>JASANH010001100.1:0-415969 GCA_030248295.1 Mesodorylaimus sp. YZB2_4
TCGAAAATTAACGCATCCTGAATAGCTATAAATCATCTATATTCCAAAACTCAAAGGTTAAACTCTTCAAATGATATTGCTGCCAAAGTTATGTATTCACCCTAGCAAATGAGAGCAACCACATCTAGCTGAGCCTGACATAATAATGAATTCACATAAAAACAGCCCGAATTCCTTCAAATCAATTATATTCCAAAATTCATAGGTTGGAATCTTCAAATGATATTGATGCCATAGTTATGTATTCACCCTAGCAAATGAAAGCAACCACATCTAGCTAGGCCTGACATAATAATCAAACATAAAGACAGCCCGAACTGCTATAGATCATCCATATTACAAGATTCATAGGTTAAAATCTCCAAATGATATTGCTGCCAAAGTCATGTATTCACCCTGGCAAATAAGAGCAACCACATCTAGCTAGGCCTGACATGATAATCAAACATAAAGACAGCCCGAATTGCTATAGATCATCCATATTACAAGATTTATAGGTTGAAATCTCCGAATGATATTGCTGCCAAAGTCGTGTATTCACCCTAGCAAATGAGAGCAACCACATCCAGCTGAGCCTGACATGACAATTCGAAAAGTCACGAATCCTGAATAGCTATAAATCATCTTTATTCCGAAACTCGCCAAATGATATTGCTGCCGAAATTATGTATTCACCCCATCAAATAAGAGCAACCACATCTAGCTGAGCCTGACATAATAATAATTCAACATAAAAACAGCCCGAATTGCTTTAAATCATCCATATTGTAAAATTCATAGGTTGAAATCTTCAAATGATATTGCTGCCAAAGTTATGTATTCACCCTAGCAAATGAGAGCAAACCACATCTAGCTAGGCCTGATATAATAATCAAACATAGAGACAGCCCGAACTGCTATAGATCATCCATATTACAAGATCCATAGGTTGAAATCTCCAAATGATATTGCTGCCAAAGTTATGTATTCACCCTAGCAAATAAGAGCAACCACATCTAGCTAGGCCTGACATGATAATCGAACATAAAGACAGCCCGAACTTCTATAGATCATCCATATTACAAGATTCATAGTTTGGAATCTCCAAATGATATTGCTGCCAAAGTCATGTATTCACCCTCGCAAATGAGAGCAATCACATCTAGCTAGGCCTGACATGATAATCAAACATGAAGACCGCCCGAATTGCTGTAGATCATCCATATTACAAGATTCATAGGTGAAAATCTCCAAATGATATTGCTGCCAAAGTTATATGTTCACCTTAGCAAATAAGTTCAATCACATCTAGCTGGACTTGCCATGACAATTCGAAAATTAACGCAGCCTGAATAGCTATAAATCATCTATATTCCAAAACTCGCCAAATGATATTGCTGCCAAAGTTATGTATTCACCCCAGCTAATGAGAGCAACCACATCTAGCTGAGCCTGACATAATAATAATTCAACATAAAAACAGCCTGAATCGCTTTAAATCGTCCATATTCCAAAATTCATAGGGTGGAATCTCTAAATGATATTGCTGCCAAAGTTATGAATTCACCCTAGCAAATGAGAGCAACCACATCAAGCTAGGCCTGACATGATAATCAAACATAAAGACAGCCCGATATGCTATAGATCATCCATATTACAAGATTCATAGGTTGAAATCTCCAAATGATATTGCTGCCAAAGTTATGTATTCACCCTAGCAAATAAGAGCAACCACATCTAGCTGAGCCTGACATGATGATCAAACATAAAGACGGCCCGAATTGCTATAGATCATCCATATTCCAAAATTCACAGGTTGAAATCTCCAAATGATATTGCCGCTAAAGTTATGTATCCACTTCAGCAAATAAGAGCAACCACATCTAGCTGAGCCTTACATAATAATAATTCAACATCAAGACAGCCCGAATTGCTATAGATCATCCATATTACAAGATTCATAGGTTAAAATCTCCAAATGATATTGCTGCCAAAGTCATGTAATCACCCCAGCAAATGAGAGCAACCACATCTAGCTGAGCCTGACATGACAATTCGAAAAGTATCGAGTCCTGACTAGCTATAAATCATCTATATTCCAAAACTCGCCAAATGATATTGCTGCCAAAATTATGTATTCACCCTAGCAAATGAGAGCAACCACATCTAGCTGAGCCTGACATAATAACAATTCGACATGAAAACAGCTCGAATTGCTTTAAATCATCCATATTCCAAAATTCATAGGTTGAAATCTCCAAATGATATTGCTGCCAAAGTTATGTATTCACCCTAGCAAATAAGAGCAACCACATCTAGGTGAGCCTGACATAATAATAATTCAACATCAAGACAGCCCGAATTGCTTTAAATCATTCATATTCCAAATTTCATAGGTTGAAATCTCCAAATGATATTGCTGCCAAAGTTATGTATTCACCCTAGCAAATGAGAGCAACAACATCTAGCTAGGCCTGACATGATGATCAAACATAAAGACAGCCCGAATTGCTATAGATCATCCATATTTCAAGATTAATAAGTTGAAATCTCCAAATGATATTGCTGCCAAAGTCATGTATTCACCCTAGCAAATAGGAGCAATCACATCTAGCTGAGCCTGACATGACAAATCGAAAATTAACGCATCCTGAATAGCTATAAATCATCTATATTCCAAAACTCATAGGTTAAAATCTTCAAATGATATTGCTGCCAAAGTTATTTATTCACCCCAGCAAATAAGAGCAATCACATCTAGCTGGACTTGCCATGACAACTCGAAAATTACCGCAGCCTGAATAGCTTTGAATCATCTATATTCCAAAACTCGCCAAATGATATTGCTGCCAAACTTATGTATTCACCCCAGCAAATGAGAGCAACCACATCTAGCTGAGCCTGACATGGTAATAATTCAACATAAAAACAGCCCGAATTGCTTTAAATCATTTATATTCCAAAATTCATAGGTTGAAATCTAACCAAATGACCCCAAAAACAAAAACACAACCAAGAACCAAACAAGACATAGGAATCCAACATATTGCTGCCAAAGTTATTTATGCACCCTAGCAAATGAGAGCAACCACATCTTGCTAGGCCTGACATGATCATCAAACATTAAGACAGCCTAAATTGCTATAGATCATCCATATTACAAGATTCATAGGTTGAAATCTCCGAATGATATTGCTGCTAAAGTTATGTATTCACCCCAGCAAATGAGAGCAACCACATCTAGCTGAGCCTGACATAATAATAATCCAACAAAAAAACAGCCTGAATCGCTATATATCATCTATATTACAAGATTATGAGGTTGAAATCTCCGAATGATATTGCTGCCAAAGTCATGTGTGCACCCCAGCAAATGAGAGCAACCACATTTAGCTGAGCCTGACATGACAATTCGAAAAGTAACGAATCCTGAATAGCTATAAATCATCTATATTCCAAAACTCGCCAAATAATATTGCTGCCGAAATTATGTATTCACCCCAGCAAATGAGAGCAACCACATCTAGCTGAGCCTGACATAATAATAATTCAACATAAAAACAGCCCGAATTGCTTTAAATCATCCATATTCCAAAATTCATAGGTTGAAATCTCCAAATGATATTGCTGCCAAAGTTATGTATTCACCCTAGCAAATGAGAGCAACCACATCTAGCTGAGCCTTACATGATGATAATTCAACATCAAGACAGCCCGAATTGCTTTAAATCATCCATATTCCAAAATTCATAGGTTGAAATCTTCAAATGATATTGCTGCCAAAGTTATGTATTCACCCTAGCAAATGAGAGCAACCACATCTAGCTAGGCCTGACATGATAATCAAACATAAAGACAGCCCAAATTGCTATAGATCATCCATATTACAAGATTCATAGGTTGGAATCTCCAAATGATATTGCTGCCAAAGTTATGTATTCACCCTAGCAAATGAGAGCAACCACATCTAGCTAGGCCTGACATGATAATCAAACATAAAGACAGCCCGAATTGCTATGGATCATCCATATTACAAGATTCATAGGTTAAAATATCCAAATAATATTGCTGCCAAAGTCATGTATTCACCCCAGCAAATGAGAGCAATCACATCTAGCTGAGCCTGACATGACAATTCGAAAATCAACGCATCCTGAATAGCTATAAATCATCTATATTCCGAAACTCGCCAAATGATATTGCTGCCAAAGTTATGTATTCACCCCAGCGAATGAGAGCAACCACATCTAGCTGAGCCTGACATGACAATTCGAAAAGTAACGCATCCTAAATAGCTATAAATCATCTATATTTCAAAACTCGCCAAATGATATTGCTGCTGAAGTTATGTATTCACCCTAGCAAATTAAAGCAACCACATCTAGCTAGGCCTGACATGATAATCAAACATAAAGACAGCCCGAATTGCTTTAAATCATCCATATTCCAAAATTCATAGGTTGAAATCTCCGAATAATATTGCTGCCGAAGTTATGTATTCAACCCAGCAAATAAGAGCAACTACATCTAGCTGAGCCTAACATAATGATGATTCAACATCGAGACAGCCCGAATTGCTTTGAATCATCCATATTCCGAAATTCATAGGTTGAAATCTCCAAATGATATTGCTGCCAAAGTTATGTATTCACCCTAGCAATTGAGAGCAACCACATCTAGCTAGGCCTGACATGATAATCAAACATGAGAACAGCCCGAATTTATATAGATTATCGATATTACAAGATTCATAGGTTGAAATCTCCAAATGATATTGCTGCCAAAATTATATTCAGCTAAGAAAATGAGAGCAACCACATCTAGCTGGGAGTGACATGACAATTCGAAAACTAACGCATCCTAAATAGCTATAAATCATCTATATTCCAAAACTCATAGGTTAAAATCTCCAAATGATATTGCTGCCAAAGTTATATATCCACCCCAGCAAATAAGAGCAATCACATCTTGCTGGACTTGGCATGACAATTCGAAATTTAACGCATCCTGAATAGCTATAAATCATCTATATTCCGAAACTCGCCAAATGATATTGCTGCCAAAGTTATGTATTCACCCCAGCAAATGAGAGCAACCACATCTAGCTGAGCCTGACATAATAATAATTCAACAAAAAAACAGCCTGAATTGCTATTAATCATCCATATTTCAAAATTCATAGGTCGAAATCTCCAAATGATATTGCTGCCAAAGTTATGTATTCACCCTAGCAAATGAAAGCAACCACATCTAGCTAGGCCTGAAATGATAATCAATTATAAAGACAGCCTGAATTGCTATAGATCATCCATATTACAAGATTCATAGGTTGAAATCTCCAAATGATATTGCTGCCAAAGTCACGTATTCACCCTGGCAAATGAGAGCAACCACATCTAGCTGGGCCTGACATGACAACTCGAAAATTAACGCATCCTGGATAGCTATAAATCATCTATATTCCAAAACTCGCCAAATGATATTGCTGCCGAAATTATGTATTCACCCTATCAAATTAGAGCAATCACATCTAGCTAGGCCTGATATGATAATCAAACATAGAGACAGCCCGAACTGCTATAGATCATTCATATTACAAGATTCATAGGTTGAAATCTCCAAATGATATTGCTCCCAAAGTTATGTATTCACTCCAGCAAATGAGAGCAACCACATCTAGCTGAGCCTGACATGACAATTCGAAAATTAACGCAGCCTGAATAGCTATGAATCATCTATATTCCAAAACTCGCCAAATGATATTGCTGCCAAAATTATGTATCCACCCCAGCAAATGAAAACAACCACATCTAGCTGAGCCTGACATAATAATAATTCAACATTAAAACAGCCCGAATCGCTTTAAATCATCCATATTCCAAAATTCATAGGGTGAAATCTCTAAATGATATTGCTGCCAAACTTATGTATTCACCCTAGCAAATGAGAGCAATCACATCTAGCTGAGCCTAACATAATAATAATTCAACATCAAGACAGCCCGAATTGCTATAAATCATCCATATTCCAAAATTCATAGGTTGAAATCTCCAAATTATATTGCTGCCAAAGTTATGTATTCACACGAGCAAATGAGAGCAACCACATCCAGCTGAGCCTAACATGACAATTCGAAAATTAACGCATCCTGAATAGCTATAAATCATCTTTATTTCAAAACTCGCGAAATAATATTGCTGCCGAAGTTATGTATTCACCCCAGCAAATGAGAGCAACCACATCTAGCTGAGCCTGACATAATAATAATTCAACATAAAAACAGCCCGAATTGCTTTAAATCATCCATATCCCAAAATTCATAGGTTGAAATCTCCGAATAATATTGCTGCCGAAGTTATGTATTCACCCTATCAAATGAGAGCAACTACATCTAGCTGAGCCTAACATAATGATAATTCAACATCAAGACAGCCCAAATTGCTTTAAATCATCCATATTCCAAAATTCATGGGTTGAAATCTCCAAATGATATTGCTGCCAAAGTTATGTATTCACCCTAGCAAATGAGAGCAACCACATCTTGCTGAGCCTGACATGATAATCAAACATAAAGACAGCCCGAATTGCTATAGATCATCCATATTACAAGATTCATAGGTTGAAATCTCCAAATGATATTGCTGCCAAAGTTATATATTCACCCCAGCAAATAAGAGCAATCACATCTAGCTGGGCTTCTAATGACAATTCGAAAATTAACGCAGCCTGAATAGCTATAAATCATCTATATTCCAAAACTCGCCAAATGATATTGCTGCCAAAGTTATGTATTCACCCCAGCAAATGAGAGCAACCACATCTAGCTGAGCCTGACATAATAATAATTCAACATAAAAACAGCCCGAATCGCTTTTAATCATCCATATTCCAAAATTCATAGGGTGAAATCTCTAAATGATATTGCTGCTAAACTTATGTATTCACCCTAGCAAATGAGAGCAACCACATCTAGCTAGGCCTGACATGATAATCAAACATAAAGACAGCCCGAAATGCTATAGATCATCCATATTACAAGATTCATAGGTTGAAATCTCCAAATGATATTGCTGCCAAAGTTATGTATTCACCCCAGCAAATGAGAGCAACCACATCTAGTGAGCCTGACATGACAATTCGAAAAGAAACGCATCCTGAATAGCTATAAATCATCTATATTCGCAGCTGTCTCACCAGAATGATGCTTTATATCGGCGGATGCGCGCTAGATATACTGTAAATGGATCAAGTCCAGCAAGAAGTCGTGAGCCTTGCCCTGAATGAGGTAAACTGCGTAAAACATTCATAATTAGTGTATGCAACCCAAACGAGCATATATCACTCGAAAAATATAACCTACTCAGGCATGAGTCGCCGAGGGAGGCCAGCCAACCTAGTCTCTCCTGGCATTTCGTTAGGGTATGGTGGCTGGGCTTACTTTGTTGTTGTCTGATAACAGATTTTTTTAGAAATAATAAAGGACTGCTCATCCTGAGGCAAGAAGTGTTTGCATTACATGGAGAGGATTACGAGACAGGCTTGGACAAATCAGATATGAATTTTTAAGTATTCACGAGATCCAAAATTAATGCACGACGTCTATCGAATTAGGCACAGGTGCATGTTATAGCATCCACTTTCTCTGGCAAGGGCTTGGTACCAGTACGATCAATGACATGGCCCAAGTAACGCAAGCTGTCATTACCAATGTCGCACTTACTACGCTCAGCACGAACGTTGTGATCCGAAAATCGTTTCACGTTGAAGTCGTGGGGGCGATACCGAGCCATCTAAGATAAATGCCATGCAAGGAGCAGTTTCGCGATTATGATCGGCAGCTGAATTAAACAGGACCGTGCGATATGCTCTGCAGAGAACTATCGCTGATAATGACCAGAAGGATCATCACACGCACAAAAATATTAGCGAGCAATGCCCTGCATGTTTGTGAAAGATCAGTGATGGCCAGTGGTCACAGAGACCGCAACTGTGAGCATGGCATGGCTGAGGAGAGCATGGTTGATCACTGACTCACGACACCGGAAATGGGAACAAATAAGGTTTTAGGCGTACCTCATTTTCCTCGCACGGCCATTATTTACCGAAAACTCTTGTTTCCCAAAAAACGCCCATCATTCAATTAAAAACCCCCATCATTCACACGCTACTGCAGATGAAATACAGGCCAAAAAGAACACTTCACTGCAAGGTCATTCTAATTTATTAGACTTATTATGCCTGAATGTAACCGTTTGCGAATGAGATTACTTCACTTTTTAGAGTTTAGAGATTTCTCTTTCCCGGAACGCGGACTCTTGCTTGCTCCTTTTTTATCAACGACCACAGCGGCTTTTGGCGGAATAGGAAGATCTTGTAGTCGTGTAGGTATCCTACCTTGCCACGGGTCTGACCCGGTGTTCGGTCTACGTGAAGACAAGAGACGAAGAGAAGGCGGCTGTTCTTGGCACAGGCAGAAACAGAGAGTGAGTAGGAAAAAAGGCATCCACATGAACCAAAGAACGAGACAGGCCCAAACTGGTTAGACGCATAAATGAGACTTATGCTAATGAGCAACCGGTTAGGCCATAAACCCCATTATCACTACAATCTTTGATTCGTATTTTTCCTTCCGGTAGTTCTTCTTTGAAAGCATTCAATTCGACATCATCCGGTTGACTCGCATCTTGCGTGGATTGACCACTGCCAATTATTGACGTTGCACAATATGTAGACACTGGCGTCTTGCTTGCCGACATTGTCGCTTGCGACTCGATGGGAACAGATGATTTAGTTGAAGATTTTACGAATAAAGGAGATTTGGCCGGTGATTTCGACGAAGTCTTTTTGAACATTCTGAGGACTTGAACTAGCAAAATCTTGGTAGCAACTGTCTTATCCTAGATGCACAGCAGGGAATGCTGCTAGCAAGCGGGGTGATCTAGCCGAGGTGGTATTGTACAGTACAACCTCGCTAGGCCAGCGGACAGGAAACTCTAGCAGGCAGCTCTGACAAAAGGTTTCAAGAGAGGGTTTCTGAGAGAGGCGACCCCCTTTTTTATTTGCTCTATCGAAAGGAGTCCATCGAAAGGCGCTAGGAGTCCATACTTGTGGATACATATGACAGAAGTAGAAATTGAGACGTCTTTATAGCGACATTTCCGAAGGAACAAGAAAACCAATAAATTACTCAAATAAGACATCATTTATTATATTTTCAATTTTCGACGTTTCGTCTTATCTTATTAAGATAAGACGGAACATCGAAAATTGAAAATATAATAAATAATGTCTTGAGTAATTCAATGGTTTTCTTGTTCCTTTGGACATATGACAGATATGTACCAGCGCAGGAGCCTTGACCCTTTGCAGGATCTACTTCACTTTCACTCTTAGGTCAGCGGGTCCTTAGATCAGGACAGCAGTGTCGCTCTTATGTGTCTCTCACCTCTATCTAGAGTGCGCATTCGCGTTTAGGTTCGACTTAACTATGAGTATGAGTTTATTAGGATAGGACTTTTTTGTGTGCATCTCCTGCAACTCACGATCAGATACGCCTCATGTAATTGTGAACCTGGCTCTGGCACACAAACAGCTGTAGCTTGTTTTGTCTACGGTAGTTGTTGATTTCTACATACAAGCTACTACAGCTGGTTGCGTACAAAATACGCATGCGCATACGCACTCTTGGTGGTGTGCGCTTGTACGCATACGCAAACTTGCTTGTACGCAATACATACAATGCGTACTTTGCTATAAACAGCCTGATGAGCTAAACAGCTGTAAATGGCGCAATTTGGTTGCGACTACGCTGCGCTTGCAAGGAAGGGATCTGCCTCGCTCTGCTCTGGTTGTGCTGGTTTATCACTCTTTCTATGTGCTTGGTAATCCAGGGGGGCGCGCTGGGGTCCCCCATGAGGTACATGAGCCACCCAACAGCGATGTCATTAAGCGATGAAATTTCGTTTCTTAGTGTAACTTTACACTGGATTAAGTTCTACAGAAGAAGATCTTTTTCCGTTCGGGCTCCACTCATACTAGGGGTGCGAGGGCGAAAAACCTGACCAGGTTTCTTGTTTTCGCTATAACTCGCAAACCATGCAGCCAAAACCGACGAAAATTGGTGTCGACATAAGGGACTAGTTAGGAAAGGCGCGTACTAAAAATCTTTTCGAAATCTTAACTGGTTATTTTCTTATGGGCAGAAACGTGCCCGCGTCATACATGTATGTATGTATGTATGGACCAGATAGATCACAACGCCAATCAGGAGCTGTGTGAGAGTGGAAGATTCAGCTATATGTTCAAACGACAGGGTAGCATCACTGTTGGTGCCTTTTGGCATTGATTATGACCGGTTATTGACCCAAATTGCTCTAGGGTGCTCAGAAGGGGGTCCACTCGGGCAAAATTATCATGATTTGCACTTTTGGACCTCATAAAAACCGTCTGGAGAGGTCTAGGGCAACTTTTCATGGCTTAATCAAGCCAGGGAGGTGCGGCGGGGAGCAATTACCGACTGAAAAATGTCACTTTTTACAAAAGTTTGAAGTTTAGGTTTTTGTCGGGGGTCCATTTGAGCAGAAAAACTCAAAAAAATGGGACACGCTGAAAAATTCTGCAGGATATGACTTGGTGGCTCATCGAGGTTACAGGGTCATAGGATTCATAGGATTTCTGTTATCTCAATATACAGTATATATAAACGACAAACCCATGTCTAGTTTTTAAAACGGTGGGAAATTCAAAACGTAGGATTCAACACTTCTTGCACATTTTGGAAGCTGTCTCTGCACAAGAATGACGATGACAGTTATACTTAAAAAAAAACGGTACTTGAAAAACTTCAAAAAAAACAACGCGAAATTCAAATTGAAAAATTGACTTTCAAAAATGGTGTTTATACAGCGGACTTTTGAGGAACTGGTTTACGGAAGCTAACAATGTCCCTCATACTTTTGCGAGTTGGGCGCAAAACAGGGTCGCTGCATGAGCTTTAATAAACATAATATACAGTAGATACGAGGGTGAGTGGGTCTAAAGTCTATAGAAAACAATGGCCACTGCTTTTAATTTATTCGCGCATGAGTAGAAGCAAATTTTGTAGAATGGCGCTACTTGCACTTAAGATTGCTTGTCTTCGAGAGGGGTATATTTGGCGGGTGCAGAAGAGTCAGGACTGAAAAAAGAGTGAAATCAGCGAAAAATTCATGAAATGAATTTGAATTTTTGGGGAAGGGAAAGGTAGAACATGTGGTTTGATGCGCCTTCGGAGCAGGCCAGTCCAGGATGACAAAAGGTGATCGAGAAAGATCCAGCCTGGCTACTGGCTGGTCACATGTACTCGCGGTTTTAGGGTTGACTAGTAGACCCTAACAACTAGCCTCATTTATGTCACCGGTCATGCCAGATGCCGGGCAAGTTTTGGGTTTCAGGCTTCGAGTTTAACAATTGACAGAAAGGGGCGAGCAAATCTCTCCTGCTGATGCATATGGATGCAGTCCCGCTTAAGTTTCAAGGCACAAAAACATCCATGTAAACCACGCAGTTTTCCCTTAATCCCGCCCGATGTGATGCGCAAGATGCTATAGGGCGTGAGAGCAGGAATATCACAGGAGAGAGACTCGAGATGCAGGACACGCGATAAAAAACCTGATTGAACGTAACGCTGGGCTTGTTTTGAGCACAGCAGATAAGTTGCTTTCCAAAGCGTTGTAGTTATATTGATAAATCTAACTGGTGCTTTGCTTTGCATGGGCCCTAACAATCTTTCCTCCTCTTCTCCCAGCTTGATGCTCATGCTCGAGGTTCATCATATCAGTAATGACACGGTCGAGGATGAAGGGACACATGACACAATGATTTACCTAGCTAGTCGCACACTCTATACTAAGAGCATGTCCGTGCATTAGACACTCCTAGCCCGCTATGTACAGCTGGTGAAGGTAGCTTACCAGCACATAATAGCGTGATTCTCTGCTTATTGCCACGATCAGTCGTTCTGTTGATATTCACGCAGAAAAGATAGCTTCTTCTCTGACAGTTTTCTAAAAACTGCGGTTGCGTTTAGCAATGGCCGAGTAGACCAGCCATCCCAAGTCCTGGTTTCAATGTGGGAGTTGACGATTGCGACCACGAGATGTGTCTACATTACTTGTCTATCATTCACCTTTACAAATTGAAGCGACTCCATCTAGCTGACCTGACATAATTATCGGAAAAGGAATAAAGCGCAAATTCTTATAGATCACGTATCTTCTAAAAGTAATAGTTGTGAGATTCCCAATTATATTGCTACCAAAATCAGGTTTTTACCTTCACAAATGAGAGCGACTCCATCTAGCTGGGCCTGACATGATTATTATTAAGGAAATAAAGCGCGAATTGTTATAAGTCACTTATATAAAATTCATAACTATAAGAGTCTTAATCATATTGCTGCTAGCGTTAGGTATTCACTTTGTTAGAGAAGTTCTAGTTCATTGAGCTAGGCACGACATGTTTGGGAAACCAGGAATGCGGTGCAAGGTAATGAAAAAAACTCATTATGTAGAATTCATAACTGTACGATTTTGAATCATATTGCTTCCAAAGTTAGGACTTGGCAAGTCACAGCGCCCCCATCTAGCTTAGCTTGACATCATATAGAACGCATAGTTATAAGATTCCTAATTATAATGCTAAAAAAGTTAGGTATTCACCTCAACGAATGAGAGCGACTCCATCTAGCTGTGCCTGACATGATTATCAAACAGGAAATAAAGCGCAAAGTTTTATAAATCATATAAATTTTAAAAGTCATAGCCATAGAGTCCCAATATGATTGCTAAAAAAGTTAGGTATTCACCTCTACGAATGAGAGCGAATCCATCTTGCTGGGCCTGACATAATCATTCGAAAAAGGAATAAAGCGCAAATTTTTATAAATCACTTATATCCCAAAACTCAAAGCTATAAGAGTCTCAATCATATTGCTGCCAGAGTTATGTATTCATCTTATTACAGAAGTTTGAATTTATCTCGCTGGGCTCGACATGTTTGTCAGGCCAGGAATAAAGCGCAAGCTCATTGAAATAACCGATAATATAGAATACATGGGTGTAAGGTTCTTAATCATATCGCTACCGAAGTTAGCTCTCCAACGAGAGCGACCTCATCTAGCTTGGCTTAACATCATTATGGTAGACTGGTAGCATTACGCTACTAAAGTTTGGTATTCACCTTCACCAACGATTGCGACCTCATCCAGTCGGGCTTGACAGGATTATTAGAGAGAAGCTCATATATATTACTTTTTTTGGAATTGATAGCGTAGATTAGAGTCTCAGTGATATTGTTGCCAATGTTAGGCATTTACTTGTCAAAGGATTTCGAATAATTTGGGTAGGCCCGACATGTTTGTAAGGCCAGGAATATACTGTAGTGCACGTTCAAAAGTTACTGGAATCGTCTAGATTGAGGTCCCATTTCCATCCGGGAGCCGGGGTCGTGGCCTAGCAGCGGGTTAAGGCGTCTGCCTCTCACGCTGGGTGCGCACTTTCAGGGAAGGGTTCGACTCTCGCTCCGGTACAAAATAATAGTCGATTTATGTGTTCCTTAGCCCTCGAGTGCGCTGTATAGTGCTTGGCTATAGATGAAATATGACATGACATCCGCAAATATGCATCCTTGAGATCGATCACCGAGTATTACCTACCACCATTGAGCTTCCCGGTGATTTCTTCAAACCGAGGTAATGGATGAGGATCACTGATGATATGTGGATTGATTGTGACTTCGAAATCACGGCAAATCCGAACTGCACTTGTCAGCTTGAACACACACACCACTGGTGATGACCTCGATGGGGATGACTGTAGCAAAGACTGGTTCCAAGATCCCGCTTTTGAATAATCGTTCGATTTTGCTGTCCACAAGCTTTTTCTTAGGGAATGGCACTGGCCTTGGTCGGAACAACTCAAGTTTTGCATCATTTTTGGCTGGGGTTGGGTTTTTTGGCACAGCAGTTTTGGGTTGTGAAGGTTGACTTTTTTCCCAGCCTAAAAGAACCTTTTTTCCACTTGGGGTCAGTATAAGCATGTAGTTGATCAGCACAGCGTTTTGAAGCCGCTGCGATATGATGCCCGCTGGTTTCGAGTCGACGGATCCTGGTGTTTCAAAAGCGTACCCAGTGCCCCCAGTTAGTCTAACCCGACATGTCAGTCTAACTGTGACGGAATAAGAAGCCGTCTGACAGCAGATGATATCGAGTTGGTCGGGTCCTGATTTTAAAAGTTTGAAAGATGTCGGTCAGTCCATGACGAGGCCTCTCGCTTTTTGGCAGGGGGTGCTGGGCTTGCGTTTTCTGCTGGGTTTAAGAGTATGATTCATTGCCTTGAAACAGGTATTTCTGCAAATTTATTCATGGATTAGTGAGAAATTGTGTCTGCGAGAGGCCAATTTCGCAAAAAGATTACCTTCAGCGTGGCGGAGGCATAGCTCCCGCCCCGCACCCCACTCGGGCGACTGAGGCTTATTCTTAAGCTCTAAGTTATAGCTTATTATGATTGCACATTTTTTGTCGGCTCGTACGACTTTGAAATCATGCGTGCGTGCATGAACTGACGTGAGCCCTCTATGCCTCTATGCCAGCACCTCTACATATGTTACTGGGTGAGCCCTCACGGCCTGGCGTGCAAGGTCAGCGAGGGTTTATGGTTCGCAAATAGACCTCCTTCGCGAGGGATTGAGTCCAGCCACGCTACTGATCAATAAGGAGAGACAAATGCTGAACCCGCGCCGCACCAACGCGGCCGCGTTTTGTATAACAAACTAAGTCTGGCCAATCAACATAATTATAACCAAAACTATCATGAATAGGTGACCTAAAAGTGGTGGACCTGTGCTCATCTGACCGTAAACAGGCTCTTGCGGAAGAGTTCGAAGGGGACGAAAACGCTGGAATACCTAGTGTAAAAACGATGTCGTAAAACCGAGATCTTCGCCTGCGACTTGATGGTAAAGGATGATTTCGTTGAAGATTTTACAAACAGAATATTTGGCTGGCGATTTCGATGAACCTGTTTGAACATCATGTAATAATTAAATCTTGAGCGAAATCGCGAAATCTAGTGCAACTGTCTTGAACTAGATGCACAGCATGGAATGGTGTTAAGCGTGATGATCTCCGCGGTGGTATTGTGAAGTACAACCTCGCCCAGGCTCCTGGGGCAGGAAACTCTAGCGGACAAAAGGTTTGAAATTCAACCCAAACCCAACCCTAAAATTTTGAAGTCAAACGCAACCATAAACCCATTTTCCCAAATTCGAAACTAACCCATTCACAATGAACCGACCACCAAGGAACAAGAAGACCAATAACTTACTCAAATAAGACATTTTTTTATTATATTTTCCATTTAAGACGTTCCGTTTTATCTGAAGACATCATCAGGAACTGATAAAAAACACATCGGAAGGCGAGCAACGCATAAGTGAGTTGGAATCCTGTGCCCGTGAAAGCTGGTTTTCGAAAAGTTGAGGTGCTAAAGCCCTGGTCTGATCGCATTATGAAGACCGCCAAACATGAAATAGAGGCATCAGATTCCAGCTCCACAGTTCTTATGCTTTTAGTTTAGATAGGCAGAAAACTTGTTGGCTGCATCATCAAAGGGAGTGGTTATGTCAGACGCCGTGTCATTTCCTGCAGAATTCCACCAGTCGGCGGGACGCTCAACAACGTTTCTTACAAGCCAAACCAGAACGCTAGAAAGGCCGCTCAAAACAACTTCATCTGACGAAGGTTGATGATTTTGGTTCTTTGCGGGCAATGTGTCAGTTTTCGATCATGTAATCCTGACATTGGCCATCAGTAAGAATAATTGGCGCAAACTACAAGCGATGGCTGAGAAACACGCCAGAAAGTTTGAACAGTTGGAGACCAGGCAGCTGGGCAAGAACAGGCTCTCCCCAGATAAGGTGATTTTCAATTTTTCAGCTTATGAATTGTCGCCAGTCGAGATGTCTGACCTTGACCGACCGAAAAATTTTCTGACCCGACCCTGACCTTGACCGGACCCCAAAAAATTCTCTGACCTTGACCAAGGGTCGGTCAATCAGGGTTCTAACAGAATTCTGACCTTCGACCTTGAGGTCATCTAAGACTACACTGTGTTGATTTTCTGCTTGATTCTGAGCTCGTTTGCCAACGAGATGGTGGGAAAATATGAAAGAGAACCAGTCAGTTTTCTTGGTAACATAAATTAGCTGCATAACACAGAATTACTGTACTTCCGATATGTCGAACAGGATCGATCCAAAACAGCTGTCAGATTGAACAAAACAGACAGCTCGTCAGATTGAACAAACCGTTAAACCGGTCCAAAACACCCAGAAGCTATTACTGGAATAAATTTGCGTGTCAGTGGTAAACTTGGCATCATTGAAGGATATGGGTAAGCCGGTTTCTGGAGGCGAGTTTCTGGTACCAAAAATGCAGGCAGGTAAACAATCTTTACGAGATCAGAAAACATGTTTATGTCAACGCATTCACTGTTCATCAAATGAAGTGTGCGCCAAGTGCGAATGCGAGCGGAAGGAAGAACAGGCTAGAAGACTCATCATCTTGAACGTCGGTATCCGACGATGCTTCACGAAAGGTGTCCAAGGTTGCTGCGGGGGGGGGCTCTGCATCCGCGATGCACTGTACTGCGAATACTAGCTCCCATAACTTTGCATGATTCCGCTGATAATTGCTGTGCTGCAGGCCTACAAACTTCCAGCACGTGCATATGTTCAATATGTCCATTCTTCATGGATGTCAAAACGAAGCTGAATTCCCGCTTGCTGGCTGGCACTGATGATCTCTTCAGGCCCGCAAATGCGCAATCTTATCGTTAGGCTAATAAGTGTTGGACGACACATCAGATATTCCACACGCGGATAAATTGCGTCACGTTCTGAAATCGTTGGTTGGATCTGGATAGACAATTCGAAAAAATCAAAATACGGGTAAGAGGTATGTACAACTATGCAATGTTCGAAACATACTGTGCATGTGTAGCTGCATATTGTGATGTGGGAGGCAACCCCACGGCTAAGCTCAAATATTTGATATCAAACTCTCATTCAAACTATCAAACTCAAATTCTTTTCATAGTTTTGGTTAGGCTTAGGCTTAGAGTGCAGATGCACTTGGGCTACGCGTACAGGTGCACTCTGCGCAATTGCCGCATCCCGTAACATTATTTATCCTTATTGCAGATCAAAATATCCGCGCGCGTGGGAGTGATTTGATCAACTGGTGCTGGATATGTGATCCTTATTTATCGATGGCTCGGCTGTTATTCACCAATAATGGAGTGAAAGCGAAGCGAAGCGCACTGACAATGAGATATCGACGCAACAAGGCTTTATCGGCTCCAAGTCTAGGTCTGGCTCACGCTTCAGTGAGAGGCTGGCGGAAGATCACATATTTACTGATGCCTTGGAGCCGAACGAATGGCTCCAAATGGCAATCACCAAATCACTGGCAATCACTGTCAATTCAGTAACCCATCACTGGTTTTTTTATAAGAAAATGTTCGTTATATGACGTTTTGCAATATGCGTTTTGATATAGGACGTTTTGCAATATGCGTTTTGATATATGACGTTTTGCAATATGCGTTATCACTTTTCGTGAATATTTCCTTTATCTTGTCATTCATTCTTTTTTGTGTCTATAATAAGCCGCCTGAGTGCGCATGCGTTCCTTGGAATCTGTTGAATTATGACTGACTATATGCCCGCTGGTATGCAGGGTTTGTGAAGGCTGAACATGGCTTGCTAGTTTTGTTTGTTAGGTCTGTTATATGTCTTGATCAAATATTGTTCGGTGACTGCCACACTAACAAGTCATCAATGCTCAAACCTGCCGACTGCGCTAACATCTGCTGTCTTCACCACGTCTATGCATAATAAAAGCCTGAGTCTACTATCAAACAGTTCCAGCATCAGTGATAGCTGATGGTACAGTGCATCGCTATGTATGCCACTATAGCCTTCGTCCTAAATCTGTCTTATATATGCTTGATTTTGGGCGCCAGCACAGCGTATACATAGCATAACGTAACGCATAGAGATATACTGGTGGCTGAAGCCACTAAAAACTGGTTATCGAGTTCTCTCCTTGCCCCCAAGACCTGTCTGCTGTAACCGCACTGCATTGGTGCCGCGATGTTTGAAATGCGCAAATTTGCCCTACCCACTTGCCCTACCCTTTGGTACATTAGTGTGTCGCTCGTTTACGCTGACGTGGCATTTATGATTGAGTTCGCAAATGTGCTAAGACCTGCTAGTGCTTCGTATGTATGTGCTATACTTGGCTTGAAAGTGCAAGGCATCTGCTTATTTCTCATTGCAGATGCGATCTGGTACATCAAACGCATAACTAGGGTGAGCTGAATAACGATTTTTAGGGAGCAGGTTCTTTAACAATCGTTCACAGGTACTAGATGCTACTAGGTACTAACTGTTCCAGTAGTTGAGAAGGTCACATGGATAGAAAGGCCAGTGCGGGGATATGTAAGAAGGACGCGATCGTCATAGACCACAAAAAAGTTAGGCGTCGGGAATGCAAATGAGAGCTAGTGGTGATTTAGAGTGTTGGTACGGAGCGTATCAGTCGGAAGTGTGTGAATGGGGAGTACGTGAATGAATAATGGTGGCTTCAGGCTTTTACACTTACAGTACGTTAGTTAGTCGTTAGTTGTGGTTGTAAACGGGTGGTTGTGATAGTGGTGGGACACAGGCATAAGTCTTTCGTCTTGGAACCGTGGTCACTTTTGCCTACCGCGCGGGTCCTTTGCGGTTGATGTAGCAGATGGGCAGGTTGCGGCCAGTCTGCACGGTTCCACCAATGGCCAAAAGTCATTGCATGTTAGTTAGCAATCATATTTTCGCACGAGTCGTTTGATTGAGGTGGATTGATGCCCAAAGCGATATCGTCACCAACATCCACAGTAACGTTTGGAGCGTAGCAACTAGCTGCGTCCAAGTAGAAGCAATCCTCTGGGAAGGCGCACAGGTGTTTCGCAAGTTCGTTCTTGAACATTAGCACATACTGTACCTTTCCTTGTAGTTTGTGAGGCCTCTCTGGTCCTTGCCAAAGATGTTAAAGATGACGACTCCATCGTCCTCGTTTCGCAGTCCTGTCGGGTCATAGACCTATGGTGAATGACGAAAATAGAGTCGGCCGAGTCTCGTAGAAGCCCGCCGTCCATCTTCAAGCCATTCAGATCAGGAGAGTCACCAGTAAAGGTAATTAACGACGCTACTTGCTTGCGTTCTGTCTTCGCGGGGAACACTTGCTCACGTACCATCTTCAGCCCATTCGCCAATTCGATATTGAACTTACCCCGGTGCTGTTTTGCTAGGTTTTCAACAGCCGATTTGCGCTTGTTTAGTTGAGCGTTTCATTAGCGATTAGTTGTGTAATCACCGCCCAGACCTGCGCAACCTGGCTCGACGTTTGCGACCAGCGCGACGCGCGTCTTGTCGCGTAAAGCATTCTGCTCATTGCAGAATCACTAGTCTTGCACTCATGTCATGTCATGTCATACTTTATCCATAGCCAAGCACCATACATCGCACTCGAGGGCTAAGGAACACATATTTGACAATCATTTTGTACCGAGGCGGGAGGCGAACCCTCATCCGTAAGTGCGCACCCAGCGTGAGAGGCAGACGCCTACCCCCGGTCCATACCCGGGGTTCTCCTAACTCAGTTCATGGGAGACATTTATTTCTTGAGCTGTGAGTTTCAAATGGACAGTGTTCTTTCTTACATCATGGTTTCATCAGGACAGGAGAAAGTCCCAGTACACATCGACTTACTGCATGACTAAGCATTTTTAAGGCGCGATCAATTTCTCGTGGGTCCGCTGATTGTGAGATGGCATGCGCGAATAATCTTTTGCCGTGGAATGCGCACAGGTCCGGATTCAGTATCCTAAAACGACGGGACTAACAGTAAGTCCCAGAGGTAAACGACTGATGAGGACCAAAGGTCCGATGGCAACACAACCTTCGACAGGATATGAGGAAAGTGAACGTGAATCTACAAGACACAACCGGCTGGCCTAACTGGAGAGAAAAGCGGACCCTGCCCCAAGGTAGAACTTGGGGCTCAAGAATGGTGACGATGATGATTAGCTCTTGATCTGGCTCGCAAACATTACGACCGACAAAAACATTGAGAAGTAAAATTAATGGTCACGGATGATATCGTTATATTTAGGAATCGTTGCTTTTGAACTGCTTCACTTCTTCTCTGGCACTGTCGTCACGGACTTGAAGTGTTGCATAGTTGATTCGGGAGGAGGCTGGTACTTCCCTTTCCCCATCGGTAGCATTGTCATCGAAGCCATACTGGGCGCTGGCGCCTTTCCCTTGCCCTTTCCTTTTCCCTTTCCCTTTCCTTTGCCCTTGGCAACTGGGACCATGGTCATGGATGCAACCTTGCCCCTCTCGTCCACTTCCTCTACGGCTTCTTCCGTCTTCAGCTTGCCTTTCGCACCAGCGCCTTTCTTTTTTCCGCCAGGACTTTTCTTTTCCTCGGATTTAGCTTCGTTTTCGCTTTTGGCCTCAGGTGCACCCTTCTTTTTCCCCTTCTTGCCTTTCTTTCCACTCACCCAATTTTTGCGATGCAGAAAGAAGATGGCAGCTCCAGCGCCGATCAGAGCGATGAGGAGAATCGGGATGACGATTCCCGCAATAAGGCCCGCTGAACTTGACTTCTTGTTCGTCATGGCAGCAGCAGCGTCAGAAGAGCTCGAGCTTGACGTACTCGGTACGGCTGTTGTCACGGTGGTCACGGTAGGGGTGATAGCGCATGAGCAATTCCACCTCGCCTGGCAGTTCATTACCTTCTTCCACCGCGCAGGTCCTTTACGGTCGACTGTAGGGTTGCAGGTTCCGTTCTCTGTGCACCAGTTCTCCCATGGCCACAGATTAGCACATTTCTGACTGCAGTCATCATTTTCGCAGGAACCGTTACCTGACGGAGGCGATTTTATTCCCAAATCGATGCAATCGCCGACATCTACAGTCATGTTCGGAGTGTACCAACCTTTCTCGCATTCGATTCGAGTGGCATCAGAGAAGAAGCAGCCTTCTTCGAAGTTGCACAGCCGTTCTGCCAATTCATTTTTGAACCACTGCACGTAGCCTTCTTCGTAGCTTGTGATGCCCGCTTTGTCCTTGCCGGCAATATTGTTTTCATTTCCGCCAACGAGTGATTTAAGATTTTTATAGTCCCCGTCTCGGCGTGTCAAGACGTCAATGGATGGTTGAAAAATGACGAAAACGAAATCAACCGAGTTTCGAAGTAGGGCCTCTTCCTCGTTTATTCCGTTCAAACCAGGGAGAGCGTTTGGGAACGATAATACTAACAGTACATGCTTACGTCCCGTTTTCGAGGCGAACACTTGTTCACGTACGATCTTCAGCCCATTCGCCAGTTCGATATCAAACTGACCGGTCGGTAGTTTTTTTAGGCTGTCAACCGCCGATTTGTACGCGTTTTCATCTGCAGTCGTGTTTGTAATCAAGGCCCAGACGCCCTTTGCACCTTGCTCGACGTTTGCGACAAGTGCGACGCGTGTCTTGTTCTGTCCGATTTGGAAACTCTTCAGAAATTCATCTTTTAGAATCTTCTTGACGTTGCTGATTTCTACGTCCCTTTCCTGAAGTTCGTTGTGAACGACGACGGCCAAATCGATGTTCAATGAGGAGCTAGCGGTCGGAAGGGCTTGAAACAGGACGATGGTGAAGATCACGAATGTCGAGAAAGCACTGAGCATTTTCGACGCTGGATTTCAACGCAATGAGAAAAGATTGCTTTTGCTTTGCGCAGATGACTGACAATCACCTATGCACTGTAGCGAAGGAATAAACGCCGCAGGCACTGCCGGACAACAACTATGCAATGGGGGCCATAAAATTGAGCCAAACTTGACTTTACATTACGTTGCCGATTAAAGTGTGTGGCCAGGTGTTTTGAATCCGGCTGATTCGAAGTGTACTCGATTGGCCGTTCGGAAAAGACCATTCAGTTTTCTTGAGAAATGTTTCGCGCAAAAAATTATGTAAATTTTTTTATTCGTGATTGCGAGAAGTGAAATTTGGTGTAAAAACAATACAAAACAGTATTATTCTGACGGTGAGACCTTTGGTTTTGATGGTGATGCATGCACTGCTGATCGCCCGAGTGACATGGTTTTATAAGAGCCTACGTCGTATATCTACCCAAGTGTATACTGTAGGGTCAGGGTGGTGTCTAGTCGGCGTCATAGTCATGATCGCATTTACAGTAGATATGGTACTCATATACTGCATGTACCGGATAGGAAAGAGATGCTCGCGGATGCCAAATGGCTATATTTCGCGGGTTTTTTTTTTAAATTTCTGAACGACAGTTGAGCGTGGTGCAGTAAAATGTTTGGGATTTTGTTTTTTCAAAAAATTTTCATCTTCAAAAATTTTCAACTCGCGGCTTTTTTGCGTCTTTTTGCTGTAAGTGAACAGGCCTAGGAAGTGAAGTCTGCATGGAGAAGGTTTTTTGGAGGATGTGTTATCACATCTCAGCCCTCATAGCATGGCTGTTGTGTCAAGTTTGCAGGCTCACATAAGTGAAAACTGGTTAGAAGACTGGCTGTCGCAACAGCGGTCTGGCGAATCGGATAGCCGCATCCGACGATGAGATGTTGGTGTCTGCTCAGTTTTAGAGCTATCGCAAAAAGCCGTACGCAATGCAATCAGCTCCAGAAACTTGTGCTGAACTCAAAAAATCACCTCACACCGCCACTTGTGTGTAATGCGTTCAAATTTCCCGCTCGCATGCCTGAGAATCACTGGTCAAGAACCAAATAGGCAAGATCAGCAAACTTTAGTAAGTATTGCAGGGCGCAGTCTAATTAAAGTCATTTTTCATGGATTCACTAGTCCTGGACTAGCTAGGGCCACGGTATATACAAAAAAACTCCTTGTCCTCCCTCTCCATGCAGACTTGACTTCCTTCGCTTGTCCGCTTACAACAAAAGGACGCAAAAAACCCACGAGATTTAAAAATTTTTTGGGATAAAAATTTTTTGAAATTTTTTGAAAATACTTAATCCCAGACTTTTTAACTTACAATGCTTAAGTCTCGTTCAAAACTTTGAAAAAACCCGCAAAATATAGCCATTTGACATACGCGAGCATCTCTTGCCAACCCGGTATGCCGAAGGCTGATGCATCATGTGATTAAGCTCAGAAATGTCTTACAGGAAGATCACAGCGATGCCAAACAATAGCGGGATGTTGCAAAGCAAGGCGGTCTTGAGCAGCCGCAGTGGCGCACCAGATCAACGTTCGTCTACTCGTGGTGCAAGGAAGCGAGCGGGTGGGCTCATCCCGGGTTCAATAGCTCGTGACTGTGGTGGGTTTGCGAACTGTAAGCCCTCGCTGACCTTGCACGCCAGGCCGTGCCCGTGAGTAACTTAACTGGTACTGCTGGGGTGCTTCGAGTGGTAACAGAACCCAAAGGCTAGGCTGTCGAACACGACAAGGTTCACGCCATCCGCCACTGT
The DNA here is from genome assembly GCA_030248295.1 of Mesodorylaimus sp. YZB2_4. Classification (NCBI taxonomy): domain Eukaryota; kingdom Metazoa; phylum Nematoda; class Enoplea; order Dorylaimida; family Dorylaimidae; genus Mesodorylaimus; species Mesodorylaimus sp. YZB2_4. The sequence continues at coordinate 23,565 of JASANH010001100.1, forward strand.
CTGAAGAAGTTGGTGTCCAGTACAGGATGCCTGTTTCCCCGTGGAGGCGTACACAGGTAGGTTCTGTGTGTGCTGGTGCCCACACAGCCTTGCTTAGAAGGTTTGACAGGCTATAACGTTAGGCAAAACGGGCTCGCTCAAGTGAGTCCAGAAAAATGATGGATTGAATGGTCTTTGACTAAATGGTGATGAACTCGAACTCACTTACTGATGGCCGTACAGTCAAACACAATGGCGCAACTACTGAAATTTGTGCCCTTCTGAAATCTAGTGAAATTTTTCATAAACTTGAACCAAATCTCTAAAAACGAATTTTCGTTTTCAGCTTTGGCATATTGTACTGTTTGGTAAAATATTATAGACCTTGGTCGATTTTTTTTGTCTTTTCTTGTGGCATAGTAGCCAAAAGCTCAATTTACACTGCATGCCTCCAACTGGTCCCCGAGATGACTGCTTGATCTCCCGCCTATCCATTATACGATCCCAATGGTAACAGCAATGACAGAGACTGAAAAAAATGCGCATTTCATGAGCAGGCACGGTGGTGCGGGTAAGATTTTCTGACTACGAGATGGACGATCTGTAGGCGGTCTTTACGAGTAATTAATGGGCGCGGGTTCACGTTCCGTTTTATCTTTCTTTTTTTAAGTGGTTTGAAAGAAGGTGTATGAAAGTCAAGTCACCCAATTCTCTTAGTTGTAGGGACAAGTATTTTGAACCAAACTAGTTTGTAGCAAAAAAGAAAAACGGTATTATTAATTCCAAAAAAGTCTGTTATGACAGACTCGAAAGTTTTAGACCAGCCAATGCACACAATGTAACCAGGGCTGGTGATGTGATGGCTGGTCTACTCGGCCACAAGAAAAAGGAGAGGTGGCCCAACATGTTAGGCACTGCACACTGCGTGTAATGGCTCGCACTCATATTGTATGTATGCATTGAAATTTCAGCATCCAAGCCACAAAGCTTGTGTTTTGTGCATGTACTGCTGCTGTTCAGACAGGCTCCCAAAAGGCAGCTGTGCTGTCCCACACAAGCAACCTGCATACTGCATGCTAAAGCTGTAGCGCTGGGAGTAAAGTTATATTGCTTATCGTTACATGCCTAAGCCTCGACGATCTTTTCCCCTTCTTCTAACTTTATGTTCATGCTCATGGTTTATCATATCAGTAATGAACCGCTCGAGGATGAAGGGATTCATGACACAAAATGATTTACCTGGCCGCGAGTCGAGCACTCAGGAGTAACAATAAGATCAAGCGCTACTACACAAAGCCCGAGAATTAGACACTGCTAGCCCACTTTGTGGACCACTAGCAAAGGATAACATGATCCTCTGCAAGGATCAGTCGTCCTGTTGATATTCATGCAGAAAAAGCAGCTTCTGCTCAGACAATTTTCCTAAACCGTGGTTGCGCTTGGCAGTTGCCGAGTAGACCAGCCATCCTAGGTCGCAAGGCGGAATCTTATCGTCAGCATGGGAGGTCAGAAATTCAAAACGGCGTCCAAATATCAAGTGATCCTCCAGAAGCCGGCGTTAAAAGGTTTCAAGAGCTGTACGGGGACTAGCTCACACACCAAGAATCCCCCTGTGCGTCTCTAGCGGGTGCACCTTCACTGGGGCATCCTGGACGCAACCGACTTCCTCGGACAATGGCGGGCGGGCTTTGAACCCTATCAATGTTCGGCAGCCGAGGCTGTCTCTTCGTTTGGCCCGTCCCTCCACTTGGGGAACCTCGATAGTACTGGGTGAGACACCCGTGGCCTGTCATGCAAGATCAGCGAGGGCTTTATGGCTCGCGCGCAGACCGACCTCCATCACCGAGGATAGAACCCGCGATGAGTCCAGCCACTTGCTACAAGCCAAGCAATAGTAGTAGACGTATGCTTAACCGCTGCGCCACTGCAGTATGATACACTATGCTTGCTGCGCAATGAGCTTAAAGTCGTTAGTGAACAGGTGAGGAGGATTAGAAACGAGTGGGCACAGCGACACAGTGAGTTCCAGAGTGAACTGGCCGAGGCTTCTCATAATCAGTACAAAATTCAGGCTATGCCCATGATCACCACAGAAGCTGTTGAAGAGCAGTCATCCACTTTGTCTCAATTTTTTTCAAGTCATCTCATGAAAGAACTAAAGGTGGTCTTGATCGCGATTATGATGGTTTCCAGATTCGTAAGAGGTTGCCGCTGCTACTCATTTGTCGGGATGCCGCGGAGAGAGCCAAGCAAGCCTTCGTTCCATCAAGGCTGGCTGTGAGATCACCTGAATAAATATTTCCATCAAGTTCCTGTAGGCGCACCTGCCTGGGGGGGGGGGGTGTATCCCTGATCCTGTAACGAACTTTGGTCAGCCAAAACAGCCGATTTTTGCGGTGAAGCCACAGACAGAAGGTAAAAATTGAAAAACCCGCATCAAGCGATGCAACAAATGACACCGCTGTGGCCTTTTCTTTCGATCACAAAGCATGGCCTCGGTCGCACCCGCATTTCGAATTACCCGCATTTTCTTTCATCCATTTCTCTTCAGCATGAGGCCGTATTAGTCCCAGATTACCTGCAGAGCATATGAATGGCACCATGGCACCCCGGCGACAACAAAGTTGTACATACATACATACACCCCTAACGAAACGAGTTTCTCGTGGCTGTCAGCGAGTTGACGACAAGTCGTCTAGCGACTGCTGCTGTGGCTTTCGCCATCGTACGACTTCGCATTGTTGATTCATACGCAAGTTTCTGGCATCCACAGCGGTGAATGCGAAAAAATTGAGCCATGTCGACGTCTTCTTCGGCCGCAAAAACGGCATTTCTCACAAAAAAAGATGAGCCCGAATCGAATAAACGGATATTAAGATCGTCAGGGACATATCCTGGTAACGAACACGTTCGATTCTTACCAGATGCAAATCCCACTTTGGATTCACCAACTTATCGGCAGAGAAGTAATTTCGATATTAATCTGTATGCTACCAAAAAATCAGCAGCGCAGGGATTATTGGATTTGGCTTTACTGATGGCCAATGCATCGCAACTAAAACATATCATATTGACCGAGGGCGATCATCGATTTTACGCTGCCATGATCACTTTGCTATCGGCTAGTATCGCTCTGCAAATCATCGTGGCAATCGGTTTATTATTTTTGGCAAGAATTCGTATTTACGATTACGACACTTTGCAACAAAAGATACAAGATAAATTGCATGACACCCGTGAAAAAAATCCTTCCATCGATCAAACGGATGCTGTAGAGCGGCAGCAAATGTTGGTCGAAGAAGATCGATTGCATAGAAAATTAAAAAGAGCTGATTTCTTAAATAATGTTATTGTGGCAGGTATATTTATATTGACTGTAATCAATGTGTTCATATCAGCATTTGGCTTAAATGAGAGCCCGCGTCGAGAGCATGCCACTGTGATGAGAGATAGAGGAAAGCAGTGAATTTTTCGATTGTCGAGTATGTCGGTTCGATTTAGGGAGCTTAACATTTTTCAACTCGCATGTGCAAGTAAGGATTATGATTGTCTGGTTAAGTAGAGATTATCGTACTCTTCGTTTCGCGAATTTTGTAATGCAAAAATTGAAACATTTGGGTACTCGTGTCAGTGTGACACCAGAGGCCGTATTCATGAAGCGTTTCCTCGTGAGCTTTCTGATGAGGTGACCATCTTACAGTGAGGTGACAAAACCTTGTCATTCATGAAACTTTTAAGGTGACCAAGTTGATGTCACTGCTCAGAAAAATCAAGCTTGACTTAAAAACGGCATTCATGAAACTTCAGTCGTAAGAAAATAAAGCCAACTCTATAAGGTGACAAGAAAAAATCCTGAGGTGGTCTAGACCACCTCAAAAATTTTATCGTCGAACTGTTTCTTTTAAGTTGTGATTAAATAAGCTGCGAACAAGCGAAAATGGATTTTCTGGACCTCGACGGAGATTTGGGGCTAATTGAGCAACGACGCCCAAGTATATTTCGACCTCGCTTCGATGCATTCAACGAATATGACGACAAAGACTTTTTACAACGATACCGCTTCACTAAAGATGGGGCAATTGATCTATCGTACGAGGATCGCCAGGGCTACTCGCGTTTAATTGACTGAGAAGACGCTGATACAATTGATTTCGCTTTTGGTTCGAATTTGCCGACCGACTAGCCGATTTAAAGATATCTTTATGACGCAAAAAAATCAGCGATTTCATTTTCTTCCTCATCAGTGAAATTACCCATTTTCCAAAATAAGAAAGGATTTTCCAAAATAAATCTTATGAGTTTGAGGGCATTAGACCACGGTTTGCGCGCTGTTGAAGCTCGTTGCAGTCACCTTAAATTCTAGTGACCTTATTTTATTGCGGTGACTTTCATGAATGGGAGTAAAATTTTAGGCCTTGCTCGAGTCACCTCACGAGAAACTATGGTGAGCTCACTGGGTTTTTTGCATTTAAGTTCACTGTATTTATAGTCACCTCACACTAAACTCTCTGGTCACCTCACCGTAATTACAGCGAGCGTTCATGAATACGGCCTCTGATGTGTCGAGTTAGCATAAAATCAAGTTTGGGTTCATGAGGCTCATAAGATATGCAGCATCTACCATTTTAAAACTGGGCCTGATTTAATGCTCATCAGAAACTTGCGTCTCAACCGAAGGCTCCGCATAGGTACATACAGTAAGTATGGTACGGTGCGTACAGCCCACAATAATATAGTATTGTGCGCTCTGTATGCGATAAAGTCATAAAAATTTTGGCCTTTTCTGCAGGGAAGACATCCTAAGGCACGATACATGTATACAGAGGGCAACATGTTTGTTGTGAAATGCACTGTATTTGGTTGCCCCAGCTGGCCGCGTTATACATGTGGTTGCCTTCGTTGACCAGCTCCTATGGCTATGAGACCTGCGAGAATGTTTTTGAGACCATCCGTGGCCCCGCGCTATCCTCCCCAATGTAAAGTACGCAGTCGGCTTTTCCCTGAAGCAAGTTTTGAGTAGAACAAGCCTCAAAATTAGAAGAGCGCTGGAAACAAGTGGCTGCACACTGGACGAGTGATCCTGGCACTAATTCGATGGTTTTGATGAATGTGCAGGCCTAACGATAAGTATTGCTTAAGCACGTGGCCTGCGGATGTTGTAGTTTTGCATTATACAGTACTCTCAGTCCCTGAAGAGCTGGTATTAGTCGCTTCCGAAGTCCTCGCCACAAGTGACAATTGGCATTAAAAGCCAGTTTCGTGGCCTGGCGGGTTAAGCGTCTGCCTCTCACGCCAGATGCGCAGTTACGGGCGAGTGTTCGACTCGCGGTCTGGTATATTATTTCGTGTAGAATTTGCCCCTTCACCCTCGAGTGCGCATAAGCCTTCATTTTTATGTGGTAAAACATGAACATGAAGGCTCTGCTGTTCGACAATAGTGCTCGTAATCGGTAAACAAAAGCGTGATTTCAAAAATGACCTTCAGATTGGGTTCCTCACAATCAGTTCAGACCAGTCCGTTACTGTCATAGACATATCCGTGCTAGTGTATAGGCCACTCCAGGATCTGCGCGACTTCATCTCGGGAGTGGGCAGGACACATTCGAGGCAGAATGACCTGTCGGGCATAAAAATCAGGACAGCTCTGCATTTCTGTTTTCCTAAGAGATGATTGTTTCAAGAGAGGGTTTCTGAGAGACTCGACCCATATAAAATATACTTGGCCACTCGACTTTTTTGACTCCCCTTTTTTATTTGCCCAATCGAAAGTACTCACAAAACTATTGTCTTGGCCGAAGTAAAATTTTTTTAAAGTGCCTGAATATGGAAATATAGCACATTATAGGTAAAAAGTGGTCACTTTCGGTCAAAAAATCATAACTTGCTTATTTTGGGGCCTAGACATATTTCAAAAACACAGAAATGACCGCTACATTATGAGGAGTCCGAATCATAAATTTCATAAGCGGCACGAGGGCGAATAATTCAAAAGGTGCATTCTGTGGGCACTCCTACCGAAATTGTTGATTCTTTAATATCTTGGGCAAAGTTCAATGAATTTTGACGTAGAAAAAACCATTTCTGAGTCATTTTGTAAAATTGTTCTAGGCCCCAAAATAAGCAAGTTATGATTTTTTGACCGAAAAGGACCACTTTTTACCTTCAATGTGCTATATTTCCATATTTATGCATTTTAAAAAAATTTTACTTCGGCCGAGACAATCAGTTTTGTGAGTACTTTCGATTGAGCAAATAAAAAAGGGGGGTCAAAAAAGTCGACTGGCCAGCCCCTGGTCGAGTCTCTCAGAAACCCTCTCACAAAAGTCGTCCGTATGTAAGACGTCCTTTTCACTGGAGGGAATGACCAGTGGGGCTTTTTCTAGGAGCCAGGAACTCAGGGGAACCAAGAAAAGTCGAGTGACGTACTTAGGTCCTGGCCTCTACGCTTGCAACTAGTTAGTAATGGCCAATTGAAGATCCAGGGATTCAAGCGATCTGAATGTGAGGTCATATCAGCCACTCATATGTGTCTTACTCATACTGTAATTATATAGGATTATTTTCAGTCTGATGAATGGGTAAATAAGGCATAGAAACAAATAACAGCTTGAACCCCAAGGGAAACTGCCAGCAAAGGCGGTCACAGAGTGCACGGACTGCATAGTCACTTTATGTCCGTCATGTGGGCTTTAGACTGGGGGTTACTGTAGTGTACAAGTTCGATCCTGGCGAAAACTTTTGTTGGTGCAAAGCTTTACTGGGATATGCATTAAAAAGACCATCAAAAGCGTTATATGTACCTTCACTGATTACCTACAATACTATACTGTAAAATATTTTTTGCAAATTTTAAATGGTTTTTATCAAGTATTGTAAAGGTCTTATGGACAAGCAGAAATGTCTTGAAGGCGCGCAAAGTTCTTTTTTAGCCGATCATGGACTCTATCAAGTTCTATCATCATTTTTCTTTCCATTATGAGGCAATGTTTTTGCGTTGGGCACTGCCATGTCCAAGCCCATGCCAGTTGGCTGTCGGTGGAGTTCGAGACTGATAAGAAACGCATCAATTCGTTTAGTGGGCCATGAAGTTGAATCAGAACGAATTCCAAACTCTCATAGTACTGTCGACACTCCCCTGCGAGGACTGACTTGTTGATCGCCAATGAAGTGAAGGAATTTTCGCAAGAGGATGATGGCCTGGCGGGTGGACGCTTGCATCTGGCGAAGGTGTCTGACCTACAGTAAAGAAACCTCTTTTTTCCAGATATGAAGGCAGGAGTGCCGGGGTACCTGTGCAGTGGTAGACACGTCGCTTAGAATCAAATCTGGAACCGTCGGCAACTGTTGGTAGAATATGTCTCCAATCATTCTTTTGTCCAGATCACTTTCCAAGACACTAGCGGGCAATACCTAAAGTACAAGGTATCTGAAAAAAACCCTGTATGGTGGTCAGAAATTACGTACCTGCTGATTCGCGTCCAACACTTCCATCAAAATAGAATGTAGCAGACCATCTTTTCGGGTCTTCCACACAAGCTGTTCCAACACATTGGGACATGTAAGACTGCTCGGTGTGCTGCATCTGATCACATCAGGATCCGGACTGGTCGATGATTGTGTTTGAGTGAAGCAGTCGCAGTTAGCAAGAGTGCAAGTGAAGCAGGTGATAAAAGACAAGATATAGAATCCTGTACGCGGCATTAGGAGTTCTGGCAGAAGTTTGGCCACATACAGTAAGGTCTAGCCGACATGATGAGTGGGCTATTTAGTACTACTGTATTTATAGCCAGCGACCGGATCTGGCTGTGTCCGTATTTCAGAAATCGAGAAATTGGTAACAGGAAGCAAATGACGCACATGATTAGACTTACTATAATGCCGACTTTTTACCGTAGTGGGGCGTTAAAACAATGCCAGTCACGTGACGGGGGATGCAAGATCCCTGCTCAGGTCTTGACCATCTTTCTCAAAGTGTCCCACCAGATAATCCGGGTGGAGAGTAAGATTAATGCAAGCCCATATGAAGTAACAGGAAGACTTGCTTCCCGTGCCGTGTCTCCTGTTACACATGGCTGGATGTTTTTGAAAGTTCAGATTGAGCGATAAGCTGATAAGAGAATACGGCGAATACGGTTGTCAAACGCGTCATCACCACAACAAGAAAACATTGTTAGAGTCAACTGTGTGCTATCTGCCAGCTGCACATGCTGCCCATGAATTTCGCAATGTTGGAGTTACATGAATGCTGTCGTCAAAACTTGCCATCCCTCGAGTCATGTCCGTTTAGGATGTCCATTTACGCAAACAGCTAGGTTATACTGCGTCAAGAACCATATTTCAGCCGTGCTGTCATTCCGATAAGAATAGGAAGAAAGTGTTCCAGCTAAGTTACCTTGCATCTCCCTTCTACAGTAAGGTCTGTGATATCGAGCAAGACCTTGCCAAGTGAAAATTTTGACCCCATGATTTTATGTGCTTAGTTAGTAGTAAGTAAGCCATGAATGTGTGGCGTCAAAAGTATGTTTCACGCTCTTCTTACACATATAAACACAGAAATACTCATAAAAACGTGTTGCTTGGGCGATTTAAACCATCTTCCTTGCTCCTGGAATGATCTATAATATATCGAAATAATCGCAAGATCATGAGCTATCGAACGCTTTTATAAAAATCTCCCAGGTCCCACCGTTTGTGAGATATTGCAGCCAAAAGCCGAAATTCAAATTTTCTCGCATAAAAGTGCGCTTATAGCTTAAAATAGAAGAGACAAAGCCCATGGATAATTTCACCAGAGATGCCCCTTGATGCGCAGATTCGGAAAATATGCGTATGTTCTATACATTAGTTGTACCTCAGAACGAGAATTGTGCAAAAAACCGAACGTTCTAGTTAGCATCTTTTTTGGGTCATGCTTGTTGATCGAGCTGCTTGTCGAGAAAGGTTGTTTTCTCGTTGAGCTTTTTTCTTTCTAATGGCATGCGCAAGACTGGTTTCTTTGATTTCCTGGCCTAAAACCTGTTCTCTTTGTGGCATGTTGTGGTCTATTGTATGAGACTAGGAAAGGGAAGATACGATCGTATAACATCTTTTGGAGTCCTAGACGAGCGGTCCGTCGCTGTGTTGCTTTTGAGACTATTGAAGAAACTCTGCCTCTCTTGTCGCCGCTTATCTGCTTGACATGTTTTATGAGGCGTGTAAGTTCGAAACATAGACTTCCTTCGTACCCTATCTTGTAGAGCAGAAAAAATGCTGCAGAATTGGCCCTGTCCTATGTTCAGAAGTCTCAGGACTGAGCCCGCGACGCCTCCGCGACTGTTTTTGAGGGTCTGCGACAGCACACACGCTTTCGCAGCAGTCGCAAACAGCGGAAGTCACACCGCCCTAACAAAGGTACGCTTTGGGGGTCATGGGGATGGGAGTGTGAGATTTATGCAAGTCGAGAAAACGTGACAGGAAGACTTGCTTCCTGGGCCATGTCTCGTGTAGCTCATGGCTCGATGACTTTGAAAGCTCGCTCTGAGCAATAAGCTGTCTAGAATTCACGTGGATGCAGGTGGAATGAAATGGCACGAGGACTATGTATCTTATGTTCCTATGCCCCTTGTGACATATGCTCTTGGTGGCACAGTCTTCCTTGGATATGTGGCGGTTCTTTCCACAGTTGTTAGAAGCTTGTACGCGGCAGCTCTTTTTTGTTCTGCCGTAATGCACAGACAAGGCTGTCGATGCGCACTTTGGCGATAGGGCGGAACGAACTGGCTAAAACGTGCACAAAAGCGAGTAAGGTCACTAGACCTATTAAAGACCTGTCATTGTGCTGTTTTCCATCTGAAATGCCAGATTGCTTTCGAAGAACTCAAAATCATTAGAAAAATCGAGTTTGGGTCCGAAGTTTTTAAAAAAAATCTAGTGGGTGGTCAGTCCTTCAACGCAGTGCCCAACGATGGACAGAACCCCTGCTAGTTCGAGTATTCATTTTAAAAAGTGCGTACTTGCCAATAGAGTATTTGGTTTACCACGCTTGCAGTAGGGCTTGCGAAAATCCATCTTGCAATTTTATATCATGATCATGCCGATCCTAAATCAACAAAAACGTGCTGTCCGATTTACAGAATATAAACTACAGTATTGTACATTTGCCGCTTAGCGCAGCGCACCCGCTGAATAATACGTAAATGTTAATGTCGTTGCAGCAAAACTTCAGAAAAGCATGAAGATGGAAAATGCTTAAATGCTCAAACCTGTGAATTATGTACCGGGTAGGTGCTGATGTCCAGTAGTCATTAAAGATACAAAATTACCCCGTAAAGGATGTCGAATAAAAAAGAACACGTGATTGTGAGACAAATCGATAGGCCCTACGTGCAGAAGAATGATTCTCTTTGATCCATCGTTCAGCTGACTCGAAGACGGCGCACAATTTTTAAAACTCCCGCCAATTTTGGTTGAATTTTGTACTGCTAAACGATGCGATGTCCTGTGACGCAGTGTGCACACCGAGCGATGCATGACTACTGTATACCATCTAAGCAAGAGTGTTTATTCTCTGCTGTCTGCACTTATCGATCGATCGCTCCATGGTCTACATAGCTAATACTATCGCTCTGTGCAACACACTGCGTCACAGGACAGGCATCGTTTATCAATATGAAATTTGGTTGGAGTTAGCAGGAGTTTTAAAAATAATGCGCAGTCTTTGAGTTAGAGGAACGATGGATACAAATAAAGTTAAAAACCACAAACGTTCAAAGCCAAATTCAAATAAATCTGCCAGATTTTATATCGGAATGATACTGTGCACCCCGATAGATTTCTCAAATCCTTTTGTGTTCTGTGGCGGCAAATATCTGCCTTAGTCGAGGTGATTACGGCCTCACGAAATGTAGAGCAGGACTTGGTAGCGGCATTAGAAACTGCACATACTGTATGTGAAAGCGACACATGGGGGGGGGGGGGGGATTGATGTATGCTGTTTCGGATACGGTACGAGTCCAAGCAGCTTGAAGTACTGTTCTCGTTGGAACATTGGTTTAGAGTTAACTTGCGCTCTACAAAGGGTCCGCAACTAGCCGACTATTTTGACCAACACGGAGCCAAAGCATGAAACCTTTGCAAAATCTGACTTAATTTTTGGGGTCGGAAACAGTTTCTATTCTGGTGACTTACACTATGTTGCGCTTAGCTCCAGTGGCATGTGGAGATGCAGTGTATCATTGTGGCAAGAGTGTTGTTGAGTTATTGGGGTTGACTTTTCACAAAAACATATGCAGGTGCAGTCTTGCAGATCAATAGGTTCACATCCAGGTTGGTAAATGTGCAACCTAATCATCAACATCACCTCGGCCCAAGCGTGCACATCGTGCTGGACTGAAATAGCAGTTGATAAAGCCACCCAGCTTTCCATTCACGCGCAACTTTATTCCGATATTCTGCGTCTGCGTCCTCTGGTCCGTTTGGGCGGTCTTCGTCGATCCGACGACCGAACGAATTGGATCGGCCCTGTTGTTAACGAATGTCGCCACCTGTGACAGGTTACAAGCAAGAAACTCGGTTACCTTTTGTCTTCATTTTCCAACTTCCACAACTTCTCCTCGGCAAACGAAATCAGAATCAAGCTGGATATAAGCACAACGATCAAAGCCATTGCTCTCTGCTTGTGAAGTGAGGACGAATACCTGACCAGAGCCGATCTTCCTCTTTTATAAGCACAGCGCTCCTCTGGCTGATTGTGACCCGGCGAAACTATTGAGCTACAAAGAATGTCAGAGTTGCCACAGCAATTTCGACGGATCTAATATGGAAAATTGCTTTTGCGATTAGAGAAAAACATACCTTACTGGCTCTGATACAATAGGGCTGTAATAACTGTGTACTGATTACGAGCTTCGCCAGCTGGGCACAATGCGGCACAAAATTTATAACAGGCGCTAACGCCTATTTTTTTGCGTCGAACACAGTTAATAATAGCGCTCGAGGCCGGAGCATGGGTTAGGGTTCAGATTGTTGGAATGTTTTTTAACATTTCAAAGAAATAAAAGACAAAAGGAAAAGCTTGGGATCGTCATCGTCATCAGCATTTCTCTTCACCATTAGGATATTCTGATTCAAATTACCGTTCGTTATTGAGGAAGTAAAATGCTTATGCCGAAGGATTTGTCTCTGTTTGCTACAGTAGGGCCTTTTTTCGAAAACTTCACGCAGCCATTTTCTCTTGTTCCATCAGTTTTCTGCCGACTATCCAATCCTAGTGTCTTATGGCATGGAGAAACGTAGGAAGTGTACAATTTTCAATTATCGGGTAGTTTTATTTCTTTGAAAGTGACATACACGATGAGTGAAGATATTGCACTGCGATCAACCGCAGACAGACTGACTGAAGCATGCGGCTGCGTCTTCTGGCTTGCGAGCTTGGAGATTCATGTCAGCCGAAGATTTTGACTTTTGAAGAATCACAGAAACAGTCACTGTATGCACTCACACTGGAAGACAGGCGGACAAGGGCCTGAGTTTTTGTGCACCGTATCTCTTCAAAGCCATGGTGGGAGAAAAAGACATTAGCTTTAGACAAGATGACGAGCGATTCGAGTATACAGTATAAGGTGGATGGCATCAGACATTTTTTACTAGTTTTGGAGCAAATTTTGCGAGCCAATGCGAAATCCCTGAATCTTTGATGCTTCAAATAACTATCTCCAATTTTCTTCCAGAAAATTTGCTTGATTCCTGAGAAACGACCCACTCGACTTATCTCATGATCGATTTCAGCTTTTCGAAGCGAGACTGTGAGAAACCTGAGCCCCAAGTTTAATTGACTTATGTAGCCACGGGGAAATATTTGAGGGAAGACCTAACCATTTGGAATAGGGTCCAGACGGCGGACTTATTGGAGGTGGGGCAGATTGAGATGGCAGACTTTGGAGACTGTACATTCCCTGTCCTGTCATCGAGTCCAGTAATTTTTTTCCAGATTTCATACAGTCTGTACAGCGTAGATTTTACAGAAATTTCCGGTGATTTTAAAACTATGGCCTAAAACTCGAAGGGTGGATTGTATATAATTCATACAGATCCGGGCGACTGTAAAGATAAATCAGATGGATTCATCTGACAGGGATTACGGCCTTATAGAAGCTTTCCACTTGACAGTGGCCACCTCCGACTTATCTCCTCTGCATTCTTGACGGAGCCGGATGGCCTGAGAAAGCTGCTGAATGAAAGCAAATATTTTTAATTACAACGAGTTAATTAGTGAGGAGGGGCACAAAGAGCTCCTCGCCAGGAAGGGAGCACAAAGATTACCTGTTTTTCTAGTTTTTTTACTGCTGTTAATTCGCCCATTTACTACATTATAATGAGCATACTTTCAACAATAGCCATTAGTCTTTGTACATTAAATCAAACACAGCCGTGCCTGGCGTCAAACCATTTTCAGGGCGAACCGCAAATTGCGTCAATGTTTTCAGAAAAAGTGTTGGAGTCGGCCTTATTCAATATGCTAAGGAATAGGTGCCAACATCACTTCCGCCTTTCCCCTCAGCCATTGACCATTCCCTAAATGGCATAGACCAGCACTAAGAGAGAACAAAGGCCCATGTTCATCAACTTCATGTTCGTACTGTGCGCCTTAGTCGAACCTGTCAACTTATAGTACATAACTCGAACATGTGCCGTCGAATCTTACCATGAATACTGTTTGCTGAAAAGTCTCCCCCGGGTAACGGTATTTCGATTGGTGTCGACGGGGAGTGCGGGTGTAATATTCGAGGGTGCCTTTAATTGTCAAGATGGACTGTACATTTTTGAGTAACTTTAAAAATCCATTGATTTTCAAACCATTTCAAATTCCCCCCCCCCCCCCCCCCCCCCCCCCCAAAAAAAATCCCAGCAAAATCCTGAATAAAATATGTCTGGCTTAAATCCGGAAGGATCTCAGAGCAAGATTCAGCTTTGCAAAGCAAAATCAAGGCAAACCTCATCCGTAAGTTTTAAGTATAACTCCCGAAGGGGACATATTTTGGGGGGCAACATGTGTGGGGAGGAGAGGCATCTGGTGATGGTTGCAGCCATGCACTCAGGAGCCATTTTGTAAGTTCTCAAAAAACGAAACAAATTGCAAAAATTACTAGCTTCCTGAAGCTTGGAAATTTTCACACAAGCTAATGCGGGGGGATCATGCCGAATTATGTACGGTACGGATAAAATTTATTTTAATTCAGCACATACTCGTAAAAGGTCACTGTGCGGCTGATCATGGGCCTTGATAGAGAGAGTTGGTGCGAGTTTCAAAAACAACAATTTTTAGGTGGAAAATATGATATTAAGTTTTTTTGCTAAAAAGCAGCGATACGGAAGATACTTTTCTTTAGCTAGATTACTTCAGCTAGATTTTAGCTTTTTTACATCAGCTAGATACCTTTTTGTGCAATTTGCCATCTGAAATCTCTAGGTCCTGAAATTTCGGACCATGTCTGGTTTTTTGCTTACCGCTGACATGTGTGAATGCCTTACAATGATCATGTCTATCATTTCTTCTGCCTCCGATCGATGTCCCAGTCCTCTTTTTCAGTTGTACCTTCAGGAGCATGCTACCGCTAAGAAGCCGCAGCTTGTGATTAGCTTAGCTTCGCTTAGCTTATCACCTTTGATAAGTCATGTGGAAACCTTCCCTATCTTTCTGCAATTCTCTGTGTTTTTCACAATTATTCTTTCTTCTTGGCGACAGCTTGGCCTTTCAGTTAGGCTCTTTGTTGCCTCGATGTAGACCTTATCGTCAGAATTTTCCAAGAAGATTCCTTTTACTGTCGAGCTAGTTGCCAACTTAATAAGCAGCATATTTGTGAAGCGAACAAACTGATTTTCCATTTTGCTCTTCGAAAGGTCTAACGATGAGGCTCGACGTGGGTGCTGCTTATTAGCTGGCCTTCAATTATCGATGCGGGAAAATGTCAAGCCTTGACAGGTGTACTGTATCATCATCGTCATGCTTTATCCATATCAGAACGTATCCCACCGTGACATTGTGCGCATCCCGCTACCCACATCCTTGGAGTATAAAGTAGATAGAGTATGTGCTGGCTGGCCTAGAAGAAGCATGACAAATGCTTCCCCTGATCCTGCTAACACCAGGAGAGAGAAAAATCCTGACCAACCTTGTCATCGTGGTTTGAGTCAAAGAAAGCTTACACCAACACCGCCATAAACTTGTTTGCGTGAGACTTCTCTGAGCGCTAGGAGGTTTGTCACCCCAGAGTTATCCTCCATGCTTTTGCGTTCACGCTCAACTGGCCTGCCCTTGACTGTTATGATAATAGCTGTAGAGGCGTGTCGCCAATAGACCCTCTGCACGGAGCTTGCAGCTGGGAGAGGGTGATGTTTGTCATGGACTTGATTGGCTTTTTTGGCCCCGCTAGGTTTTTGGCAAGGTGCAAAAGCTCCACCAGTCCAGTAAAGCTGTGTGTGTACAAATTTCCAGCCGAAATGGGAAACAAATGGGAATTACTGTACTGTATAACACATATGTTTGAAATTGACGGTTTCCAACACACAATTCCAACACACAAATCCCGTTTTCACCCCACGCGTGCGCATCTCGTTGGATCGATATAGCATTTGATAATGCTACTTGTCTTCACCCGCAGGCGTTGCTTTTTTCCGGCATCTTGAATCTGAATCTGAATCTGAGTCCATTTACCTCTTTGGGTGGCCCTGATTGGATTGGCGATCAAATGAGCCGGCTTCTCGATCCTGTTAAAACAATAAAAGGTCTCCGCTCTGGTTTCTTATACACATTGCTTACCCTTTGTTTCGAGCTTCCAACGTCCCAGTCACCTTGTCAGGAAAGATGATCAGAATTAACCCGACTATCACAATGGCACTCCACATAAAGCCCATTTCTCTAGGTTGCTGTTGCTGAGGCACTGATAAAACTGACATCGCCTAGTCCTCTCTTTTGAGCTGCTGCCTGGCACGCCGTCGAGAGACTGGGCGGTGGGCCCTATCAAAACATAATTTCTGGAAGCGATGACCGCAGGGAGTAAGGGAGATCTGCTTTGGTATTTATATATTTAGATGGAGCAACTCATCGTGATTACAGACCTGACTTTACTTAGCAGCCCCTAAGTCATGCTTCGTGTCCAGCTTTCGGTGGAAGCTTCGATTATCATGAGTAACTTTGTGCATGTACTCGAATAACCTTTGCAGTAATAAAGATCCCAAAAAGGTTACGCACAATGAATTCAGTTTTCATGATGTGAGCCGAGTCAGATAGCCAGGTTTTATTCAATCTCCAAGGCGCTCTCACGAGATCTGTTATAAGGACGAAGGTACGACGATAACGAGTGACGTTTGTCAGATGAGCTCTGCGGTGTGAACTAGGCAGAAAATGAATAGCAATATGAGGTCATCAGAATCGAAACAAGGACGTTGAGAAACCGCTGATGCGTCATACAAAGAGTACCTGCTGTACTTGTATGCGGATAGAAAAGTGATTGAGAAAAAAAGAGCAGAGGACCTGTAGCACAGCACAGGAAGTGTAACAAAACCAATGAACAGTGCCATTCGAAGCAGCAACGCCTGCAACAGTCACAGTGCACTTGTAAACTACTTCGAGGCGGTCGTTCGGGCAGCTCTCGTCTTTTTTTCTACCATTTACCTTCCTTTCCTTTTCATCGATCTTTGAAACAATGGGCTCGCGGCCACCGCCGAAATCGCCGTCTCAGCAGGGGAAAACTCCTCGTCGTCCTCCTTCGCCACCGCCACCTAAAAAAGAGGGATCGCCGCCAGCCCGTCGTACTCCATCGATAAGTCCGAAGAGTGTCTCTGTCGTCTCGCCGAAATCGTCGTCGGTTCAAGATGACAATTTCGACACGTTGGCCGCAGAAATTCTGAAGGCTCCGGCTCAAGAAATCGAGCGCAAAACGCGTCTGTTGAACAGCGAATTGCAAATTCTGCGTACCGAGTATTCGCGCGTGCTGGCCGAAACGCAGAATCTGAAGGAGCGCACCAAGGTGATGTCCGCAGGTTTAGGTGATCTCATGAATTTATAGCAATATTTTCGTTCAGGACAATAACGAGCGTATCAAACAGAACAAGGTCTTGCCTTACCTGGTGGCCACCGTGGTCGAGTTGTTGGACATGGACGCAGCTATCGAGGATCAAGAAGGTGCCAACCAGGATTTGGACGCGGCCAAGACTAAATGCGCTGTGATCAAGACCGCCTCGCGGACCACCTATTTCTTGCCGCACATTGGTCTGCTAAGTGCGGAAGAACTGAAACCGGGCGATTTGGTGGGCGTGAACAAAGACTCGTATTTGATCTTGGAGAAATTGCCGGTCGAATACGACAGCCGAGTCAAGGTGAGTTCTGATATCTTCTGTTGACCTCTTTTACGAAGGTTATTCCTATTTTAGGCTATGGAAGTAGACGAACGTCCGACTGAGAAGTACTCGGACATTGGCGGCTTAGAAAAGCAAATTCAAGAAGTTATCGAAGCCATCGTGCTGCCAATGACGCAGAAAGAAAAATTCAAGAAACTGGGCATTCAGCCTCCGAAAGGCGTCTTGATGTACGGACCACCAGGCACTGGCAAGACCATGCTAGCTCGAGCTGTAGCTGCCCAAACAAAATCGACGTTCCTGAAATTAGCAGGCCCGCAACTGGTGCAAATGTACATCGGCGACGGGGCAAAATTGGTTCGCGACGCCTTCGCACTGGCCAAAGCGAAACCGCCCGCCATCATCTTCATCGACGAACTGGACGCCATAGGCAAATTTCGAGAATCTAGATGAAAGTTCTTCTTTCACAAGTCTAAATTTCAGGAACGAAACGTTTCGACTCTGAAAAATCGGGTGATCGCGAAGTGCAGCGGACTATGTTGGAACTGCTGAGTCAATTGGATGGATTCCAACCGAACGAGGACGTCAAGGTTATCGCAGCCACCAATCGTGTGGACACTCTTGATCCGGCTCTGATGCGTAGTGGACGTCTGGATCGCAAAGTAGAACTTCCTGCGCCGACGGTCGAAGCTCGAGCTCGAATCATGCAAATCCATGCCCGTAAAATGAAAGTGGAGTAAGTTGCTATCCTTTCGATTAATCCTTATTGGGCCCAATTTAGTTTTTGGTTTCAGTCCAGATGTGAATTATGACGAACTGTCGCGTTGCACCGATGATTTCAACGGAGCTCAATGCAAGGCCGTGTGTGTGGAAGCCGTAAGTGCCCTTGCTATTCCGACCTAGCACAATCACACTGGCGTTGTTTCAGGGCATGATCGCTTTGCGTCGCGGAGCCAAGAAGTTGACTCACGAAGATTTCATGGACGCCATTGTAGAGGTGCAAGCGAAGAAAAAGGCCAATTTGCATTTCTACGGCTGACTTTGTAGAACAATGTGAAAATGTGACCAATCTATGATGGCGAGTTTGAATTAAAGCTATTTTAAGATTTGTCTGTGCTAATTATCTCGCCTCTTTGCTAATCTGACTTAATTAAACGGCCACTAGGTTTCCTTTGATCGATTTATGTTTCTGTTTCTCCACTGAACGTTTCGTTGGCCACACAGGACATGCGGACTCGATGCAACACTTCGAGATGGTGTCTTGGGCAACAGGGGCGCTACGTTACAGGTTCACAACAATGTTGGAGACAAGTGAAAAACATCAGCCTATGACAAAAGCCATACTAAAAGAGATCACTTACAGATCTTTCTGGAAAACCATTTGCACAAATACTCGTAACTATACAATTACTTTTGATATCGATCGTCAGTTTGCTTGGTAACTGTTCTTCATCACGTGCGGAGTCTCTATCCGTGCTTATTTCGCGAATGAACGTGCTTCGGTTCAGGGGTACTTCCTGACTTTCCGTTTGTCTTTAGGGCTGGCGCAAAACTTTTTCTCGCTCGCCAACGCTAAAAAGAAAGCAACGCTACCATAACATAGCGGAAGAAACTTTCTATTCTCTCTCTGCGGTAAAAAGAATGGAATACCAAGGACTGAAAAACGAATGCATGCAGGAAACGCAATATGCTAACGATAGGGAGAGAATAAGCAGCTCTAACCGCTCACCCATAGGGCAAACAATGCTCCGACGCCAACCACGCCAGCAATTATTTTGTTCCAGGGGATCAATGTCGGATGGAATGATATTTCGCGATGAGTCTCGTAAGTGGTCGTGACTGGATTGCCATTTTCGTCAACGTGCGTCTCAGACGAAGTCTTACCGATCGAGATAGTCGTGACTCGATCGTTGCGATTTTCGCGAAGAAATTGCTCGGGCATCCTGAAATGAGAAGAAAAAATCACAGCGACGAGAAAGAACTTGAATGGTACCACTTACTCCAAGACCGGCATTTTTAATTGGACCAGGTGCACACGTCACGTTTTGACGTCCCAGAAACAAGTAGCTCTGACGAGAACGGCACCTAAAGCATATTATGCATTACTAGTGTGACTACTGTACAGTACATTGCTTGTGAAAATGTGACTGAGAGTGAAAAGAAAAGAGCCACTGGATCTGTGTGAAGGACCTGTGAATGCACTTCTCCTGATTATCTCGAGAGCACAAATAGATATTTGTTTTCCATTTTCGCGGGGTACCGGTTTAGGATCAGTTTAGGTATTTTTCGCATACAAAGTTTTAGAAGTAGCAGTGGGATGATTTTGCAATGACTGGGTATTCACCATGATATCGATTGACAGCAAGCAGCTCATCAGCGATGCAGGAGATGCTGGACCCTCATGAAGAGATGCAGGTTACAAGCGCGTTGTAATAGGCGGAGAAGATACTGCGGGGAGCGATGGGCTTGAACCCCTCCAGGCAGGTCACTTAGAGTCCTCAGCCTCTCCTGGAGGAGCATATAGAACGGTCAACGAAGGCACTTGATAACGCTGTATGTGGCGTAGAGTCCAGGCAACCACATACTGCTCCGTGTATAGGGCGACCAGTTCAGCATACCATCTCCACGGCCAAACACACCTACAACACGTTGGCCGCAGGTCTAGTCGTGAGTGGACTGACTAGCGTCCAATTCCCCCAGCAAAGAGAAGAACACAAAAGAGTTTCACTCTCACGTCTCATCGTCAGACACCGACCATACTCACGATCAGACCTGACAAACCATTGTCCAAGGAAACTGGTGTCGGCCCTCATGCATAAGTGAATGCGTAGCGAGGCTTGTGTGGCTGGCAGCCGACAAGGCCTTTCTGATGCGTCTGACTGCTGGCGCTACGAAGAACAGGGCTTCCCCCAATCAGGCGAACAAAGTCAAAACTTTTTAGGACGATTGGTTACCTGAACATGGCTTTGCTGTCATACAGTAACTGGCATGGCTTTGTACATAGCTTTGCTGTCAGCAGTGTTGTGCGTGCCTATTTTCATGAGGTTGTTCGCACCTGGCGCACATAGTTTTATTGATGCACCTCTGACGATGAGTCGTCTGTTACGAAACTACAGCTTGCATTGTTTGTACAAATTACCAACAATTAGAAGTGAGAGAAATGTCTGTGATAAACTTAGTCTGATTCTGACACTCACAATCGACGACCATTCCAGTTTCTAATTCTGCTAAAAGCTATTCACGCTACGCGGCTCGGTTTTAACTGAATTTAGCACTGAATTACAAATTACTTTAAAATCACGGATACACTGTGTACGTAAGTACTTCAATAATTGCTCAATATTTGTCGGATTGGCGAATCCACTAACTGAAGTGCCTGATATCTTCTCTCTTGCAAAATACGAAATCTCGAGAGAATGGACGGAGACGTGCGTGCGACCAAAATCGACGACCATCGTGCTGGTTCAAACCGAGGCTGGCTTAATATTACTTCCTCGTGCCTAGACAATGTGTTGCCTCATTCTCCCAATTCTCAATTTTTTGTGCCTCAAAATCAAGTATGGCTTCACTCCTACACCTTCTCAAAGAAGACAAGCGCCACAGCCTTTTTAATACGTTTCACATGATTTTAATAATCCCTGGACGAATCCTTCCGCCAATCATTCATGTGAGCCTGAGGCAGGAGCGTGAACGGCAGAAACAGCCGGCTTCTTATCTAAACTGTAAAGCATCACCCAGGAGATATGTGCTTTTGCTTTTGAGAACACATTCTTCCTTGACCTCGAAGAAAGATGCTTCTCGTATTCCTCAAGAGGGTCACCTATTTCTAATCAACGCTTTCTATTCCATGCTGTTCTCGACGGGCCTTCCTTCGGTGCAAATACAATCAGTGTAATCACTGATTACGGCCCTCTATAATCCTGCTTTCGCACCACGATCAAATCTTAATGTTCCAATTCCCGCATGGATTTATTTGGCAAAAACCAAAAGCTAATCGCCTTTAGAGGAAGTCTGGAATTTGTGCCAGCGTCAAGCCGAGGCTCAACCAATATTGAACAAATCGGACGAGTCGTCGGTGCTGGTCTGCGAAAGGCGCATATTATGCCGAATTGGGGGCAGAAGAGAGGACACAGGAAACGTTGAAATGGATTGCTTGCAATTAGCGTATAAGGCGGCAATGGAGCGAAAAATTACTGATAGTGCTTTTGTTTCTGAGAGAAACACCTCCTGTTTTAGGATGAAGAAAATGGAAATATTGTCCACAATCCTGGTAGGAATTTGTGTGCTTGCAAATGGCGCAGTCATACCGAAGTCGACACAAACACCTACGCGTATTCCACCTGAAACAATTGAGATACTAGAAGGAGCCGATGAGGAATTGGATGCAAGCTACAACCAATCACAGGCCTTCAAAGCATGGCTGAGTCGAGTGCTTTCGACCTACGATAACCGTGTGAGGCCATTATTTGGAGGTAAGTCCAATCCTTGGGTCGACTGCCTGCACTGCATCCTTCAGATTTTGCTTTTAGTTCAGAGACTTCACATTCGGTTGGGCCTAGCTCTGATCGGTATCAGTTCGATATCTGAAACGGACATGTCATTCAGCGTGGAGATGTTCTTTCACGAAAGTTGGCGCGATGACCGATTGCAGTTCGAACCTGGTCTGTTTGGAACTCGATACCCCATCACCTTGCCACTGGACGCACCGAAGCTACTTTGGACACCTGACACTAGTTTCCTCAATGCATTGCAATCGAAGGTGCCAGAGCAAGGCTCCGTATCCCACCTGTATTCCATGATGCTGCACCCCAATGGAACAATTGGGTATAGCAGGAGGTAAGTAAGGAAGAGTATAGCAGTGTAAGATCAAAGTGGATTGTTTATTTGCAGGATATCAGTCACTGCGCAGTGTTTGATGGATCTGACCATGTAAGCACACTTGGCCATGCAAAGTGGTCGTGTGGCAACCACGCTCTTTTTGTCAGAATCTGTTACTTTTTAGGTATCCTTTCGACAAACAAGCCTGTACCTTGGAACTGTCAAGCTGTAAGTTTGTGGATTGCCTCAATATCAGGCTGCTGTTTGAAAATGTACCAAACAGCCTGGTTCTTGAAGAATAAGTGAGAGCATTCTAATTTAGACGGCTGGACTAACGAAGATTTGGTTTATGAATGGATGCGTAAAGAACTCTCAATCGATGGCATATCACTGGCTGATTTTGATGCAAAAAGTTCCCTTTTGAAAGTGATTAACAAGACTTACTCTGCCGGTAAGGCGCGTGCAGTCAATTAGAGCAGACGGTTCAAAGCTTCCCCCTGCTTAAGGCTCCTTCAGCGTCCCATCTCTTTGTTTCGTCTTACATCGTCGGTCTGGATTCTGCTTTTTGCAACTTTTTGTGCCAGCGACGGCCGTAGTCATAAGCTCATGGATATCCCTATGGCTTGATAACGAGACCCAGTTCACTGATATTGTCTCGGTCATATTGGCCATTATTTTTCTCTCATATTCTTACAACACTGTTATGCCGAAAGTCAGCTATGTCAAGGTAGGTCAACTTTGGATGTGAGCTAAGGTTGGCGAAAGATTTGTATCGATCATTTCAGGCCATGGATATCTACCTGTTGGCTTGTTTCATCTTTGTCTTTTGCTCCTTGGTCAAGGTAAGGTATCGAGTAGACCCAAAGACGCACCTGTCATAAAATGCATTCTAGTTGGCCATAGTCAAGTACATGCGCGCTGTGGTACAAAAGAGGAAAGAGAAGCACGCAGCAGCTGAGGCAGCTAAGGCTGCTCAATCTGCCGCTACTCCAGCCCCAATCGTCGTCGACGAACCAATTATAGCTCCAATAGAGGCAGTATCAGAAACCAAGGAATGGTCGATTAATGAACCAGTGGATGCCGTATTGACAGCGTCCGAAGCTGAGGAAGATCACAATTCAGAGCCGACCCCCTTGTTGGTAACCTTGGACGAGTTAGCAAGCGGAGTCGATAATCTTCCCGCTTCCATGACCAAGACCACTGTTTTGGCTGGCCCTGATAATGAAATCGCTGAAAATCAGAAGTCATACGAAAATGCGCACCGAAGATACTCGGTTCGAAATTCGCGTCATGTTCCGTGGCCGCGATTTCATCGTCAGCGTCAGTGTCAAAGCGGAGAGAACCAACCGAGACAAGCTGCAGTTAAGAGGCGTCGAATGATAAGTCGTTCAGCCATGCAGGAGGCCATCGCGCAGAGAGTACTTCAGTTGAGATTGGCCACACACGCGGCTCATTTGATTCATTTGCCCAGCTTGCATGATAATTATTGGAGGTGTATGAAAGCTTTTCACTTGGGATCGCAACTTATCTTACCTTTGGCATTCGGAGCGTTCGCCGTTTTCTATTTCTTTATTTTTCCTAATGTTCGCACAAATCAAGGAGAGTGTCGCTGAAGAGGATTGTGCCAAAAAAATAGGATGTCCTAGGCGCTTATGTCATTGGTAATGATATAGTATCCTGTCCGTATCTGATATTTGCGTATTTATCTTTGCGTGTGGTGCGGTCGAGAGCTGTATTGTGCAGTGCTAATAAATCTTGTTGCTTAAAAGTATCGGTACTTGCAGTAAAACCTGTTCAGTGTTACACCTCCATAGATTACAGTTTAAAAATGCTGAAATTTTTCCGCCCCCACGTTCAGGTTCATGTTTTATCAAAATCCAGAATGCGAGCACTAGTGCTCCTCCAATGACCTGGGTTTGTCACTGGCTGACCTGACCCTGACCTAGGCTGTCCACTTAAAAAAGTTTTCTTATCTGACCGTTGACATTGGCGAGGATTGTAAATTTTCTGCTCTGACTTTGACATTGATCAGACAAAAAACTTTGCCCATAATCGGCACCAGCAACATAGCTTCCCTGTATTTGCCGTTTTATCAAGAAATTTTACTACAGGTGACAACTTCCTTGCATTGCGTGAAATTTCACGTGTAGCCCAAGAAACCGAATTTTGATCAAGTTTGAAAAGATATGTGATGCTGTTTTTGATGGCTTTGGGAAAACTAGAGAAGCTGACACCAATCGAAAATCAAAAGTAGATCTCATTCATGATAACATCAATTCCTGTTCCAACTGCCTGCCACACAATCGACTCATTTATTCATTCATTCATATTCATATTTTACACATCGCCCAAGCAAATACGAGGGGAGTTCGAAAAGTTCGTAGCCTGACCATATTTTAATTGAAAATGTACAATGTCATGCTTATTCATTTTCGACATAACAGCCCCTAAGACCACTGTACTTGTTTAAACTTTGGGGCACGGTTTGTAAACCCGTCAAAAGAAATATTACTCTCCTCAGAAAACGCTTTAGTCGCTGGTTTCAGTTCCTCGTCACTCGAAAATCTGTCCCTCAAACTTTTTTCGGATTTTCCGAATAGGTAGTAATCGCTGAGTGCCAGGGTGGCGCGTGCTTGTGAACTGGCTCGTCGTCAATCAGCAGCAGCCTTCTCTTTCATCATCCCACGCCGTTTCGATGTGATCGCTTCACGCAATCAGCGGATAACATCAGCAAAATATTACCCAGTTTGTGGTCTTTGATAGTGGTTTTGGCTGGCATATAATCAATCACAAACATTCAATCGCAATCCAAAAAAGTTGTTTCCATGACCTCGCCTGATGACTGCTTAACGCGAAATTTTTTGGCGGATGTGCACCGTGGCAGCCACTGCATTGATTCTTGTTTTGACTCAGATCAAAGTGGTGAGTCCCGGCTTCAAAGTGGTAACCGTTCTTTAATGAATATCATCTGGATCAGCCGCGATCCTTGCCAAAAGCTCCATTGACGTTTGAACTCTGACAGTTCTTCGCACGTTTGCAAAGTCTTTTGGCACACATCTCGCGCAGACCTTGGATAAATTCAATCTCTCCTGTAAAATTGTTTCGACGTTTCCAGGCTGGAAGTGGCTGGCACAGCCCGAATACCTTGCGTCAATGAAGTTAAGTTTGGATATGAAAAAATGGGAAGAGAGAGTGACTGCCACTGCAGGCACACAGTGGTCTATGCAGCTAGGCTGGTAGGTTACTTTACGAGTAACAGAACCGCAATAGCACAAGACTCACAATCAGCAGGGGCCAGTCTCACAGTGCGATCCATTTCAGGACGGGTATGAATATACAGTGCACTGTTTAGGACGGCAATTTGGGACACCGCTGAGACACCAATTTAGGGCGTGTCACAATATTTGTCCTAGAGATGCCTTATCCGTAGCTTTAGGCGCGACCTAAGACAGGTCACATCTTGTTTCACAATAAAAAATGACTCACAATAACACATTTTAGCGGACCACAAAACTTAACGCCGAAAAAAAGCCGGGCGCCAATCTTTAATCGAAGTTTGCTGCGCGATTGTATTTGAATAATTTTACCATGTCTTACGACGACGCCTCGGCCAAGGCAAGCTGCCTGGTCCACTAAACTGAATATCAGCGCTGCTAACGTGCCGAGTTGGGATTACGTTATACGCTTTACCACGGGCTTATGATTTGGGTATTCTCGACTATGCCACATCATTTGTTTATTCCAAAGTCATAATTTCGAGTCCTACAGACGGACTTTTGTGAGGATGTAGCCAGTTGCGCCACCCTCTGTTGCGCCATTCCCAATTGCTCCGTTTCTATTGCGTGATCTGACGTGCAACAGTGAAGGCGGCTGAGGTGGTTGGGCATTCGCCCCCTCCGCATTGCTTGGGATGCTGCACTCGTCCTGGGTTTGATTCCCACTAAAGAAGCTCAGTTTGCGACCTAGCTAACCTGGAGATAAACTCGCTGACCTTGCACGCCAGGCCGTGGGTGACTCACCCGAGTGGAGAGATGGAAGCCAAATGAGGGGACAGTTTCACCTATCGAACACCGACAGGGTTCACAGCCCACCCGCCATCGTGCGAGGAAGTCAGTGTCCAGTCAACGATGCCCTCGCCCCGCTGATACCAGGTTTATCACATGTCAGTAAGTGTTCCAATGACCTAGGTTTTTCACTGTCTGACCTGACCCTGACCTTGACCGACCCCTCAAAAAATTTTCTGACCTGACTTTGACCTTGACCAAACCAAAAAACTTTCTAACCTGACCGTTGACCTGCGAGGTACTGTAAATTTTCTGGCTCTGACTTTGTCAGTGATCGGACAAAAAATTTTGCTTAACCGGCACCAGCAACAAAGCTTCGCTGCGTTTGCAATTTCACCAAGAAATTTCACTACAGCTGACAATTTTCTGGCATTACGTGAAATTTCACGGGCAGTCTAAGAAACTAAATTTTTTCAAGCTCAAAAAGATATGCAAAGCTGTTTTTGATGGCTTTGGGAAAACTAGAGAAGCTGACACCCATTGAAAATCAAAGACAACGTAAATCTCATTTGTTATACGTCAATTCCTGCTCAAACTGCCTGCTGCATGATCGATTTCTTTTCGCCGTAATCCGAGAAAACGCGCCTTACCAGACTGGAATTGGCTGGTACAGGGAGAATACCTCGCTCCAATGACGCCAACTTTAGATATGAACGAATGGGAAGAGAGAGTGGCTGCCACGGATGGATGGCATTCGCAAGCGCACTCTACGCTGGCACACAGTAGTCTATGCAGCTGGGCTGGTAGGGGCTTGACGAGTGAGACAACTGCGATAGCCCAAGAATCACAATCAGCAGGGACCAGTCTTACAGTGCGATTCTAATTTTTCATAGAACGAATTGAGGGCATCATTAGACAGCAACTTGGGACAACGCTGAGACACCAATTTAGGACTTGTCCCAGCTGTCCCAGAGGTGCCTTAGCCGTAAATTTAGGTGCGTCTTAAGACAGGTCTCATCTTGTTTCATAATTTAAAAGGATCACTTGAGACATTTTAGCGGACAACAAAATTCAACGCGGGAAATAAATACTGTACGTGTAAGCTGGGCACCCATTACTGGTCGAAGTTTGCTGTGCCGTTGTATCTCAATAATTTTACTATGTCACGAGGACGCCTGAGGTAGGCTGGTCCACATTATATGAGCTCTGCAAACGTTACACATTGGGTTTATTTTATAAGGTTTACCATGGGTTTAACGATTTGGGAATCCTCGTTTTATGAACAAAATCTGACCGTCATGTCAGCAGACTGCGTGAACCGCATCATTTGTTTTTTCCAAGTCATAATTTTGAGTCAACAGAGTTTTGTTTTCAGCGACTGTTTTACGGGATTCTTTCCCATGGGATCATGCTTGCTAGTGACTCTATCACGCGTACAAGTTTTAATTGATACTGTGTCTCCCTTTCCAGTCAAGTGCATGCATTTGCTTAAGTAAAGAAGGAGTAAAATGATGATAAGGGCATTCTGTCGTCCCTTTTTGGCCACAATGTAAAAAAAGGGACGACAGAATTTTAGTTCAGCTGGAAAAGAACCATTTTTACGGCTCGAGAGAGCTAACACAAAATGCCACGATCTCAAGACGTCCAAAAAGTTGTTTTAGAAAGATCAGCTCTAAATTGCCATACATCAAGGGAAATTTCATTCGGGGTCGTAGCCTAGCGAGTTAAGGCGTCTGCCTCTCACGCTGGGTGCGCACTTACAGGGGAGGTTTCGACTCCCGCCTTGGTACAAAATGATTGTCAAATATGCGTTTTTTAGCCCTCGAGTGCGCTGTATAGTGCTTGGCTATGGATAAAGTATGACATGACATGGCATGACATTGCCCTGCGCCTGATAGCGCTGCGGGGAAATAAAGACACCAGGGACTGTCTTATGACGTGGGTCGAGGTCGCCCTAAACTTACTGTATGACTGCCTGGTGTCCTTGGGTGGGACACCAAGCTGATTGTGAAATGACTTAAGACTGTCCCAGAATTTAGGACATGCCTCGGGATTTAGAACTGTAAAACTGCCCCCCCCCCCGATCCCTACTCAGGAAGGCAGGAGCTTGAAATGTTTTCACCAACATTTCACTAAATTTACTTTGTTTCGCTGTCAGAATACTCTGACCGGGTGCAAGAAATTCTGACCTGACCCTGACCTTGACCGACCCCTCACAAAATTTCCTGACCTGACCCTGACTTTGACCAAGGGTCGGTCAATCGGGGTTTTGACAGAATTCTGACCTTGACCTTGACCTTGAGGTCATTTCTAACACTAGTGTGAATCATGTTTGAAACGGACTAATGCGCCGAAATGGCGCTAATAAAAATAGCGCATGTGCAAATCGCACATCTGAGGCACAGCGTAAGTGAGAACGGCGGAACTGGGTGATGACGCAGTCGGGAAATGGCGCCATTGGGATCGGCGCGATTGAAACAGCGCAATTGGGAGAAGCGCAACTGGGAACGGCGCAATTGGCCTACACCCGTTTTGTGTTTTCTGCGACTACTACCATGTCATACAATACCATATTTTACTCATACCCAAGCACTCAAACTACATACTTTACGGGATTCAATAACCACGGGATCATGCTTGGTGGTAAGGTGGCAGTCAGGAGGCGGTCAGGTGCCACATGGCCGCCTGTGTTATTAGTGACAGCAAACAGTTTTTATTTTCAATGTCGACATAAAACTTACCACATACGGAAGGATTGTTGACTGCTTCCGATACCTCATCCAGAACGGTTCGTAGTTGCGTCGTTGTTAGAAGCTGCTGGCCCACTGTTTTCCGATATGCTTGCTTGACCGTGTGAAATAGTCGCGCATAGAATCCACCCATCCAAGGAGCTTTCTCCACAATGAAATCCCACTGAATTCCGTTTTGCGCCGCGAATTCCTGAACTACGGCCGACTTGAAATTGCCACCGTTGTCGGATAACACCGGGTGGGGCTTTCCATACCTGGCCACGAATCGCCTGAGAAAAAGGACCATTTGCTCGCCTGACAGATCTTCGATCACATCGAGGAAAATTGCCCTGGTGGCCATGCAGTTGGCGATGCATAGCCACTTCTTGACTATCCTTCTGTCCTTTTCCTTGACTACGACTGGTCCAAAGCAGTCGATTCCGACGTGGGACAATGGCCTTGATGGTATCACTCGGGCACCTGGCAAATTTGGTGATGGGGGTGGCTTGAATGGGCCTCCATCATACCGGCGACAAATAAGGCAGCTTTGCAGGCATCGAAACACCTCAGACCGGCCACATTGTACCCAGTATCGCTGGCGAAATCGAGCCAGCGTCGTTGCGACCCCTGAATGCAGCATCCGTCGATAAAAGTCTTCGATGATGAGTTTTGTAAACTTGGACCCTCGTGGCAGTAGTATTGGATTCTTTGCCTCTTCTGGAATCGGAAGCGTGCTGGGCCCATAACCCAGAGGTCCGTGGATCGAAACCACGTTCTGCTATCAATTTTGTCGTTGAGTCGACAAAGTACAACGATTTGATATATATTTGCTAAAATCACACAATCGACCGTCTTTGAGCCTATTCACAAAACATTCTGCTCTTATAACGTATGCACAGTCCTTTTGTCCTGTTCTTTACACTTCTTCGCCCTCTTTATTCCTCGCGTCGTCGCGAAACGGTGTACATCACTGCGTCTGACTGATATCTGAGTGATACGGACTCGAGCAGAAGTATTGGATTCTTGCAGAAAATTTAAGACTGAATTAAAAGCTGGATGAGGTTTCTTGAAATCATGATTCAGTCTTTTATGCCTTCATCATGATTTGGTAGTACGGGGACCAGGTTGGTTGATGAGAGGAGGGTAATAACGTTAGTGAACTACTTTTGTATTCAAAGTGCAGTAGCACCTCATTTCGGTAATCTTCGTCTTTTTCCGCTTTTCTAAAGAGAGAAACGATCTGCTACTGCCCTACGCTTTCGCAAAGATAATTTTTCGCCTTATGTGCAGGGAAGACCTGAAGATCGTCAACGCATTCCCGGAAGACGCCTTGGACCGACACAAATGGAGACGCCTTTGCCGGAGAGCAGACCCTGCAATTGCGTGAATAATGCCAGGATGGAGAAAAAGTGCAGTTACGGCTTGGGTGCAAAAGGCAGTACGAGTGTTAAAGGCTGTAGGATGAGGGCAGTGTAAAATACAAATGTCGCTGCTGCAGCTCATGTGCAAGGCACTCAGGCTACGAACTTTTTGAACTCCCAATTTCAGAGGGGGATATTTGGCACTCTGCCAATATGTGTGCTCGTTTGTAATAGCAGACCAGTTTTTATCGGTTTGGTTTTGAACAGTACTGTTCGGAGAAAGTTCCGAGTTTCAGGTTGCCTTAATCCAATTTCGATCGTTCGGATCCAATTTTTGTGGCTCTATGTAAATCGCACGTGGAACATGAAGGGTAGAGTTTGGTCTAGGAGTGAGGTCCTGCGTTTTTCTTGCTTGGTTGAACTCTCAAAACTTGTTAAGTATCACAGTGCACTGCTTCCTGGTGCATGGCAACGCAGCTGTTCCTCTGCATAACTCATGATCTACTTTACACTATCGAGGTCTTATCACGCGGAAATTCAGTGTTGCAGTCGTTCAGTCGCTTGGAAGCAGGTGTGGATGTGCGGCGACCGCTCCCTCGTGAGTCCCGATCATGGCGAAACCAGAGATGAGCAGCAGGCGCAAGAGATTGTCGACCTTGGTTAATCGATTGATCAATCGCTTAGTGCTCCGGGAAGCCGAGGCATTGACAGCAGAAGATGTTCGTTTCTTGATGGAAGAGATGACAACAATTTCGAGCAATCCGCCCAAGGCATTGTTAGAGCTTGACGCTCCCATCATCGTCTGCGGAGACATTCACGGTCAATACGAAGATCTGATTCGAATGTTACGGCGATTCGGATGGCCACCAAAGACTCGCTATTTGTTCCTTGGTAGGTTGATACGACTGAGTCGGGTCGAAATGATGTCCGTGTTTTGTAGGAGACTACGTCGACCGGGGCCCATACAGCATCGAAACGGTTTGCACGATATTCGCTTTAAGGGCCGCTTTCCCTGATCATTTCTTCGCTCTTCGTGGAAATCATGAGACAAAAGATGTGAATCGTATGTACGGATTCCATGAGGAATGCGATCGTCGCTTTCCGGGCGAAAAGCTTTGGGACACAGTGAATGTAAGCGATTTTTTTACAAGGGCAAAGTCGAGCCACCCTACTTTGACACAATAAAATTTTCAGGATGTCTTCCTGTGGCTGCCGTTGGCTGCCTTGGTGGAAAATCGGATCTTCTGCGCTCACGGTGGCATATCTCGTGACTTGACCACGTTCGATGACCTGAGGAACGTCAAACTGCCTTCCGATTGTCCAGATACTGGTGTTGTGGCTGACGTTCTTTGGAGTGATCCAGCCGACAACACAGCAGGTACTGTGACTTTTCAAAATTGCGGAGAATTTCGGAGCAGAGCACGTGTGTTTATAGGATACGTGATGAGCAGTCGAGGTCAAGGCTACTTGTTCGGTCCCGATGCGTTGGAGCAGTTCTGTCAAAGGATGGACATCGATCTCGTCTGCCGTGCGCATCAAGTGCACCCCGGTGGCTACAGAATCTTTGGCGAAGATCGTTTGGTCACTGTCTTTAGCGCACCGAATTACGGTGGTTTACAAAACGATGGAGCATGCCTGACAATCGATGAGAACCTGAAGTGCCGAATTGAGGTGAGCATGTGTGTGTACCATGATCTTTGATGCACCTACATTTCAATTCACCTGCTGCGCCCTTTGCCTCTAAAAAACCAAGAATCTAGAAAAATAATTCCATTATGGCGTGCCTAAAAAGACATGAAATGTTGCGTGTCCGTTTTTAGGTTCTGGTACCGCACCTGAAAAGGAACCGGCAGATCGCCATCGCGGAAACTCCTTCGCCAGCTGCTACTTGCCCGTCTGCCTCTTTTGAAGAAAAGTAGGATGATTGATGGATCGCGTGATGCACATCAGTGTGGTTCATGGTGTTGATTGGTTCCTTGTGAAATGTTGTTGGGAACGTCATCGATTTCCAAAAACAATTGGCGGTGCGAAAAGGAAGCCAGAGGAAATGCTATTTATTGCCCTGAAAACGCACGACTCGAGTTCAATCACAAGCCCGTTCAGGAATGTATTTGTGCAGTATTCATCGCTCTTTTCCTTCCTTTTAACACTCAATCAGACAATCTCTTTACCTTGTGTAAAGA
Source organism: Mesodorylaimus sp. YZB2_4 (assembly GCA_030248295.1). Taxonomy (NCBI): domain Eukaryota; kingdom Metazoa; phylum Nematoda; class Enoplea; order Dorylaimida; family Dorylaimidae; genus Mesodorylaimus; species Mesodorylaimus sp. YZB2_4. The sequence continues at coordinate 55,973 of JASANH010001100.1, forward strand.
ACAAAAAAACCCTAATCGTAAGAAACGCATGTTTTTGTCAGTGACGTGACATTCGATCAGTCGAAAACTTCAAAGGAATACTAATTGTGCGGCCCAGGCTTTCCATTTCATAAATAAAGTTATATTCTTTGGCTCAAACCCTAGCACGAAAGGCAGCTGATTCTTAGCACTTCATGCGAATCAGTCAGAACAGGAAATATCTTTTCTCGAAAGCACATCTCGTAATTTCTTTTTCTTGACGTAATTTGAAATCCTGGCAGGACAACCCGCACGGAATCTGCCCTGCTGGCCGTGACATGCCCTAATTAGGGGTCTCGAATCCCCTTAGAATATTCGAGCTGATCAGTATCCTGTCAATGGTGCCAATGTTGTGCGTGAATGGCCTTAAATAATGGAGACATTTTAAGTGCTCTTGGCGTACAGGTTTACTGATTCACCAATCCAGCAATCACTTCGTTCATAATACATATCTGAAATTGAAAGATCTCATTTGTCAAAATCACCACGAAATAAGATATATCCTACAAAATCAGATGGCTGGCAACCGAAACCAACGTAAAAAAATTGATTTGCCGCCTGGAATTGAGCTTTGAGCTTTGAACCTTCTTTCAACTCGCATTGAATAATCCAAAGACTGCCGACGTTCAAAAAGGAAAATTACTGTATAAGAGCTTGAATTTCTATGCTATGCTGCTTCATTGGAAGAAGGTGAAGTCATGCTTGATCAACGTAGAGACCAGGCTTGTTCTTTTTCTCTGTTCCATGTCAATCAAGCCTCGTTAATGACGAGTTAAAGCCTAAATATGAACAACTCTCGTGATCTTTTTCAGCTGTCTTTAAAAATACTTTTTTTCGATCCACAATCAGACGAGGCATTCAGGAATGTGACAGACACCCTGGTCAGATAAGTTCCTAGCTAAACCACGATTCTCAACCAGTGCTCTTTGAGTCGGTGAGGAAGAGAAGTTGTTCCAGTGATTAATCACTTCACTTCTCCCGCTTCCTGGCGGCCAACTGCTGCTGACCGCTCATTCAAACTGTAATAAATTAGAGCAAACAGGTGGCATGGTCCAAAGAGCAGAAGAAGCTTTGTTTATTTCTTTATTTATTACTGGCCCAATTAATCTTATAATTAACATTTTCATGTTGATGCTAGTCTTCATAAATAGCAACCTGAGGCAAGCCGAGTATATGATGTTCCTGACTAATCGTTCTGTGGCTTATGTCATTTACTCGCTGCAATCATTCATTTTGCAACCGATCGCTATACTGTACTGGGAAAGTAATCCAATTTGGTGTGCTATTGCGGCTGGTCTCAATCATCCCATAGTTATGACTATGGTCATGTCAGAACCTATGTTAGCCCTTAACAGATTTGTATCCATTTGTCATAGATCTCATTATCACCGGGTGTACAGTCGTCGTAATGTCATCGCAATGTGCGCTGGTGTTTGGATATTGGGCTTTGTGGTATCGTTACCCCATATTTGGATTAATTCAGTGGGAAAAGTTCCCGGTTCTTTTTGCTTCTTAAAATTCGAAAAACGACATACACTGGCTATCATATTGACGGACTACATAATATTTGTTGGTGGGTATCTTGTTGTGATGTTCTGTTATTGCAAGATATTTGCAGTCATTGCGAGACATCAGAATACGGCAGAGAACGCTGATGGGCCGATATCACATTTGCAAGAGGATAAGGCCTTGTTGAGATTTATTGGAACTGTGGCTGTTTTACCACTGGTCATCGAAGCGCCATTTTTCATGGCAGCTGTGGTTCGTATGAGCAACGAGACACTAGTCACTGATTTCGTTATGCTTACCGTCTGTGTATTGACCGCATTTCGTCCATTGATTAGTCCATCCCTGACCCTGGGTATGGTTCGTCCAATACGAAAAGAATTAGTTAGTTTTGTGAGAAAATTCTTCAAGACTCAAACTGTAACACCAGTTCAAAATGTACCAACATTCAGTACAACGGCGAATATGTAAGATAATTTGCGGGTCAGTTTTAGTTTATCGAGTTTACCCGCACTAGAAAAGGTCTGCCGCACTTTGTACTTCTGTTAGGTAGTGGTACATAGTCTGCAAAGAATGTACTGTAGTAGGAAGAGTGGAAACAAGCGAGGAGTCCTGGCCTTCATTAGCTATTTTCTGAGCCTGAGGATGGCAATGTCACTTAGTGCGGTCGACTTGCTTTATTTTATATGGTCATCAGGCCTCGTCAAATACGTTTTATTTCAGGTACAAGTTCCCTGAATGCCATGTTTCAAGTCAGAATCAGCCAGCTTCGTCGGGTTCGTTGGCACTAAAAATGGACGTAGCGCCAGTCGTTGTGTAAAGCCTACAGTCTTTTATAAATGCGGCTAATAACGATGAGCCGTGTGAAGTTTGTACAAGGGCAACTGCAGGGAATCTACTGTACTGTACAGATATACTCAGTTCGAGTTCTCCAAATTAGCCACCTTTACCTTAGCTAGGTAATGCCACAGAGGTAGACAAGAAAATTTTCAAGCTATCTGCTGTCAAAGGATGCTTCTAATCGTAAGTGAAACCATACGGCTAACAGGAAAGCACTACCAGACCTCGTGGTTAGTTCCTTTTCGAACAGGCATAGAGCATTATGTAGCTAGCTGGTTTTTTTGGCTAAATTTGTGATGTATTCTGCTGACTAAAATTATTTACTGGCCGTGTGTTTTTTATGAAGTGATAAGCCAACTTGCGCCTGTGATACAGGCTGTCAGCGAGAAAACAAAACTGGTTTTTCTCTTGTGTGCACATTTTGTAGTAAACGTCCACCACCTTGTCAGCTCCTGCGTCTAGACGCCCACCACCTTGTCAGCTCCTGCGTCTAGACGCCATAGTCCCATTTAGGTGCGCATGTAGTGCTGCGTGCCGGGAGCTTAGGAACTTTGCATAAAACTCATAATCAGAGCATCAGTTAGACCTCTACATAGTAGTCTAAGACAGGTGAACATCAACGCGCCACTTGTGCCTATCGATAGGTACAGTGCCGGTGTCGCATGTCAAACCACCCTAATGTCAATGTAAGAGGGAGGGATACTTTGACATGGATATTTGCCCATGTCAAAGTAGCCGGCTGCCTAGTAACAGAGGTCATGTCAAAGTAACCGCTGGTATATGTTGTCAAAAAAGTAACCTGACCCATGCCAAAGCAATTCTGTCCTTTGTTCAATAGAGTGATGCCTCATGCATGAGTTGTCGGATGGCCAGTGGCCAGCAATTTTGCGCTCATCCATGCGGTTCGTCGCTTAGTAGACTTTTATTTCAAATTTCACTTTTCATGGATTCGAAAACGTACAACGAGATTCCTGTGTACTTGACTGATGGTCAATATTCAAATGGACTCGACGATAAAGCAAACGGGCACTGCGACAGGAAGCTGAGTCGTCCGTAGCCAAAAATGGACGAGTCCTTTATCATCTGAAGGGTTTAGGTGAAGGTGTGCAGGAAACTCGAGAGGATTTACAACTAGCCCATGTCCAGACGTACTTCATCCAATACGAGTTACGTAAGAATTAGAATGCTGATGGTGTGCCGGCTTGGTTGGGCCGTTGCATGAAACTGACGATGAGAACGAGAACAGGTATGGTTTTAGAATATACAGTACAGTAGGTATTTGAGCTGAGACTGTGTCCACAGTCCAGGATAGTCTAGCAATTTTGAGCATTCTGCGGTAAAGAATTTGGCAAAGAATTTCTCAATGATTTCGAACGTTACATAGGTGAGAAGCTCGGTATCAAAGGAGCTATTACGACAGCATATCAGTCGTCTAGATGCGCAAGAAGTTAAAAGAGTTCGGAATAGACAGCAATGGTGTCATAAGAAAAGTCAAGAGCCAAACACGATCCGTCGTCGATTCTCTCTCAAAGACAACTACCAGTATCCGTGGAGATGCCAACTGCTCGTTCCGCAGCGCGCGATTATTTGCGATCAGATCAAGGGGCTGGAAATCGATACCATGGGAGGGGGGGATTCAAGCTTCGCTCCAATTTTTCTCACACTTGCTCCTCCATGTTTGAATATCTACTATGTACTGTACGCTCTGTGTCTTCGTTGACAAAGGTGATGCTTGATGGAAAGAAATGACAGGTCTAAAATATTTTGCAACTGCAACCAATCCCCGGATACTTTGACATGACGCCAGTTAAATTGGCATATGTCCATGTAACCGAACGGCTACTTTGACATAGGCGTTTGCCCATGTCAAACTATCCCGATTACTTTGACATGACGGTTAGTTTGACACGTGACACCGGTTCTCGAGCACGCGTTACAGTTTGAATTAGCGGACCTAAAAGAGTGTGAGCTTCGATCATGTATACGTAGACAACATCGGTGTAGCCTGTGGGGGGGGGGGGGGGGGTGGGGACACCGGACCAGGTCGGATTCAACCAGACGGGCTGCGTCAACCTGACCTCCTCCAGCCCGAAAGTCCCTGACCTGAAATTTCGGTCGGGTTGACCCGAATTGTTATAAACAGCTGGAGTTTCCTGACGCCTGAGCTTTGCACAAATCCTCTGAACATATGGTGACTTTGCTATAAAGGTGATTGTGCGAAAATATTTCAATGGAGACACCTCCAGCTATACATCTCCGGCAAAGTGAAAGATCAGGTACATGGAACAGAGCCCATAAAGCGATCGAAACCAATTATTGCAATAAAGGATAGAAATAACTTGTTGGATCAAGACCTTTCTTGTCTATTCCATTATCACACACCACACAGATAGCATTATAGAAGGGGTGAATCAAAAGCAAATACTCAAACATGCCTAGAATATCAATGTGGGGAAATACGAGAAATCGAGGGTCAGGGGTACTTTCAGTGCCACCAACGCGTCGAGGACGGGCCGCAAAAATGATAAAACCCGGAATCAAAGATCATTACTAGAATAACCGCATTAGGGGTCGGGTGCAGGCAAAAGGTAAGAGAAAACATACTCGCAGGCACAACTCACACCGCGTCTTACTGAAGAAAAAGAACAAGCTGTAGCAACTTGCTGAATGGAAAATGGACATGAGTGAGGTTGATAAAGAGATTATGGTATGGGGTAGAGTATGAAGCAAGATACATACCGACGGTGCCGTTGCCTCACGCTAGTCGTTATGGACAGTGACTGAGCGACGGTGATACCATGGCTTGAGGATGATCTTGTCGACCGATTACTCTCATCGGCGAAATCAATTTCTTGCGAAAAGGTTGATGAACAATGAATCGAAGTTGACGTTGAGAAAGACACGTGTCGTAAATGTGATGGAGCTTGCAAAATCGATCGATGAGGTGAGGTTGAGCGTATGCTTAACGGGTTGACTCAGGGTGAAGGAGGTTGCAGGTCTTAAAAAGGTATATTAGCTAGGACTCAAAAAGATATTGAAGCAGTGTAGTTCAAGACGAGGATTCGCGCGCGTGCAGCGGTGGAGGTCGGCTGTTTCCAGTTTTCTCTCCCGATGCTCGTGTTCAGGCACGGTCGCACTATGCCTATGTGATGATTGCACCTATCCCTCACCGCCACGTGGCTTGTTTTCACGTTAAATCTATTAAGTACCTTGGCGTTTTTCTTCACCATTCTATTAGTAATTGCTAGTTCATCCTGGCGTCGTCTAAACGAAAAGCATCTTCGTCGCGTAGTGGTCATTCCCCAGGGAATAAATCCCAACGTGCTATAAGTGCCTCCCTTCGTGCACCAGAAACAGGTACCAACGTGGAAGTCATCACGTCAAAAATGGAGAATATGGAAGTATCAGTCCCGCAAGGAATTGACCCCGAGGCGCCGGCGACGAATGGTTCGATGGCTCCATTGTTCAAAGAGTTGGTTCAACCGTATATTCGTTTAACCGAAGCTCATTCGTCGGAAATAGCCAAGAGCAAGCAAAGGATCGACGCAGTCGAAAAAGGGCAAGAACAAATGGACCGAAACATCCGCGCGTCAGCCGTCTGCCTAGTCAATTTTCCTTACCAGCGGTACGAGCTTTTGCCAACGGCCACGAGCAAGTTGGAGATCATCCTTGGCTATTCGGCGACGGCCATGAAAGTGCCTGAAAGCGAGGTTAGTTTCATGAGCTTTCGTAGCGTCAGCGTGTTCCCATCGAAAAACCGACCCCCACATCGCGGTAGTTCGTCTCGACTTTAACGATGGAGACCACAAGGATCTGTGCTGGAAACATGTGGGGAAAAACCTGCTCGGGCCATACATCGCTGCACTTCCAAAGGACAATAAACCGATCCTGTGGCGGCCGATCGGACCGAGCAGCAAAGTGCGGCGGCAACGGTCAAACGAGGGTTGGATTCCAGCACGGCACCCGGCGTGAAGAGAAGACCACCAAAAAAGTACCTAATGATGTTTTGCTTTCTTGGGGTGCCGTTGAGAGAGCGAGGAGTTATCGTTGTGATTTGCGAATCCCGCAGTTCTGTCTCCAGCGTACTTGGAAAGCAGTTCTGTAGCTGCAATGTGCTATTGACCGGATAATGTTTCTCTCTCGACTTATCATTGGTGCCTCTTTGTGACTCCACGTGTATTTTGGCTCTATGTGCCTCTCTGACTCTCTTCTTGGTCCCCCCCCCCGCTTTCGCTTTCGATGGTATTGACTATATGTGTGGGGTGGGAAGGGCGGGGTGGGAGCAACATAAATTTGCACGCCATACTCATTATTATGCGGCACTGCCGTTGCACCCAGTTCTGGCACTCGGTTTTCTTGTATTTCAGGATCGGCTTTGCCAGTCTGTATTCGGTTGGCACTAATTAGTTGGCCCAAGGCCGTGTTTTGTATACGAAAAAGTGCACAGTTTTAGTCAGTCCCAAGCCAACAGCTTTTTTTGATCGGACACTGTACAGTAGGTATATAACATGCTTGTTTCTTACGCGCACTTGAATTCCATAAGGGAGATGTCTCTTTACACCCACACACACGTTTATCGCTTGTAGTCTAGCGAGTACAGTAACATTGCTACGGTGTGGGGAGCTTGTTTAGCATTTTCGTACCAGCACAGGCATAGTGTATCATGCAATCACTGGTTGTCGTAATGTCGTATAACTTTCTGCTTTCGAGTACTAACGTTCGTGGACTGAACTCAGAACTCAAAGCGAAGGAGGTATTTATGTGGTTGAAGCGCAATAAGTTTGATATAAGCTTTTTGCAGGAGACTCACAGTACAGCAGATCAGGAGAATATTTGGCAACATCAATGGGGAGTATCTAAGAGAATTTTTTTTTCACAAGGCGACAATGATGCACGGGGAGTAGCGATTACACTAAAACGGGGAGCAGATGTGAAAGTGGATCGTATATGGCGTGATAAGGAAGGCCGGTGCTTGATGTTGGAGGTACACATGGACGAGCTACATGCTGTCTTGGTGAACCTATACAGCCCAACATCGGTTGGAGCCCAGGTAGAGTTCTTTCAACGGATTCGGCTCGCACTGATGCTTTTCAACACACAACAGCTGTCCGTAATTATCGGCGGTGATTTGAATACAGTGTTTGACCTAGACAGGGATAAGTCGGGCGGGGCACGGTACATGAAACGATCAGTTATCAGGGCAATAAGGAATGTTCTAATGGACTGGAACCTTTTGGATGGTTGGAGGGAGCTCAACCCAGTCACCCGTCAGTACACGTGGCAACAACCGCACCCCTTGGTGAAATATCGGCTGGACTACTGGCTCATCCCCGCTGACCTAATGCACCTGGTGGAGAACTGTGTGACTGGGCATTCCGTGGGCACAGATTACAAAAGCGTGGTATTTCGAGGGTCCGCAGTATCGGCCATGCGGAAAGGGGACCTGGAAGCTGAATGTTACGATATTACTGCATGGCCGGTACAGAGCCTTGATGGAGGCAGCTATTCGCACTGCACTAGAGGAAACCCAGGGATTGGACGGTAGGCAACGTTGAGACTACCTAAAAATGACAGGAAGGGACAATTCAATGCGATACTTAGCGTAAATCAATCATGACCGGTCAGGACGGCGGCTTTAGCTTGCAAACCTCATCGACACTGGACTCTCAGTCAGGACACGTGACCCAGGAGCAACAAGCTAATCCTTGAATCAGCTAAGCATGAATTAGACACAATGGTCGAAGATGCTGCCCGTCGAGCAATTCTACGTTCTCGAACTAGATGGCTGGCGTGGGGAGAAAAGACCAACAAGTATTTTCTGGGTCTGGAGAAACGATACGCCATTCGGAAGTGTGTTACCAAGGTCGTAGAAGCTCCAGGACAGGAAGTCACTGATCCGAAGGAAATTATGAATGCACTCAGAGAATTTTAAACCAAATTGTATACCCGCAGCCCAGTTAGGGAAGATACGATTTGGCAGTGGCTCGATCAGGCTGGCAGGCATGACTAGCGGAAGCTAGACGAAGTGGCCCAATCTTCACTTGAGAGACCCTTAGAGAAGTGGGAATTTGCTAACGCACCGAAAGGAAAGGCAGGCAAGGTGCCCGAAAGGGACGGTCTACCAGTAGAATGGTACCGTCGGTTTTGGGATATTGTACAGGACCCACTCACAAACTCTTTGCAGGTAGCCCTGGCGGAAGGCGAACTATCACCTACGCAAAAGCAGGGCGTCATAACCCTATTACCGAAACCTGGAAAAGACACGACTCAGATAGGTAACTGGAGACCCATCACATTGTTAAACTGTGACTACAATATTCTGGCTAAGGCCCTTGCTAGCAGAGTAAAGAAGCACATCAAGATCTTGATTCACAAGAACCAGACAGGGTTTGTTGCTGGCAGGTACATCGGTGAGAATATACGCGCCATTCTGGATCTGATTGAAAATCTGCATGCTGACCAAGACGGCCCCGGACTGTTACTATCGCTAGACTTGTCATACTTTGTCATACTTTATCCATAGCCAAGCACTATACAGCGCACTCGAGGCTAAGGAACACATAATTTGACAATCATTTTGTGCCGAGGCGGGAGTCTAACCCTCCCCTGTAAGTGGGCACCCAGCGTGAGAGGCAGACGCCTTAACCCGCTAGGCCACGACCCCGAGAAGGCTTTCGACACGGTCTGTTGGGACTTCATGTTTGGAGCTCTTAAAACTAAAAACTTTGTTCCGAGCCTTATCTCAGCCGTTAGGACCCTATACCTCGGAGCCAGCAGTGAAATAAACATCGCCGGGCATCTACATCTGTATCCAGCAGGATTCCTCTCGGACGGGGCATACGTCAAGTTTGCAGCAGCTGTAGACGACTTTGGCAGGTTATCAGGATTAAAACTCAACAAGGACAAAACGGAATGTTTGGGTCTAGGACCACATCCAGAGGCAGCTATCTCGCCCCTGGGCATTCGCCTTGTGAAGCAGGTCGGGATCCTGGAAATAGTATTCTCTTATGATACTGACCTCATGAAAAACCGCAATTTCGACGATAAGTTGATCAGAGTCAGACACTTGAGGAGACCTAAAATCCGTCAGGACGTAATTGCAACCGATCGAAGCTGGTGGCTGTGGCGTCGATGAACCTCAAGGAGTGATAAGACACCTTTATTGGCACCACTTTAATCCCAATTAATGTAATAGTGAGATAAAATCAGTAACTTGCATTCATGCTTTCTTTCTTCTGCTCATAAGTAGGTTTACAAGTCAACTTCTAATTATTGTTATTTGAAACCAGATAAAACAATTGAAAATCTGTTCCTGGGGCAAAAAAAAACCTTTTTGCAAACTTTAGAGGCGGCTGGCCAGCTGATCAGCAGTGGCCCTAAAGTCCTGAGAATTTTTGAGTTCTTGTATGGTAAAGAGCCCGAGCGTTAAGAAAAGCATGCGGGGCATTTCCAAGCCCCGCTTTTCGGGTTTTATGCTTCGCGTTTGAGCTTCCAACACTCGGGCTTTGGGTAAAAAATCCAGAAAAATTGAAAAAAATTCCTGGGACTTTAGGCGATGACTAAAGCCCATACAAAATCTTTCTAATATTTACGACTGATTTCCGCTTCCTCCATATTCAATGAAAGGTCAGTTCTGTCCTGCTTCTTTTCGGTACGTGGTCTCGGATTGATACTTATCTGAATGCTTTTACTGGCACAGGAAAAAGCGGCACTCAATCTCCTTAAAAAGATTCAGCGAAAGTGAAGCAAAACCCGCCTGAGTACAGTTATATACAGTTGCCACAAACTGGAACTGTAATCTGCTACAAAACTGTGAGGAAGTGGCTCAGCATGTTTTAAAACGACATCAGATCGAACAATTTGAAACGACATGCAGGAATTGCTAGGGAAAACCTTACTACGTAAACTCTGTCTCGGCTCATGGATTTAAAAAGCGCGTGCGCAAAATGCCAAAATTTTTTTGACTTCTCGCGAGATTTTTGACTTTGACATGACTTTGACAGGGGCCCCAAAAAATTTTTGACTTCGACATTGACTATGACTGAGGCCACAAGTTTTTTTGACATTGATATTGACTTTGACAGAATTTTGAAAGCATACGATTTTGACAGGATTTTGACTTTGACATTGACGCCAATTGCAACACTAATCGTAAGTTGGCCGGCAGTCATGATATGATAAGCAAGGCCGTGAGGTGACCAGCTTTCACGCCAGCGTCCCTCTGCTTGTCTTTACTTGGAGCACCTCCACGCGAGGGCATCCTGGACAGGCCACCGACTTCCTTGGACGGTGGCGGGTGGGCTGTGAACCCTGTCGGCGTTCGACAGCCGAGACTGTCTACTCGTTCGGCTTCCGTCTCTGCGCTCGTCCGCACGCGGACGAGACCAGCCACTCGCTCCCAAGCAATTCGGAGAGACAAATGCCGATCGCTGCACCACCGCGGCCGCTTATCGTTAGTACGAAGTGTTCATGTGTTGCACCAGGGCAACTCGTGCCTGGTGGTCAAACCGGTAGAGACGCAACCTCATCAAGAGATGCGGGCTACATTCCCCCCCCCTCCCCCACCGCCATAGCGTGACCTCATGCTCCTTCTAGACCAGCTACTCTGAGAAAGGGTACAGTACATAGGTGGGAGCCTAAATTGACACCAGGGAAGAATGTAGACACCTAATCACCAAACTTCCAAAGCGGGGTCAAAAAGGTACTCGCTGGGTGTGCAGCGCAGGTACTTGGGACGGCTCGACTTTCACCTTGGTCACAGCCAGATCGGATCGGATATCCGGTTCGATCCGACCTGACCCGAAAAAATTACCATCCGAAAATTCTCTCCAGAACTACCCGATCCGACATTTTAAGCCGATGGTGCTTGCAATGACCGCTGGCAAAAAACTATTGCGCTGTTTTTCTCCAAACCACTCCAGTGTAATGAATGAGATTCGAACCAAGGTGAAAATCCTGGAGTCGAACAGCTATGAAAAGCTTTCTGTAGTTGCTAATAGTGGTGCTTTCTAAAGTTGCAAAATTTCTGTATTTTTGACCCGGTTGACTCTATCTTTCAAAAAAGTGACCCGACCCGATTCTGACCCGACCCGACCCGAAATTTTGCTGACGCGACCCGACCCGACCCGAAAGTACCTGACCCGATCCGGGGTCTAGTATCCTATATGCGTACGCGGACTTCGACCACTATCCTTTGTCAATCTTATTCGAAAAGCATGGATATGCTGTACACTGGGCGCATGTACATATGTACCAGCCGTACGACAACGCAGTGTCAGGAAGTCGTGAAGTAAGTATACGTACCGCAGCAGGTACACGAACGTTTAAATTCATATCTCGCGCGAGCAATACGGCCGCCGCGCTAACGAGTCGTAAGTGTATCCTTAAGTGTGTGCAACGTAAAGTGGCGGTTTCTAAAAATTTGATGGGGCAACTTACTGCAGGTGAGAAGTGTAAAGCTAAAAGTCGAACTACAGTGCGTAGAGATTTTCATTCTTCACAACTTGTAGCTCGCCATTTTGCGTTAAACAAATAATTACTTGTGCCTTGAGCTGTAGAAAGTAGCGGCGCTGAAGTGACACCTTAAATCGACGTGAGTAGATTATAGATCTTCGCTCCAGGAAAAAAGCTATTCAATAACAACTTTTTTAACGGTGTAAAAAGGAGTAGAAATCGGGCAGTGATGGCTGGTAAATACCAAAACGTGAGGGATTTAGAAAGCGACTTTGGGACTAAGCGAGTTCGAAAAGTTTTGTTCTGGCGGATTCTTCGCGCAACAATCATTTTCGCCATTCTCATCTGGCATTTTAAACAGCACATAGTCAACGCCCATGAGCATCCTGATTCGCGACATGATGCTTTCCCGAGCGAGAATGCGATCAAAATGAACTACCGCAAGTTGATGCGAAAAAGTAAGTTACCCACTGCAACTTTTTTTGAGGTGTAAGTAGGGTCTTAATTTTTCATATTTTCAGTCGGAAAAAATTCTGACTGGTCGTTCGGACATAATCGATTCGCTGTTGCTAGTGCTTACGTCGGAGGGAAGGAAAAGTTTGATCGATTCACGGTTTTTGATAATGGTGCAAAAGAATATGGGGATCAACTTATGGTATTTTCGGTGATCAGTGGATTTATTTGTCCGGTAAGTGCGCAAACCTCGTGCCGACCGCTGTGCATGCCCTAATCCTGTTTATGATCGCAACGACAGGGCCTAATCGAGGCACATACAACACCCTAGAAATCTGCCTTTGATATCTCTCTCTCTGAATTTTAGGATGTGGCTGATGCAGTGGAGCTGGAATTTATGCCCGCTCTACTGGATCGAATTCAGATCGAATCGCCTGGGTCCAGCCAGGAATTGAGAAAAGTCAGTTTAACCTAGGCTTATTCGAATCCTAGCAAAGTTCTCACGTTTAGTCCTGCTTTTCAGCTTGTTTCAAAAGAAGCAGGAGAATTTAATAAAAACTTGGAGAAAGTAATATCGCCGAAGAGTTTGTGCGGAGCCACTACCTTGTTTGGCGTGCACTTCAAATCAAACACGACCCTCTTCTCAGTTGGCGATTGCCGCGGTGTAATGCACGATGGTTTTGGATATCATAGAACTATTGAAGACACTGCTGCCGATGCGAAGGTATTCCGCATATACGAATTGTCAATGTTTGGTTTTGGGTCCTATATGGGGGGGGGGGGGGCCGGGTCAGAATTTTATCCTTGCGCAAAACCCTTAAACATTTTTTATCGACCAGTCATAAGTATCGATGTATTGTACCCTGAAAACATTCTATGCTCCGCAGCGAAAAAAAATGTAGCCCTAGAACGTTCTGGGTCACAAGGCTTACCCACACTTATGAACGTTTACAGTAGGCCGTGCTTAGATTCGGTTGACTGTATTAACAGTATCATACTAAATTCATCGCACAGTATTACTTATTGGGCTGGTCACACACGTATACTGTGCATGCTGTGTTTGACCAGTTCAATGCGTTCAACGTGTTGCAAAGTCATGTTCCTTAGCCCTCGAGTGTGCTGTATAGTGCTTGGCTATGGATTTAGTATGACATAAGATGCAAGTGAGCTTTTTGTTTCTACTTATCATCATCCACGTGTTGTGCATGTTTGTATTGGTTTTCCAGGTTGCTAAATTTATTATCGAGCATGGCGGCACAATTAATTTTGTCAATGGTTCGTGGCGCATTGGTGGTATCCTTCGCACGTGGAGCGTTTTCGGGGCGTTTTTGTTCAGTAATCGAAAATGGGTCGACCTGGGAATTAGTATTAAAAGTCATACTGCGCTGAAAAATAGATTTCCATTGAGTTTCGTGATCATTGGAACAAATGGGTTCTGGGACGCCGTCAGCGTCGAAACAGCCATAGACATCGGTGCCAAAGGTCGAGACAAGGAGCCACTTTTCACTGCCCAGCAACTGGTGGAGGAAGCGTTCAAAAATAAATCTGGTGATCATATCACTGTTATGGTTGTTAACTTAGAGAAATGATAAACCTTTAAATATGTGTGAAAGTTATAACCTAAAAGAGTCGTAATTGCATCTTTTGACTTGTCTGGAGTACATGACTTCTGCAGTACTGTGATGTGATTTAATTCTAGTTGTCTTGTTTTCGGTATTTGAAATTTGATTTTGCTTAAAAGGTTAGTGCAGTTGACCGCCGGTCAGTCTAGGCACTTTCCTGGACGAAGTCGTTCTCGTAGTCGTTTGCCTCGTAGTCCTGTTTCGTCTTTGCCCACATGGCCGCGTCTGATATACACAGACAGCGACGGCCACCCTCGCCATATCAGTCAGCGATGTGGAGTTGATTCGCCACTTTCTGGGACAAATAGTGGTTAATCGCCAGTAGCATTTTGTGGTATTTTTCCAGTTGTGGCATTTTTCCAGTAATTCTGCCAAGTCCCTTGCCGCTGTCGCACGATTTCGACGACAAAATCGAGGCGGAAATGCACACTGTAGCTCGTTTTATGCGGCCGCCACTCTGGCTCGTGACGTGTACTCATGATCTGCCGTTGTATCGATTGCGGGCTGGTCTGTCGCGACGCGTGAAGTGATTGAGTAATCGTCAACAATTTTTTTGATGCGTGGCACTTGTGTATGTTTTTTTCGCATCATTGTCGCTAGTTTACAAGTTCTGTTGCCTACCGCATTGCCTAAGATGTTTCAAGTAGAAAAAATGCCTTTAAGAACTTTCAGCAGAAAAAATGACGTCGATTTGGGACCGATTTAGGTTTTATTATGTAGTTAAATCGTGACTGCTCATGAGACTCGGCTCCATCATTATGATTACATTTCCTGTCAGGGCAAACTTCTGAAGCCTTGCCATGATCTTACGCACAACTGGATTTCCCGGCAAGATAATTCATGCTTATTCCACTTTCTTGACGCTAGGTCTGGCATAGCCAAATCTAGCAAGAATTTTTGAATGAAGTGCAAGCAATTGGTTTCCAGGCAATATTTCAGACATTTAACTTTGTACTGCCATACGCTGCAACCTCATCTGATCGACCAGGAAAGCAACCCATCCCGTGTCTTTTGATGTGTCGAAAAAGCGGAACGAAATAGATGGTCAGATGGTCATGCCAGAGATGGCTATGGGCAAGGCGACAAAGATTTGCGGGTTTCGCATTTTCACAGCCAGACGTTGTTTTTTCAACTATTTATCAATCTCTCGGTCAAATCTGCAGTACCCCACCATCAATTAAGAACATTGATTTTTAACCAACCAAGACGCCCAATCATAAATATCTTTTTTGATTTTCCAACCAAACTTTATTCCGTCGTGACAAACACAAAAGCACCAGCGAAACGTTTCAAAAATTACATATAAGCGCACGAGAGCTATGCTATGCTATATTTACTATGCCAAAAAGCTTGTCAGCCCACTGAAGTGGCATAGCACAAATTCGAGAAAAACAGAATATAGTGGTCACAAACGAAGCTTGGAAACAAAATTTTTCAATTCATTGTAAGTGCCGAAGGCGATGTCACTCGGTATCACAGAGTTCCATAAGGTAAAAGTCGAAAACTCGAAACTCTGAGAATATGAAAGCGAGCGAGGTTTGCTTATTTCGATGTGGTGAGGCTTAGTTAAACGAGCACTTACACAACGGCCTCACATGTCCGTGTGCACAAAACACCGATTCGGTCAGCCGCGCGACCATGGTGATATCGATATAGTTAAAATAGTTTGTGATGGTTCCTGCGATCAGATAAAAATGACCAATTCAATGCCTCCAAGGCAAATTCGTATGGTATTGTCCAATTATTCAGAACTGCTCTTGCGGCAAACTTTTGCGTTTTTCCAGGTCGTTTACTAATTTTTTTGAATTGGAGACTGCAACACAGCCGTAGTCCAAGCGAGGGCGAAAGCAACGAAGATACACTGTCTCCAAAACTGCGACGCGCATTTACCAAACTTTCTACGAAAGCACCAATTATTCGTCTTGAAGAAGCTGCAATCTCGTAGCAATGTTGAGAGAACTGTAAATCCATCGAAAGATGCACTCCTAAATACTTCACGATATTTGTAAAATGAATCGAATTGCCATTAAAAGTCAAAGTATGGAGCTTTGTCGCTAAACGGTTCAATTGAAAAATACAGGCCTGAGTTTTGTCAGTATTTGGTTCGAGTCCAAGATTTGAAGTAAAGTTCGAAATGAAATCGATTGCAGGCTGCAGCCGATTCGCACTGGCCGAAGGAGATGACGCAGGAACCGCTAGAACCAAATCATCAGCGTATGCAAGTAAAAGAAAATCAGGGTAGGTCTCCTCAAAACGAATCAATAACGAGTTGATAAATGCCGTAAAGAAGATAGGACCCAGCACTGACTCTTGCGGGACTCCAGAAATCACACGAGTTGGTGTTGAAGACGACTGGCCAACTAAAAACAAAATGCGATCGATCAGATAAGTATTAAGCGATCCTCTTGAGTAACGTAGGAGACAGTTTGTGGTCACGTTCCAAAGACTCAAATAATTGGAAATGAGGCACTCTATCGAACGCCTGTTTTAAATCAAAAAATTACCACACCAACTGCTCGAAATGATGGAGAGTTAAGCCAGTCGTGGATCATTTGAGTTACCTGAATAATTGCTCCAGTTGTCGAATGCCCACGACGAAATCCATGCTGTTTTGATGACACAATAAGTCGTGGTTGAAGAAGTCTGAAAACATGTTGCTCCATAATTTTTTAAAAGAATTGGAAGCAGAGACATGGGACGATAACTGGACGGCAGCGAGCGATCACCCGGTTTGGGAGTCGGAATTACCTTTACAGTTTTGAAAGCTTCTGGAACAAGTCCCTTACCGTTAGCGCTGCGGGCACGTCTGGTCAGGTCAGGGTCAGGTCAGGTCGGGTCGGGTTGGGTCGGGTCACAATTTTGAAAGATCGGGTCAAACAGGTCAAAAATACAACAACTTTCCAACCTACTACTATCAGCAGCTACAGAAACCTTCCCATATATGTTCGACTCAAGGATTTGCAGGATATGCTTCATGCATGCTACATAAAGTCTTTCATTCCACGTTTTCATTCTGCGTAACTTCCAAGAATGTCAGACAAAGTGTAGGCTGTGAGAATGACCAATTTTTCGGAGTAATTCCTGCATAAGGAAGGGCCCATATGTGAGAGTTCCCATAAACATTCTTGTCAACTCTGACGAATGGGTGGGACTAGCCATACTCTAGGAAGGAATTGATCATTTTTAGCAGGTCGAAGGGGTATCTATAATCACATTTGATTCATGAATATGACAAATAACTTCCTGGGTATACCTGGCTGGAAGAGCAATGTAGTCTGTACCCAAACACCAAATCTGCACTAATAGTAGCCCCCATCGACCACCATCCATGTCACCATCGCGAAACCGTTTACTGTTTTGCAATGGTAAACTGTTTTGCAATGGTAAACAGTTTACTGTTTTGCAAAAGTCACAGGTACCCTCACATTCCTCCATCAGTAGTAATGGTTCTGACAGGAACTAGTGAGTAGCACAAAATTCCGGTCCCTCAGACCGGTTCACAAAATTAGGGTAATTTATCAGTAAAATTTTGAGTGCCAGAGGAGCAGCGCAAGGATTGAGTCAGTGCAAGCATTCGGCATTCAAATTCAAAACTGGTTAGAACTGAGCGAGCTTGATTCTGCGGGCATTGTTTGTATAACAATAACGGAACTGCGTGGTGCGCGGTTGCCCGCTAACTCGATTTTTTATTTAGTCATTCGCAGCGGTAAACGCTTAGCAGCGATCGCCGCCTTTGTCCTAAAATTTCTGCTGCAAGCTTATGATAAGCGAAAACATTTTAATCTATTACATTTTTCAGTCTGAAAGCTACATTCGAGTTATTCACTAACTGGTCCCGAACAGCTCTGTTCGCGCTACAGTTGTGCCTGCACTAGATAGAATTCACTGTGAACTGTGAACACTAGACAGAATTCACACTCATGACTGGCATTGCTGCATAGAAATCTACTCCTGATAAATGTAAAAAGTCTATTGCTATTGCTATTGCTATTTTTACTCTTGCCGAAGCACATAAATGCGCACTCAGAACAGCAAGTACATGCAATTCAGAATTCAAATATATGTCAATAGAGTAAACAAATAAATGCAAAGATAAAAAGATAAAACCATTCTTCCTCAGTCAAACGTCAACTTCGATACGGATTCACGAAAAGATGCAAAACTGGGAGTAGTCACATCATATGGCAAAGAATTCCACGGATTTAAAACAGAATATAAGAAACTTTGCTTAAAACGCTCGAAATTTGGTTTTGAAACAATCAATTGATGAGGAGCATTAATTCTGGAGCTCGCACGCAATCCGGACTCTAGTCGATGAATAAAACACGCATTAGGAAAGTCATGAATGCCGTTATATTTATAAAACTGATACAATTTCAAACGCTTCCTGCGAGCAAAAAGGGACGACCAGCCAGTCAAAGCTAAAGCCTCATCATAAGTCAAATTCCAATTCCTCAAAAAAAGACGAAGCGCAAAAAGTCGCCTGGCGCGAATCTATTTTTCTGTTCGAATCTGTCTGTAGGCAAGGATAGAATGATGAGAATGCTTCGAAAGATTTCCGTCGAACCGTCTCCAGGTATTTGCTTCGGATGCCACTTTAATTGTTTTGGATGCGAGTTTGGTTTTGAATCATTTTGTTTCCCTCAAAGGGCCAGTAAATCCACAGGGGTCAGTTTTATATATACTGCACCCGACAAAGTGCATCGCTAATATGTCATCAAATGTACTCATCTGTGTTTATTATACTAAAATAAAGAGTGCATGGTTCAGCTGGCTATGAATCATCCTATTCATTACATGCTTATTAGTTGCAGTAATTGGTTGTTCCCAGTGCGAAAGGCGGAAAAAATCACCCTCAGAACACATACAGTATTAGTGCTTTAAGCAATTTATCAAAAACATGTTGTTATGAGTGGTTTCGGTCGATGTAACTATCGCCTTGATCCAAGCGTTTTGCCACCTTTGGCATGCACGTGGAGCTCCGAGCTTATTTCCAAAGAACACAGAAGTAACCCAGTAGTAACCTCATGCCTTTATTATCCCAAGTTATAGATTAGACCCATAAGCGATGAATAATAGCTAGATAATAAAACATAGTATATATATATCAGTGAATCCCAAGACCCCTGCCCCTATTCCTACTTTCCAATATTAATATTCGTAAAATGTCACGCCATCACCCTCGCCTTAAATCCAGCCTTCATCCCCGATATCGCCCTCGCCTCCACTCCCGCCACCACCCTGGTTATCACACTGACCGCACGACCGAGGGCATTGCGTGGGCGTACCTCCTTTATTGCATTCACCATTGAGGGCTCGAATGCCGCATTCGGCCTCTGTATCTTTGCAAGTCGAGCAGTACATGCGTTTCAATTGCAGTATGTCGTTGTCGGTCATCTTGCTGCCGCCCAGATTGGTGTTGTCACCTTCGGGGCTTTGCAGTACTTTCATCGTCAACGAGGCGTTTGGCATGGCGAAGCCCCCGTTGTAGTAGTGCATGATGGATTTGTAGTCGTAGGGAGCGCCGTAGGTTGTGCTACTGTTAAACTTATAATATGCGTAGCTCCACTTGGGAATGATATTTCCCCATAGAATCTCGACGTATTTGTCGCGATCAGTACGCATATGCTCGTGGTTTCCGCCTAAAGAATGAATGACTTCGTGGATGACGGTGCCTTTCATTGTATCGCCATTGCACGATGCTGCATCATCTGCTTGAATGATAATTCTATTAATTCCAACGTGTCCTAAAGGCGAGAAGCCACCGCAACCCTTGCCCTCTGAACGCACTTGCATTTGTGAGCCGGTCTTCAGAGGGGCTTCGTCTCTTTGAAAACGGAGGCAAGGCACAGCTTGCATCATGGTCTTCATCGCCTCGTGAACTATGTCCTGTTGTTCTTTTGTCATTACAGTGTCGTTCACCCAATAATGGATCGGCATTTCTTAAAGCGCTCGAGGATCTTTTTCGAAGAAGATCGCAGCAGAACGTTTACTCCTGCCCTTTAGATTGTCGATCATAGTTTGGGCTTGCTCTGTCGTCAAAATAATATCGCCCTCAAATAGGCCATCGTTAGCGGGCGTAATTTCAGGGATTCCCATTTCGGCGTGGATGAGTGCTTTTAGTTCTTGGATCTTTTGCAGACGCTCTTCAACTTTCTTTCCTGCTTCGTCCTCCGACAAGTCTTCTTCGAACTCTAGCTCCTCTATCAATAATTCTTTCACTTCTTCTCTCTCCTTTAACTCTTCTTCATCGGCCTGGCATCCATCTTCAAAATTTTTGCAGTTTTCCCGAAAAAGTAAAGCTTTTTATTAAATTATTTCAGACAACTGTTTTAGTGATGCAAATACATACAGGGCTTACACTTAAAGTGAGCTGGTTTTTTACATATGAGTTTTCTTGTCACGAACCTGCTAATCACTGATATCTCCGTACTTTTTCTTTTTGTTCAAAAAGAGCTTTAGTACTAAAAGGCGCCGAGTTATTATAAGGCAAAATTGAGTGGGAGAATCTCGTAGCCCTTAAAGGTTTGTTAGTGGTCCTCAGGCCAAACATCCCGATCATGAGGATGCTTTGCCTGCACGTGAAGAAGCGTTTTTGGTTCCCTTACGATTATAGGCAACCTACAGTAATTTGATTCGAACTGATTACACCCTTTTGCAGATTGGATAACCTGCTGATCATGGCCTTTTAATTCAGCTCTTGCCCTGCTCATGAAACTTTGATATAAAGCAGGTCACACGTATCCTTAAATACTGTAGGTGTGTGCTGTAACCAGCACCCCTAGCGGTCGGAAAAATCGATACCTTTCCTGGCTGGGAGAAGTCAACCCCTCGGGTTGATGTTTCAGCCGTAGGTAGTCGCAAGACTTGCCTGCTTCAGTCGGAGTTTTTGCCTTAAAGACTTCGGTCTCGTCTATCTCCCGACGCCTGGGTGCGCTGGTTACATGCCACCTGCCGCCTTGTTTGCAGCAGGCTCTAAATCTCATATAGTAACGCGTGGACCTGTGGTTTTGGGGTCTAACAGTTTGCTGGGATGAGAGAATGCAATTTCCACAAAAGGAGTGTCCTACAATAAATTGGTTTTTCAATGACGCGTCATTGCAGTGTAAAATGAAGCACACCGTCTTATAGAACGTCGATTTTTAGACATATCCGTAGTTTTGGTAGGCCAGCTCTTGTGAGTGGTGAGTCGCAACTCAGAGTTTTTTGAATTACAAATGCCTGGCAACCTTGAAAGTTGCTACCCAATTGATATCAGATGCAAAAAAGCAAAGCTGCCACCGCGTGCTAGCATAATTCCCATAAACAGTCATAAGTTCATCGTTAATCTCTTTGTCAGCCTTGTCCTTTCGCCATATTGAAATACAGCTCGTCGCTCAATTTCCAGATTCGTTGCCCCAGTTCCCCCCACGGGACTTCCACCAGTTTTGCCTAAGCTGGTCAGCAGTCCTGACATGACAACCGAGACCGTGAGAAGGCCAGCAGTTTCCCTCTGTGTGTCTCCACCAGAAGCATATGAGGGCATCGCCAGCACCAGCATCCCAGAATGATACTGGGCGAGATGGGACCTTCCCAACTGTCATTCGAGAACTATTTTCCCGATTCTCTACCCGTTTGGCGTCCGTCACTTTGTACCTGGTAAGTCGACCAGAGCCAGGTGCGCAAGGCCAGCGACTAAACTGTCGTCGAAGATTTGTTCCCACTCTGAGTACGAGCTTACTAAACTGCCGTCGTCAGCCTGGACAGAACTGCGGCCTCCATGCGGTCAGGGTAGCTGGCCCAAGCAATGCGGGACCAACGCCTACCAACTGATAATGAGCCACCGCAGCTCCAAACAGTGAACCTATTTTGCACTCGTGCATTATTTATTATTCATACCCAAGCCATTGTCGGACACCCTCCGTATTCAACTTTACAACTCTGACGGGATTCAGCCTGTTGCTCCAAGTCCCCCGAGAGTATTTACGGCACTTACCAGCATAATCTGCTTGATCTCCTCGCTTATCTCAAATTCGTTTTCCTGGCCGCTAAATATGTGGGCCAGTGCCAACAACATGCAACTGACAACAACAGCGCGATGCATTTCGTTAATCTGGACTTCCCGTTTTTGAATTTCGCCTTTTTCTAAAGGAAAAAACTTTTCAGATCAAAATGGCTTCTTAGAGACAGTATACTGTATACGTATTATATCAAAGCATCAGTTCAGCAAAGAAAGTGTAAAGGTCGAAGTACTCCTACAAAGAAGTGTTGGACTTGCTTTTTGATTTTAAAGTTCAAGCTCCTTAAATTATTAGAGACTTTTAAGAGAAATCTTTGACTGAGAGAAACTTCAAAACGTCCTAGAGACAAAGGGACGTCTAGCCCAATGTCTCAAAAACAAATTTGCGGGTGACGAAAGCAAAGTCGAGCCGCCCAGAACTGCTGAAGAGACGATGCTTCATGGTAGAACATGGCTTATGTGGGCCAGTGCCGCTCATCCTCCAGTCCTATGAGCTAACTTATCCTCCATGCAGTATGCAAATCACTTACCAACAAAGCTGATCGACAAGGCCCCACTGTGACGAAATGAAAATACGCTGGTGGTTTCGCGGGACGGACAGTATTTATAGCGTTTTTACTGGAAAATATGGCTGTACTCATTACTCCACAACCTTTCGGTAATTCATCAACAAATGCCGATTGGAGACGGGTCAGTCGGAATTCGGCTCTTGCTGTCGTTGAGCTATTCTAAACTCTGTGCATAGCGAGCAGGAAAGTTTTTATGTAATGCTCATCTGGCCTGGGTATTTCTACCAGTCCTGTAGAGATGCTCTCTTGGGCTAAATATCATTACTCAATCGCAGCAATTAGCCATTTCCGTTCATTTCAGTTTTGCAATGGAGCAGAAACTCAAAACATCGTTCCAGGAGAGCATAGAATTATTACGTAAACAAAATCTGAGTTATGATCGTTGGATGCTGACGATGCTTTAATCAGTCGTTCATGAACGCTCACCGAGACTCATTATCATCAGTCACTGGTAGCAATTAGCCATTTCCGTTCTTTATTAGTCATTTCCATTTCCGTTCATTTTTCTGGTCGAGCAAAAATTTTGGTCCAAATTGTTTTCGTAGGGAAAACCAGATTACGCTCACTCCGCTATCGCTGTGAGCATCATGTAGACTGAGGTACAAGAGAGGATTGTGTCTAGCTATCTACCGGTCTAGGGCATGCCGGTCTAGGTATCTACCGCTACAGTATCCACGGCTAACCAAAATATTTCGACCGCGCACAAGGCCGGTCGGAAGCGATGCTTTGTAGGTTTTAGAGCCAGACAGAACTAATGTTCTAATCGCTAATCTAGATTCACAACAGGTAAACCTCGCTGAAACGAAGACAGCTGGGTAACATGATTCCATTTTATGGAAGAGTCCGACACATGAGCTGGGGAGTGTGATGGCAAATTTCAAGTTAAGCTAAAAATTCAATACAGTAACAGCAAGTACTCATACCAACAAACGATTAGATTGATCTGTGTTTTTAAAGGCTTCCAAACAAGTACGCACAACAAACTGTTTCAAATTTATCAAATCTTCAAAAATTTGGCCTTTTTGAGCTCGATAAATCTCTTGGAGGCTCCTTGCCTGATCGACTAAGATGATTTGGATTCTCCATAAGTAATTGGGATCGAACGATAATGGTTGCCCCTATCGAACAGCCGTAATAAGATTTCCAAAAATTAAAGCAGTCCTTTCTGTCCACCAAATCGTATTCTTTTTATAAAATTTAGGTTTGACCCGTACACAGTTTGCCCCACTTCGTACAGCAACTAACAAATTGAAATGTGATATGACGCCTCAATAAATGTCCCTATTGTATTCGTATTCTAGTCATACCTCCGTCGAATAGTGGGTCCACCTGAATCTCACGTAATTCTCAATTCTTCCATCGGTCTTCTCAATTGAAACCCCACATTTTTCAGAATTTGATATTTCCCGACAGTAATCTCCCAATCGTACATTCCATCAAGGCCCTTTGATCGCAAGTGGAATATTGTATGAGCCCGAGCCCTTGTTTAGCGATTACCTAAAACTGTTATCACTTGTTCTCCAGAAGGAATACGCGCAGTATGGGGCGATTGAGATTAAAACATTGCCGAAATTTCTTCTTCCTTTTGCAACCCATGTACAGTACGACAAAAAGGCCAAGAAACCAATGAACTCACCGATGGGAACACAATAGCTCTCTAAAATTCATAACACACCAAATCACGTCTCGTTTATTAGTCCATTAGCACATGTAACCCTATGTATGCGAACAGCTAGTTACCTCGCACATATTTCTTTAGCCGTGTACCGGTAGATAGCTAGACCAGTAGATACCTAGACAGACCCCGAGAGAGACGATCTTACTGTGTTCCCTTGTCTGATCTCATCAGTTTTGCGGCTATCGTATATCGTACTCGTTCTTGAAACATGGGCCAAAAAACAACTAATCGTAAGTGCTGTGCTGAGTAAGACTTCAGACAGCTTTAGCTTGGAGCATCACGGTGGTCCGACCAGGGGAAACCTGGACCATTGGGGTTGCGCACATTGGGTTGGTTTCGTAACTCTCGGGAGTTGGCGCTGGCTAACTACGAGTCTGCTGTCCGCAGCAATTAGCAAAGTAAAACATAGGGTAACGTATATATCGTTACAGGAAAGCGATATCGTTAACGATATCTCAAAAAATATCGTTATCGTTATCGTTAATCGTTAACGCGTTAAATATCGTTAGTTTTTCGCGGAAAAGACTCAATGTTGCCGCTTAGTAAGCTTGGGGTCTGGCGAAAGTAGTGTCGAATTCCTCTGAACTATGACAATGAGCACTGGAGAAACAGTGGAGGATGAGCAGAGGAGCAGTGGACTAACCGCCTCCAAGGAGGTCTGCCAGACAACTGTATCCATTTGGGGAAACCACCTCTGCTGGTGCCACTTGGTCGGCCACCGCCTTGTCCAGATGATGCTCCCCTCTAGATTGCAGCCGCATTGTGTTCCTACTTCCTGGACCAAATCGCGGCCAGGATCCCCATTTATAGATTCTGGCTTGCTGGCTATTTGCCCTAATGGCCTATCACCTTGCATCATTGTCCACCATTGCACCAGCAAAAACGCGGCCGCGGTGCTTTAGGCGGTTCTGCATTCGTCTCTCCGTATTGCTCGGGAGCTAGCGGCTGGGCTCGATCCCGAGTGATGGAGGTCGGTTTGCGAACAAAAACCCTCGCTGACCTTGCATGCCAGGCAGTGGGTGACTCAACCGGTAACCCAGAGGTGCTTCAAGTGGAGAGGCTGAAGCGAAACGAGTAGGTAGTCTCAGCCGTTGAACATCGATTCGATTGGGTTAAACGCCCTCCCGCCATCGTCCAAGGAAGCCGGTCTCTGGCCCACGATGGCCTCGCGTGGAGGTGCTTCTAGTGGAAATACGCGGAAGTGCGCTGCTGTGTGTGCTGGTTTCCGCACAGCCCTGCTGACAAGTTGGTCGGCTTTAGGCAAAAACAAAAAATTGAAACAATGGCGTCAGCAACAGCGACACGAAGGGGAATTACTACCAGATTCATGGCGCTCTAAGCTTCCATTTTTTTTTGGAGTACTAACTTATTGAGGATGATCTGTTTCTGGTATTTAGAGGATACGTTCGTTAATTTTACAATGACGCGCGCAAAATCGGACTTCTGCTGTCCAAGCACAAGTCTCATCAAAATACTGTCATCATGCCCCTTTTAATTACCTTCAATTTTTCAACTTTCTGCTTGTCAATTCTTCAATCTGGCTTGACATCTTCGAGAACACTGTTGACATTCTAGACACACCAGTAGTGCAGGTGCTTTCTGACGCCGCGTCTAGTACAGTTTTAAGGTTGAGAAAAATATGAGCGTCATAGGGGACTGATGCAGCATTTATTTCCCTTCAGTTGCAGATCGTGCTTAGTACCATCCCTTAAAGCGCGTGAACTTTCAACTTTGCAACTGAGAACTAACTGCATAATTAACGACATCATATCGTGTTTTAGACGAATATCGTTACCGTTATTTTAAAAAATATCGTTATCGTTATCGTTAACGCTATATAAACGCTAATATAGGGCCAGTACGGCTTGCTCAGTTTGATCGGCAAACAAGAATCCGCCTTGTCTGCGAGGAGGGTATCTGTCAAACTATTGTTGATTTTATCCACGAGTGGTTACAAGCAATTGGATTGGAGCTGAGCGCCGAGAAGTCCATAGCTATTCTGTTTCGTTATAACTATCGACATATTGATCAGTACCCAGCTGTGATGGTTCATGGCCAGCCGATTATTTTTACAGACAAAGTAAAATATTTGGGAATAACTTTTTCGTCTGACATGAAATTCTCAGAGCATGTCCAGGATATTTCGCAGAAAACCCGAATGATGTTGGGTGCTTTACGTCGAAAACTTGGTCGGCACATCAACAGAGAAGTCATCGGTGCTGTTTACAAGTCGTGTATTCGTTCTATTCTCGATTATGGCTCATGTGCATACGATCCAATTGTACCCAGCAGCCCTGGTGGTTGGGAGTAATCGATACGCTCCCTTGGCTGAGACGCCAACCTCTTCGGTTAATGTTTCTGGGCAGGTATAGTCGCGAGACTTGCCTTTTTCCTGTCGGAGTTTTTTGCCTAGAGACTTCGGTCTCGACTTTCTCCCGCCGCCTGGGTGCGCTGGTTACACAATTCACAAAAAGGACGTGGAGAACCTCGAAAGGTCTCAGCTTCTAGCAGCCAGGATCTATCTAAAACGATTCGACCATCAATTTCGTTCATCGATCCTTTTCTGGTCTTCGAAGCAGTTCCCGTTTAACTGCCACCCATCACTTGGTGATTCCAAAATTTCGAACGAACTCTTTTATCCAATCATTTGAGCTGTCCACTTTTATGTTATGGGATGCGTTACCAGAGGATACTGTTTTTTCAGATTTGGAGACTTTTGAAGCATTTGTTTTTTCCTTGACATTTTAGACTTTTTTTCTTCCATCTTGTATTTGTGTCTGTCCCAGTTAGTGCGCTTCGGCTGCTTTGGGTCACAGTAAAGCATGAACATGAGGAGCAAAAAAGAAGCACCATTTTCATTTCGGGTTTTAATTCTTGATTTTTATCGAATGTCAATACTTTTGGATTGGCGCCCATCTATTTCTCAAATGAATATCTATTCATATCTGCTGTATATTTGCTCTGTGGGATATAGATATCTAAATTATGTATCTTTTGTCAAGTCCATATCAACACTAGACTATGCATAATGGTTTCACGACTAAATATCAGGGACTGACTTGTGCCAGCTGTCTGTAAGGGTGTTATGTGTACAGTAGCATTAGCACTCACTACTTAGCGCCATACTGTTCGCAGTTTTATTTCCGCACAATGCCACGTCGTAAATCAAATCAATAGAGCCTCTGTGTGCACCAATCGCGGGCATACCAAGCAAGAAAAGGGTTTTCTGCTGGGTGGTTTGAATGCATAGTGCAATACATAACCCATGCTTTCAAGGTTTTACATTTATTCCTGCATTGTTCTCATTGCAGTTGGAAAAGAAGCAGGTTCGTCAAACATGCCTTCATCTGCCTTGTCACTGCGAGAATTTTTTTCAGATATCGAATTAAAGAACGACCTGACGGAAGTTTATGATCAAGATAACTTCCCTTCAAATTTTTACCAAGATGGTGGCCACGTGGTTATTGTCTGCTTACCTACTTGCACCAAAATTAGCGATACGATCGAGCTGATTGATCGCGATGGTGTCAGCGTGACGGCACAAAAATGCAGTGCCAGTGGCGTCCCCCACAAATTCCGCCTAGAAATCAATCAGGACACAAAGTTGGGAAACTATTATTGCCGATATCCCAGCCAAGGTTTGACGTCTACCAATTCTCTCAATGTGCCTTATCGACTGTGTAAGTTCTAGAAAATAGTGTAATATAGGTGCCCTGACTTTTTGTTTATGCATTGTGTCTGGGAGACGCGCCTTTCAGCTATAGCTATCCCGTTTTCGCGGATCCCATTCTTGTTTCTGTTGAACCACATAACGGAAAGCTTGGGCGCACTGGAGGCTATGGGAAAATTGCAGAAGAGGTATTGTAATAGGTATGTTTGGCCTGTGGGGAAGATTGTGTATTTGATTTCGTTAACTGGGCGCCTGGTACACGGAACAGTGTATTGACTGGCCTGTCAACACAGTCTTTCCAGGCGAGGCAGAATCCCGTTGGGTTGATCCCCCTGCGACTAGGAACCCTGCGTGATGCGTTTCTGAGACAATCCGCTCCACGCGGTTGCCGTCTCAAATGTACGGGTACGGCAATTCAGCCTTCGCAGTAACTTACTCGGCCAAGAGTCGAACGCTCGTATGTAGAGCGCAGCGAGAACGGAGGGCAGACGCCTAACCAGCTCTGCCAGGGACTGACCGCCTTTACTGCCGTGTAATCAGCTCCCTTCTACTCTATCTTTCTGCTGCCGGCCAGGTCCGACAATGGGTTCACAATTGGACCCAAGCTCAACCAAAAATTTTGAAGTCGAACCCAGCCACAAACCCAGCCTACTGTATAAAAACCCATATTTTCAAAAAACTTGACTAAATTCTAAGAAAAACAATTTTTGATCTGTGAAGTTACGTAAAGAGTTCACAAAGTTCGTAGCCTGAGTGAGGTGTGAGCTGCAGCAGCAAAATTCGTACTGTACTGCCGCACATCCCACTAGAACCCCTCCGAAAATTCACTCTGATCCAATCACGGGTTCTTGATATATGGTCATCAATGTGGAGGTGGGTCAGACATTATTATGAATGACAAATTTGGTATCAGTTTGTCATCAAGTTTTTAACGAAAAAACGCTTGAAAGCCGTAGAAATTTATGATCGAATGGTCTTAGGGCATGGCATTGATGAACCGAAATTGCAGATAATGAAAAAGTGCTCAGCTTTGTTCAAACCTGGGGAGAATCGATCAAAGATGACCCAAGATCCGGACGCATATTTGTGGAGATTCAACTGACAATCGATACTCTGCACGGAGCCGGTGTGATGACGTAATGTGTCTGCCATCGTAATGTGTCCGGGGTTATCGTAATGTGTCCGACCAAAATAGACATTGTTTCTCCTCCATGACAACACGATTTGCCTTTTCCAAGCTTTTTATTGGTATGTCTATCTACTTATGCACCTACACTGTCGATACTGTAGCTTGTCTCGGGCTTCCAAATTCATCCCTGTGTTTGATAAAGATCACACATATAAAAAATCAGGAATCAGGTCAGAACTAATTTATATACGAGTATATGCTTCTGAATAACTCATTAGTATCAGTACTAGTTCACACTTTGCTGTAGCATATTCTGCGCTCTACCACACTGTGCAAAAAAGAAAAAACTTATTCCAGCGTTCTGGTGTTACAGCATTCTTGTTTTTAAAATGTCTAACAAGCCTTTTGAATGAGGAGCTCGTCAGACGTGGCGATATATCACAACTTGTCAGTACAAATATTCCATTAGTAAATGAAGTCATTAATAAGTACTCATTCCAGGTTCAGTGCAATTTGGCTGTGCCTTTGCTCTTTTATAGTTCGACCTTTTCTGTGGGGCTTTTGGCGTGTCCCTCGTTTGATTTCCCTAATTTAGCAAGCGGACATATTTCGATGACCCCGGACTTATTGCGACAGGGGGTGACCCCGTCGTGAAGCGTCCGCCGGACACATTACGATGTCGAAAAGCGTCCGCCCGGACACATTACAATCCGGATACAAAAAGTATCCGGACCGGACGCGACACCGGCAGCTAGGAGCGTCGCCCGTCCTCCACCGGACGCTCCCACCAGTAATACGGACCCAGTCGTATTACATGAGCGAGCGACCAACCAGTGAGGCTTTTACGCCACGCTAAAGGCCGAGGGCAGCCAACCAAGTCTTCCGACCTAGTATATGGCTGAAACGTCACCCTGACGGGTGACGCTCCCAGCTGCCGGCTCCGTGCAGAGTATCGATTGCCAGTCGAGCCTCTACATACATAACGTTATTATCATTATGACGCACATTTCTGTGAGATGCTATTATTTTTTACTAAGCGACCTAAGGGAAAGCAATCTTGGCATGGTGGCTTTACTCGAATGTCTTCTCCAAAAGGCAAGTTGGTAGGTCAGTGAAAGAGTCTCCCCTGGCCTCCCCAGGGCACCAGGTAGCACATTTTGACAGCGCACATAACTCTGAAAGTTGATCTTACGATGAACACATTTTTGGGGGGTTGAGTGAATCGTGCTTCTCCCATCGCATTCGCATCTTCATCTACCTTCAAAATGATCTCCAGGGATATCTGAAGCAACTTATCAAGCAGGTCATAAACTGGCATGGGCTAATCTGACTGCACCTCCGCATTCGGGTTTTGGGCTCCTGAATTATAACTTAAGACCTGAGAAGTATACTAATCATATCTCACCGACCATTCCCTTTTCGAGCTGCAAGATACAAATAACATGAGAGACCATTTTCACCAGGGCACTCAAATCTTACAAGCCTTGCTCCTCGAACAAGGAGATTCTGGTCTCCCGTCATCTTATTCACCCGCCAATAGAGCGGCAGTGGCTTCCGTCAGTTCAGGCGGCTACGCAAGATTCCGGGGTCTTACAAGTGAAAAATTGTAACATGTTCCTGGGTTCAAAAAAAGCTCTGTGCAAAATATTAGAGGCGTCTGGCCAACTGGTCAGCAGTGTTCAGCGCGTAGAGTACAGTGAAATTTTCAAATTCTGCTGGATATTTTTGGTTTTACAAACCCAAGTGTTGGAAGCTTTAACTCGAAACGCCTAACCCAAAAACCTAGTTTGGAAAGACCTCTGCGTGGTTTTCTCAACGCTCAGCTTCGTTACCTAACACACAAAAATTCATGACTTTAGACGCTGACCACTGCTGACCAGTTAGCCAGACGCCTCTAATATGTTGCACAGAGCTTTCTTTTGCACCTAGGAACATATTACAATTTAAGGCAAATAGGGACGTCCTGCCTATTATATTACCTTGTAATAAATCAAAACTCATACGCGAGATCAAGTTACTAGCAAGCATAATCCCATGATACAAAATCCCGTTAAAAAGTCGCAGAAAACACAAAACTCTGTTTGTAGGACTCAAAATTATGAATTGGGAAAACCAAATGATGTGGTTCATAGAGTCGCCCACTAACATGACGGTCAGATTTTTTTCTATAAAGCGAGGGTTCCCAAAATAATAAAACCCATGGTGAAGCTTATAAAATAAACCCAATTTGGCACGTTTGCAGAGCTCATATAATGTGGACCAGCCTGCCTTAGCCAAGGCGTTCTCGTGACATAGTAAAATTATTGAGATACAATCGCACAGCAAACTTCGACTAGTAATGGGTGGCCAGTTTACACGTACAGTATGCAAATTTTGTGGCCCGCCAAAATTTGGTCATTTTTATCGTGAAACAAGATGTGACCTGTCTTAGGACGCGCCCAAATCTTTAATAAGGCCCTCTGGGACAGTTTATAGTGACACGCCCTAAATTGGTGTTGGTGCACTGTATATTCATACCCGTCCTGAAATTAGGATCGCATTATAAAACTTTCCCCTGCTGATTGTGAGTCCTGTGCTTGCAGTTATCACACTTTTCCAGTAATCTACAAGCCTAGCTGCATAGACTACTGTGTGCAAGTGTAGTGCTTGCTTGCGTATGCCATCCAACCGTGGCAGCCACTCTCTCTTCCCACTTGTGCAATTGTTCATATCCAAACTTGGCTTCACTGGCGCGAGGTATTCTGGCTGTACCAGCCCCCTCCAGCCCGGTAGAGCGCCTTTTCTAGCAAGCCAGCATTGCGATTGGTGGGAAGAAATCGATTATTGGGCAGGTAGGTGGAACACTAATTGATGTTATAACAGATGAGATCTATTTTTGATTTTCAATGGGTGTCTTCAATGGGTGTTCTCTAGTTTTCT
Organism: Mesodorylaimus sp. YZB2_4; assembly: GCA_030248295.1. NCBI lineage: Eukaryota > Metazoa > Nematoda > Enoplea > Dorylaimida > Dorylaimidae > Mesodorylaimus > Mesodorylaimus sp. YZB2_4. Next base: position 87,829 of record JASANH010001100.1, read on the forward strand.
CGAAGCCATCAAAAACAGCTTTGCATATCTTTTTGGGCTGGATAAAAATTCAGTTTCTTTGGCTGCACGTTAAATTTCACATAATGCTAGGAAATTGTGAGCTGCAGTAAAATTTTTTGGTAAAATGGCAAACACAAAGAAGCTTTGTTGCTGGTGCCGATTAAAAGCAAAATTTTTTGTCTGATCAACGTCAAAGTCATAGTCAGAAAATTTACAGTTCCTCGAAGGTCAAGGCTCAGGTCAGAAAGTTTTTTTGGTTCGGTAAAGGTCAAGGTCAGGTCAGAAAGTGAAAAACCCAGGTCATTGAAACACTACACTGGGCACGTTTTTGAAGCACGCATTTGTCGATTCGAAATCAACGGACGTCATGTCGCGGTTGCTTCAAAACGCTGTGCCGATCACCCACTCGCTCATGCTGACCTCAAGTGGAAAAGTGGTTTTTTGGGTTAGGTTTGAAAAAATGTCTAGCTCCGCAGCCCAAAACCACCCTCTGTAAAAACCCGACCCAACCCAAGCGAACCCAAAAACCCCAAAAAATGGGCTGGGTTTTAGTCTGGGCTTGGTTGGGGGGGGGGGGACCCAATGTCGGACCTGAGCTGCCGGCGAGGCGAGTCCCCTAGCTTCAATAAAAAATGGAAGACATGGCTAATTAAAAGCACAAGCGCAAATTATGCAAAATAAGAAGATTGGACCTCAAAAACATTAGTGGCGAGGACCAACACCGCGTGCCTGCCATAAATCATCTAGCTCTGTTCTTGTATCCAAGCAAACCCGTAACTGCCGAAACTATATTTTACTCACCGCGGAGAGGGTGTAACAATTTTGAACTGGGGAAGAGAACACACACAAGCAGTGTTAAGGCTAGATACTCTAACCTCGCTGTGCATTATGGCAAATAAAAAGCCCACATTCCTTTGATTCTTGTGAAGTTGCGTAAAATATAGTTTCAGACAGACGTCACACTGAATGGTAATGTTAAATAAGCTTGATGTTCTAGGCGCAGAAGGCAGCGAAGAATGCCTAAAGGATAGTGGTTGCCCGAATTCTGGTCTATGCATGCACACAGCGTTTGACACCAAATCGTGCGCAAGAAATGAGTTCAGTATCATCGGCTGGCTATTTCCCGACAGCACTGCCATCAAATTTATGCCCGACAGCTTTATATGTCCTATTAACGAACGTTTGTTTTTTGGAGCCTTCTCCTCTGGTCAGTATAGCCAGGCCTGGGCTGAAATGTCAGGACGATGTCCCACAGGTACTACAGCATGTAAACTTGCCTTGCAGTTGTAGTTAGGTGTCGTATTCATGCACGTTTTAAAAACCGTTGACCAGTTCAACCATGGGTGAGCGTCAATACACAATATTGACCCGGGTCAGCGTGAAATTAGTGAGCGACACAGGATGAGCGCATTGAGACAAACTTACAGTAGGATACTGAAATTTGATTTCGATTGCAGAGCACCGACCAGTCTCATCAAGGCGCTTTTGTACAGATACTGCATTTCTTTGAATCTATCAGGTAGTGTGTGCATCTATTCTTGACCATGATGGCCTTGGCATTATTGCTCAATACGCAGGAGCTTAAAGTCGGAGTTCAGCTAAGGTTCCCCATGGGCATATACCCCGGGTCGGGTCGGGTCAGCTAAGTTTCGGGTCGGGTCACTTTTTTGAAAGATTGGGTCAAACGAGTCAAAAATACAGCAATTTTGCACGTTTCTACTGCAGTATTAGCAGTTACAAAAACCTTTTTATATCTGTTCAACTCCAGGATTTGCGGAATTTGCCTCATGCATGCTATAGAGCCTCGCATTAGAGCGTTTTAATTCTGCGTAACTTTTAAGAATGTCAGACAAATTGTAAGATGTGACAATGACCAATTTTTCTGAGTGATTTCTGCATAAGGAAAGGTCCATATCTCAGAGCTCCTATTAACAATCTTAGCAACTCTGATAAATGGGTGGGACCAGCCATAGTCTGAGAAAAATTTGATAATCGTTGATAACAGGTCGTTGGATTATCTACAATCACACTTGATTCCTGAATGTGACAAGTAAAGTCTTGGGACCTGGCTGGAAAATTCTGCTATTCAGTCTAAGCGCAAACTTAAACCATTTGCACCAAGTCCCGTCGACCATCATCCATTTTACCATTGCGAAACAGTTCGCTGTGTTCAAAAGTCATAAGCACCCTGCATTCCTCCATCAGCAGCAAAGTTCTGGCTGGAGCTATATGTAACTCCAGCGCAATATGACTTTGTTAGCAGTATACCTTTTGTGAAGACTTGATGCATACTCTTGGGTGGGTTAAGATCTATTTAGGTATTTCTACATTTAGCCTGTATAGCCTGTCTCTGATTCCAGTAATTATGCAAGCTGTCTATATTATTTGGGTTGATTAAATCTTGCTAAAAAAATAGCGGACAGACTTTAGTCGCTCTTAGATTTGCCAAAGTGTTTTTTAAATAATTAGACTACTTTAGTCGGAAATATGAATGAATGCTGTTTCGGAGGGTGTACTGTGGATAACAAAACATAAAAATCCGGGTGCTTATAATCAAATGCTTCCATTATTTTTCACAAAGTCACCTTCACAGAAAAGTCATCACATGTTCTGAGGACTTGTGCAAGGCTTTTACCTCAAGGAACTTCAGCTGCTAAAGCAAATTCAGGTCAACCGAACCGAAAGTTCGGATCAGGGACTTTTGGTCGGGTCGGGTCGGGTTCAACCCGACCTGATTCGGTGTCTGCCCATGGGAGCGCCCATTGACCGGACTGGAGAAGCACAGGCGGGCTAAAAAACTTATTTAAATTTTAAAATCGCCGAAGTACCGGTTATCAAAGTTACTATCAATCCTGATCATTCTGGTGCAACCCCACTAAATAGGGCAAAACATGGCCCACAAAATTTTTGATTCTTTTCTTCAGGGTTTTGGGCTTGTAGTTGATTCTGTCCTCGTTATCGAAAGGAAGCTACCCTGATTTTATGCGAGGTCTGATTGTTAGCTGCAGTTCCACAACGATAGTGGGCGGGCATGCTTAGCAAATTCATGGGGGTAGTCGCCCCACGCTTCTGGGTACATGGACTTTGACATTCTCAGGATCAATTAGGAGGAAATATAACGTGTGGACCATGAGACCATGAAGAGTTTGCACACGCTCCCAGGAGTTTGCTGGATGCCTTATTGGCCGCCAAACGCACAATATGCCGTCTACAAGCAATTCACTTCCTCCTTGCAGCTCCTATAGGTGTTCCACAAGTTTTTTACGATCTTCATTCCTATTCGTATAATGAACCGATACTGCTCAAATCATCGATCAATGTGATCGCAGTTGTATATAGCCCCTCCACGGATAATTCAAGCAACATTTGTATCATAAAAATACGCGGTGGGAATGTCGTGCAGGAGTCGAAAGAAGATGGATGGAGTACAACTATGACCTTCAATGAAAGCCTGTTTAAGGAGGCGTCACAATTATTCACATTTGAGTGCAGATTTTTCAAAAACTCAAAATTTGTGGCAAGAGTTGCAAATATTTTGGTTTATCAAAGTGAGCGCAACTGTGCTGCTTGACAGAGATAGAGTAGCCAATCATACCTTATCCGAGAAACCCCTCTCAAATCGTATATCCAGCAGCACGTTTAATAACCCTCACTCTATGGATAGCACAAACACAGTGGTTTATTCGAAGATGACACAGTGTAATACTTCTGGGGCCGCATTACTGGAGGGAGTGATCAGTGGAGCATTCGCACCACGTCAAACACCCAAGACAGCCACCCAAGACAGAGGTCGACTGCAATCCCCCCCCCCCCCCCCCTCTTATTCCTGCGGAACAGCTTAAGGAAGGGGGCATTGCCAGCCCGCCAGCAAGCCAGCCGCCGCGAAACGCCTGGCTGGCTGGCGGGTCAAAAGAATATCCCCTCACCCTCATGTTTTGTAGCACAGGAGTATGGGGGCGTTGCGGCCGACTGGAGATCACTACGGTCCATCCGCGGTGAAGTCTTCTGACTTATTGTTAGCCCAGCTAAAACATCACCCTGATAGTTACGCTGGCAGCTGCTGGCTCCTTGTAGCGATTGACAGTGCAGCCTCTGCATTCGGAATGCTAACGGTACAGTAACCAGCGCAGCCAGGTGGCGGGAGATTGTAGACACCGAAGTCTCTTGAGCGTAAAACTGGACTGCAGGAAGGCATGTCTCGCGACTATACCTGCCGTAGAAATATCAACCGTAGAGGTTGACGTCTTCCAGGCGAGGGAAGGTATCGATCCCTCGAGAGCCTGGAATTCTGGTTGCAGTACTTATGGTTTCACAACATCTTCCGAACTCGTGCTGCTGGTTACCAGTCTACATGCACTGCACCACTACTCCATTCACCATGTACATAACAAGGTCTTACTGTAAAGCTAACACAGATGGGAATGTTGATACCTGATTATCACGGCCAGTCAAGTACTAACAATATACTTCAACAGTGATCCTGTCTTGTCTGTTCTTTTAGCCGGCAAGGCGCGAATTTTCAAATCAGAAATGACCAAAAACCGACTTTCTTGTCAACTAACACCACCACCGCCAACAGGATTTCTTGTAGAATATTCATGGGTCGAAAAAGAAGCCAAAGTAATCACAACATATTCCTACCTCCATTCTAAATTTTCACATGCTTTGATATCATTTCAGAATGGCTCAGATCTTGATTGTTCCACGGCGACAGATATAAGATGCAAAGCTGTGCTAATGTACAAATCGTGCGTACCACATTCGAAAATCTTCACTTACACTGCGTACAGTGATTTTGTCAGGACATTACCGACCAATGGGGTGCCTATGAAATACTCTCATTGTTGGTTCCTGCTCGGAAGCAGCCACGGCAACACTCCTTGCTTGGGTTACATCTCGTATTTCGTGTATCATTTCGCAGTCATGCAAAAGTACTACAGAGTCACATAGATGAGTCTCTGTCTCGCAGTGGGTTTTTCTTGAACCAGCAGATGAGCAGATTTTTTTAAACATGAGTTTGTGCAGCAAATGTTACTTTCGGTTTTATTGGAAAAAGAATCATTATTTATAAGAAATCAAAGCCAGAAACTTGTTCATGAAATTCCTACTTCGGAAAAATCTTCACAACAAAAGTAGCAAAAGCAAGACAACACAATCGATAAAAAATCTCTCCTGTATACATAATTTAACGCTATTTTTTGCCTGATTTTATGCAGTAAGTAGCGATGCTTAAAATAAATCTTTCCCCAATTGCTTGATCCATTCTTCGATTTTGTCCATTTCGGTAAATAGTTGTGGAAAACCGATGGCTAGACCGAGGATCAGGATCGACAACATGACAACGCCTCCTCCGAAAAGCGCGTAGAAGAAGGTACGTTTCATAGTTTCGCACATAGCGTATGGTGCAAACGGCACGTTCTGATCGATGTGCTTCGTAGGATCTGTGTCCGTCGTGGAGACATCCAAAGAGTCGTCAGTTTGGCCTTGATTGTATTTTAAAAAATAATTTTGCTCAGGAGTTTCTGAAATAAAACAGCTCTGTAACTTTTTCTTGTGCAAAAGCTTTTCGGGAATTTTTTAGCTGAGCTATAAAAAACCGATATGTAATTTTATAATCATGATTTACGAAGAAACGAACGCAGAAAAATCGGGAAGTTTTGTCAAAGATGTCAACAGAGCAATGCATAATTTAGATAGGCGAAGTGTATTTACATATTTACCCTCCACGTTTCCGCCAACCGTGTTTTGCTCGTCCATCAAATCCGGCGCTGATTGCTCCTGCTTGTCTCCTTTCGTGTCAGGCATCTGATCTGGAGGACGCCCAATTTTAGCCATCTTCGACACCGATTCCAACGACAATTGTTCCCAATAACTGCGAGGGAAGACTATCGCTATACTTTGGTTTTGTTTCGCTTGCTTCATCGCTTTGGCATTGGCTTTTGTTGCGGGCATTGTCAATTTGGCGGAGTCGGTCGATGAAGTTGTTGATTCAACCAAACAGCTATGAAAAACAGCAGTCAACCGCACCAGCGACGAGAAATGACGGATCTGAACTGGATTCCTGCTCGATGTTGCACAGTAAAACCGTGCTGTAAAGCAGCGTAACCAAGTCACATGAGCAAAGGGGGTAAGCTAAACCCAAGATATCCAGAGCCACCATGAAGATGTGGAATCGTAAAGTACTTGCCCAGCGGTATACCTACCTACCCAGCCATCGCAGGGTACACTACATAGAGATAGTCCCAACCATTACAGGCACATTGGCTAGCGCGAGGTCGCAGAAGTCGTGATGGCTCGAAACGCACAACGCGATTTGGACAATCATTTTACAGAGGGCCGAGCTTGCCCCATTAGCTTTTTGCGAACCGTTCAGGCGGTAATTATTTTCGCCATTCTCATGTGGCATTTCAAGTATCGCGAAGCCTTCGCACATGAAGATATTAATTTGCAAAATTATGCTATTCAAGGTGAACGAGCAATCAAAATGAACTACCACAAATTGATGCGAAAAAGTGAGTTATAAGGGTATTGGAGGTGTTTAGTATGCTCGGAAAGTTCTATTTCCATTCACTTTTCCGGGGCTTAAATCGAGTCTTTGGTTTTATTTTTCAGTCGGAAATAAATCAGACTGGTCGTTCGGACACGGAAAATTTGGTGTCGCTAGTGCTTCCGTTGGTGGCAAAGAGAAGTTTGATCGATTCACAGTTTTTGACAACGGAGCAAAGAAATATGAGGACCAAATGATGGTGTTCTCCGTGATCAGTGGTTTCGTTTGTCCGGTAAGAGCGAAAGTATTGTTCTCCTTCATGAGAGAGGCTTTGTAGACTAGTGTATACTGCAGCCGTCAATCACTGAAACTTACCAACTGAATCTGCGCTGGAACAGGTCACTCATCAGCTTCACTTTTTCGGGTCTCTACCTGCACGAGGTCGCCAGCAACCCTGATAGGGAAGCCGCAGACACACTTTCTCCGTCTGCGGACGGAGTAGGCGTTTTGTGAGCCTGTTCTCAGCATCAGAGGAGACCGGTCTCTGATGGAACTTTAGTTTGGTCCTCGAACACTTGTTGAGAAGCCCTCCCTTCTCGCCCTGTATCATTCAGGGACACTGGTGCTGGCAAAGGATGCCCTCGGAGGAAACCTGCCATGAAAGCTTGTCGCCTCACAGCCTCGCTTTCCATATCATGCCTGCTTGTAGGTTATAGGCATAATGGTAAGCAGTGGCGCGGAGGCCAATCTACAATTTAAAAGTTTTTCTGTTGTCTGTTTTCTATTGAAATGTATACGCGGCATCATGCGGCACGCTAAGGGCGTGTATATTCTAAAAGAAAACAGGTTATACCCCCGGATATTCTGTACTGGCCACCCGCTTCCACAGACAATAGCAGGGTGGGCTTGTCGGTGTTCGACAGCCAGCAATGGTGTTTTAGCATGGGCCAGCAGAGCATTTTTGGTTAGAAGCCATCCATAAAGGTCGACCGCAGCCTGGGGAAGGGGGGAGAGGACGGGGTTGGCAAAAAGTGGTCATGAGCGGTCGGGCGAGGGGAAGGGGTAGCGGCCAGTGGCCGACCGCAGCAAATTTTTAAATTTTTGATGACAAAAATCACCTTTTTTCTTCACCAGTAGTGCGCGTTCAAACCCTTACAACTTTTTGTCTTCTCTTCTCCTTGGTCGTTCATTCTCGATAATGCAATTTCGGGCTCATCAGGACTCTTATTCCCAACTGGAATGGTATCTGATCCAAAAGAGAAAAGTTGGGGAGCGACGGCTCAGCTAACTAAGGCGTTGATCCGCCTTGCTGGCCGACAACCCTGACTGGGACGCCGAGGTTCTATTCCGACGGTGGACGGCAGTTTAGTATCTTGTCGTTGGCTTTGGACACCTGGCTCTGGGCTACACCCCTGCTACTGCCAAATGGCGGACGCCCACCCAAGGAGCAGAAAATTCGTAAACTGTCCTCGAACACCAGTCGGGAAGGTCACTAAGCTAAGCCTAAGCCCCCTCTCACCAGGTAGAGTATGCCCTCGTGCGGAGGTGCTCCTCTCCCAGTGAAGACATAGGGAACCTGCCGTGAGAGCTGGTCACCTCTAGGAATAGGTCGGAATCACGTTTTCTAGGATCAGGATCAGGGCAAGCCCGATCGGGATTGGGTTTTTTGTTTGAGGTCGTAAATTGTTTGCACACACGAAGGTGATGAGTCTATTTTCCTCACTGAACCACACTTTCGTCATCCAGGTTTTTTCAAGCTTTTTATGAGGTCGAGTTTCAGTCATTATAAATAAGCTGAAATTGATGAGTACTTTCGCAGTTTCGATACACGTCCAGTAAGGGCAGCCTAGGCTAAGTAAAATCAGTGTTGCTATCATTATCGATTGAAGCCGATGTTGCTGGTTGCCTCTTCATGGCAGATATGATGGAGAAGAGTGTACCATGCCTATACATATCATAATTACTAGCAGAATCCCGATGCCTCAATGTCAGGATCGGGATCCCAACCTATCCCGTCACCTCATAGCCTCGCTTATCACATCATGACTGCTGGCCAGCTTGTATGATTGGAAGTCCCATGGAGAACTGGGTCGACGCGGCCGAAACCGCAAAATTTTTAAAAAATATGGGGAAAAGTTTACGGAGGCTTTTACAAAATAGAAATCCGCTCCATAAATAAAAAAAGATTCGTCTTCGAAGGAGAGGGCACCTTGTCAAGCTGAAAAAAGCATAAGATGAAACATTTCGCAAAACTGCGTTTGAAAGGGTGGGGGGGGGCTCGCGAGAAGTGGTCGGCATGCGGTCAGGGGGGGGAGGGGGGTCAAAAAATCGAGATTCCGTGCGGTCAGGGGACCTTTATGGATGGCCCCTTACTGGTGAGTCACCCTCAACCTGTCGTGCGAGGTCAGCGGTGGCTTATGGTTTTTATGAACACCTCCATCGCCACATTGAACCCTGAACTCTCATCGTCAGCGTTCGCTACCAAGAAATACTGCAGAAGAATGCCAACACCGCACACCAGGGCCACTTACGATTAGTCTCACTCGGGGCCTTGCGACCTTGGTCCCCAAGAGGGAAGATTTTTGTACTATGCGATAACGCAGTCAGTGACAGAACTTATTAGACGGACAGACATCCCTAGCGATCCAGTATGTCAGAGTTCATAGTTGGTATCATTCTACGCACGTTTTAGGATGTCGCTGATGCAGTGGAGCTCGAATTAGTGCCGTCTCTACTGAATCGGATTTTGACGGATTCGCCTAATTCCGACCAGGAACTAAGGAACGTATGTTTGAAAGAAAATCCTTGCTGCGGACTTCAGGCAATTAAGTAGCTGGTACGCTGTGTTTTTTTAGCTTTTTCTACGAGAAACAACAAAATTCGATAGAAACTTACAAAAGATGTTCTCGCCAGAAAGTTTGTGCGGAGCCACTGCCTTGCTTGGTGTGCACTTCAAATCAAATACGACCCTCTTCTCAGTTGGCGACAACCGTGCTCTACTATTCTTCGATGACCAGTATTTTGACACGGATGATTATACAGCTGAGAAGGTAATCCTGGCGGCCGTTCATTACCCACCCAAAATTTTGACGTAAATCCTTAAAGAAGCACGCTTTTGCCGAGATAACTTGTCTTGGTTTTTTTATTTCGTCTTTTCTTTATTTTGAAAGTCAAGAAACAGAGATTAGGCAGAGATAAACTGAATCAAAAAATCAAATAAGGTCAAAAAATCGATAGCTTGCATGAAGTAAGCAAACCCTTCAAAACAATACTCCATGATTTGAAATTGAAGCGCACCGTAAAATCGACGGCGGAACATTGAAAAAAGAGAGCGACACGGATCCAGGACCCACATTTTACTGGGGTAGCCAAAATTCTGGACCTCCAGCACCTATGTAAGAAATCTCGAAATTCTTGATTGCAGAGGCGGCCCTTGGGAAATGAAAATTTCGACTTCTAATAACTGAGATTTTGGCCAAAAATTTAGGCTACCAAAAAAGCCACGTATGCTGAATCTAAATATCACACTTGGTTTTGATATTCTGACATCGATTGTACTGTAGAGTGCCCTCAGTCTTAAGGACCCCAGCGACCAACGTTTGCTGCGAGTGAAACACCGTATTTCCTCAAAATAATCCCCCCTCGAAATCCTCCCCCCTCTGGTTATTTTCCCCCGTCTAGACCCCGATTGAACTTTATTCTCCCCATCTGGAAATCCTCCCCCGGGGACGAATTTGAATTACCGCACCCTTGCATAGTGATTGAATTCAGCTATAAGTAGCATGAATAGGGGAAGAGCAGTATTGAAATAAAGAATGTTAGCGGTACTTTTGGCAAGCTTTAGGCTGTCTATCTTTTCTCCTCTGGAAATCTTCCTCCCTCTGGTTATTTTCCCCGTCTGGTACCCATTCGAAAAAATTTCTCCCCCGGGCAGAATTTCGAGTAAATACGGTAGGTTGTCTTTCCGTGTTCACCTGCTCCTTTGCTCAAAAACGCACCCTGGATTTGCTCAAGCTTGCGGCTGAGGAGTTTTGCTTATTCTCAGAGGAGTCTCTGAACAGGTCTCGGAACCACAAAAAATTGCTACTGTAAACTACAGCATGAATTCAAAGACTTTTATTACGTTTATCCCCTGAATATCCGTGGGAAGACAATTGAAACTATTCATGAGGAAGACAAGTGTCTCCCCATGGATGCTCCTCAATAACCCAGTGATTTATTCGTGCTTAAAAATGCTTGCTGAGTGCGATGCCCAGTACTCACCATTTACAGCTTCCTAGTTGTGATTTCAGGCAATCGACAGTATTTCAAAACATGGCGGTACTGTCAACTTTGTCAATGGTTCATGGCGGATTGGTGGACTCATTCGCTCATCGAGCGCCTTTGGAGCGTTTTTATTTCAGTACAGAAAGTGGGTCAATGCATTTGCTTACATTCGTGGTCATACTGCGCTCAAAGATGGACACATTGTTCATCCAATGCATGGTGTGATTATTGGAACAAATGGGTTTTGGGATGCCGTCAGCAACAATGCAGCCATACAAATAGTTAACGAGATTCTGGACAAAGACCCACTTTTTATTGCCCAACAGTTAGTGGCCAGTGCTTTGAAAAGTAAATCCAGTGACCATATCACCGTGATGTTTTTGAGGAACAACTTCAGAATCGTATGACGACGTATGTATGACCTGGGTTCGACTCATGACGCGAGAGAATTTTTATTAGGTGCCTGTTCGCGTGTTGAATGATGTTTTTGCTCTTTTGCTTCTGGATTTTCTGGTTTGCGCTTAACAGATGGGTTTAGTTGAAAAATAACATGGCTACTTGATAGTTTTGTTGATGTTTCTTCATTGCTTATTTATTTGCTTTTTCCAGTTTTTTGCATTCGCACTCTTTCTGATTGAGGTTCTGGGTTTTTCACAAATCGAGACGCACAGGCACTTGACTGGGAAAACCCAGTTCGCAAGAACAGCTTGCATAAGCACAGGCCGCCATCTTGCGGAGGTTTTAAAAACTTTTTCATGTAAATTTCAAAGATTATTATTAAATTATCCCCCAAAAAATTGAAAAATACTGTAGCAACAACCTTAAAAATCCCCCTGCGGTATCAGATTACTGGCGTACCAGTTTGTGTCGTGCCAATTTGTACTACAAAATATGGGGCCTGAACAAAAGATAATAGCCGACCCCATTTCAACTGACACGGCGTGATTTGTTGGCCGGAAATACACTTTTACCACTAATCTCTATGGCTTACAGGCTTACGATTAGTACGAGTTAAAACTCGGCCGACGAGAGGTGCCCAAAGATCGTCCTGCAGCCGCATTGTCATCTTACTTCCAAATCAGTTAGAACAGAGATTCAGTGGATCGCTGCAAGCTTCTCACGATTGAAGCTGGCGGTGCTGCTGGGTGAACTTTACCGATTGGTTTGGTGCGCTTGATGGTTTGGGAGTAAAATAGCTTTGTAGCAGCTTGTTTCGATAGCCAGACAGATGCTCTTGCGACGATCTGGTGGTCAAGGTGCCTTGACGTTATCGCTAGATCCCTGATCCCAGATCCGATAGATCCCTGGCTCATCATTTTCGTAGCTGTGATTAGGCAGCATCAGGGACGTGATTATGGTCGCCAAGTCCACTATCTCAACCCGCAATTTCTAGGTGGAACTTGTGTGCTGTTTATATCTGCAATGGTTTTCTAAGTCAGCTCGATTTACTGTTGAACAGGGCGATGCTGTAAGTTTTGGCAATATCTCGTTTCGCTCGATGGATCGTTCTCACGTTCTCACGTTCACACTGAGCAAATGGAAGCAAAGGTGACTGACCGAGGTTCTCTCGGAGAGCCGAAAAGTTTTCCAGAATAGACTTAGCGCAAATCCATAAAATTTTATGGATTTGCGCTGTGTCCCATTCAGGCTCTGGGTTTTGGGTTCTGGGCTCTACAATTGCCATTCTGAGGCGCTTTAATAAAAATGCTGTCCGCAGCTCCCGTGGCCTAACAGCTTAGTGTTGCTTACAGTCGTTATCTGTCAGTCAAAGATGGTTTTCTGATTTCTGTTTGGACATTTTATTCATATGATTATGTCTTTTACCCGTTTGAGTGCATGTAAATATGGTGTGGCATGATTCTCATCAGTTTTATTTTTTGTCTGTTTTCACTAGCCAAGCCGCCCACTCACAGCGAACTGGGAGACTATGTTGACTCACTTTCTATCCATCCATTCTTGCTCGGAAAAATGTAGCTTGACAACGATGAATCGTAAGTTCAGTTACACAGAGTAATACATGAAAGTAGAAGTAGAGAAGTGTAGAAAAATGTAGGAGTAGAAGAGTTCAGGAAGACTGAGGTGCACTTACTGGCACGGTTGTCCAGGGACACAGCTGCCTAGCTATCTGGTAATTGATAATTGATCACCAGGCAACATTCAGCTTCGCGATGTTCATAAAACAGCTTTCCCCGCCTGGTGGCCGTCACGGCGTTTCACGACAAATTGGCTCAATGTCGACGCGAGTAGTTTATATTGATTCCTTTATAAACATTAATTAGTTTTTATTCAAGTTTCTGACTAGCGAGATCAATAAAGATACAATATTATTGCCGAGCTGCTACGGTCAAGTCCCTAGCAGTTATCATCTTATCAACGTTACTTGATTGAATTGCTTCTCTAGACATTTGAATTCTACTCATTATTTCTCGCAGCTTATCCGCTGTACAATACCTACACCTATAATGAATATCAAAATAGGAGTTGTCGAGTCTGGAACCACTTCAGCATTTGAAGGAAAAACTTTTAAAGCTGCCGAAGCTGTTTGTAAGGCCATGTCACTTAATTGTTCATTTGTTCTTTATAAAAGCGTCGATTATGGCGATGGCCTCGAGAACGGCACAGGCACAGGCATGATCGGTATGGTGCAACGCGGCGAGGTGGACACATTCGATCCAATATTCACACGAACAAGCAATCGATTGCGCGCAGTTGATTTTAGCGATATTTACTTCTATTCTGACATCATGATGATTACAAGGGCACCATCGAGGGCTGAACTCTTGATTTTCAATTCGGGCTTAGCCTCAGTTTTTCAGTTGGAGACGTGGTGCGTTATTGTTAGTGCCCTTTTGATCACTTCCGCCTTTCTTGGTCTCTTCGCTCGACGATTGCTGCATCGTGTGCGTGGAGATTTGAAAGATTTGCACTGGCTGACAGCAGTTTTTTCTCAGTGGCCATCCCTGATCACATATCAACATTTAGACAAGTACCTGCTGCTAGACTCTGCTCGATTGACGATTGCTTGTTGGTCGTTCATGAGCATGATCATAGCTACAACGTATGTTGGCGTGGTTTTCTCGACTACAGTGAAGGACAATGAGCCATTGCCATATACGGACTTGGAGACAATGGTGACGTGCATGGAAGAGGGCAGGTGTCAATTTATTGGACCGACAATGTCAAATAGTTTCATACAAGCCCTCACAGCCAAGCAACACGAGATGGGAAGACGCATTCGAGCGACCTTTAAGAAACGTCCTTTCTTGATCAAGCCACCAGCGGAATTGAAAAAAGCGATACTTAAACAACGAAAAATTTATTTAATATTTTTTGGCGGGAAAACAGGGATTTTGAAATATTTTCAAACTAATAGATATTGCGAATTTTACACAATCCAGACGCCTTTATTGGACCAATCAGGTTTTCCAGTCAGAAAAAATTCTGCGCTCAAGAAAATTTTTGACAAGGCATCTGTCGCTTTTCGAGAACAGGGACTTGGGGATGCTTTTTCTCGAAAATTTGATGTGGATCAGTGGACTGATTGTGATCAACGATATTTCAGCAAACAAAGGGAAGCGGCTGATTCGTCGATGACGTATACAGCAGTTAGCTTTCTGGCTGCTGGGATACTCGTGAGTTTTATTGCATTTATCAGCGAACATTTCGCGCAGCGTTTCAGACGGCTCCAAGTTAATTGATGAGAGAATTATCGGCGATAGTCGAACCTCATTAGTTATAACCCATGACTGGGAAGCGCCTCTGCAAATATGGCTCCAGTTCTTCTGTTCAGTTAGTTATGACAAATTCCTGACTGTGCAAAAATGAACACCTGCTCATGCTATGACATCGATTCAGTTCTGATCGCCTAACAGCATGTTGACAAATTTTTTCAGCTTCTGGGAATGAAGGTTGGATTTTGTGCTTCAAATTGGTTGTGTTGACCGGAGGATGCATGACCAAACTCACAAAGGAACATCGCCGCCTGTTAAATCGAACTTCGCAAAACCATGAATTGTAATATGTTTCTGGGTGCAAGATAAAGCTCTGTGGTAAATTTTTTGCGTCTGGCTAACTGGTCAACAGTAGTCAGCGTCCAAAGCCCACGGATATTTGAATTTTCGTGTGGTAAGGAAGTCGAACGTTGAGAAAAATACCCAGTGTTCTTTCCAAACTCGGTTTTTCGGTTGGAAGGTTTGAGTTTAGGCTTATAACACTTGGGTTTTGGGCTTTTTGTCAGAAGACCCAAAAAGTCCAGAATAATTAATGATACCGTTATCCTAGAATGACTAAGAAATCCCAGGCAGTCTATCCGCACTGGAAGTGTACAGTACGCATACTCTCAAGCCCTTGGGCCTGTTCCACCAGCCGCCGGTCCTCCGTTAACGGATCCGTTTTAGGACGGACGGATGGAGGAGCGTTTTACCAGAAACGGACGGAGGGGAAAAACGGATCCGTCCAGGACGGGTACCCGTCCACCCGTAAACGAGCGCTTCCGTTTCACCAAGTTCTACAGTATACCAAAAAACGGGTGCCCTTTCGCAAAGATTCGGCTGAAAACGGGCGGAATAGAACGGGTCAAAAGTGATCCTTTTTGCTGTTCCGTGCACTCCGTGGCTACATCATGTGTGGCGGTAGTTTACGTAAAATTATTCGTTTATTACAAGTAATTTATCGATCGATTTGCTCCGAATTATGAACGTTGGCTTGTACTTCAATCCACCTCTATGGGACAATGATGGCGACAACGACGATGAAATTCCTCGGCGACCAAAGATTTTTCGACCCCGCATCACTTTTGACAGGGATGAAGTAGACACGAAGCAACGATTTCGTTTGACGAGGGCACATGTGGAACTGTTGGTAGATAAAATCGGAAATTTCATGAAACACGACACAGACAAGAATTGCGCTTTGACTCTGCGCCAGCAAATTATTTTGAGCCTTCGGTAAGATTTTATTATTTTGCTTAGGACCTTGTCGAATCAAAATGAGTTTGGGCTGTTGCAGGTATTTGGCGACGGGAGATAACTATCGCTCAGTGGGGGATGCACACGGCGTAGTAAATCTACTCTTTCACGTGCGTTGCACCGGTTTGTGGAAAATATCGATCGGCACATTTACCCGAGAGTCGTTGACTGGCCTAATGATCCAGCTCAATTACGCGGCGTCGCGAATGAGTTTCAAGTTAAACGTGGCATGCCGTGTGTGGATGGCACATACGTCGATATCATTGCCCCGAATGAAGAGGCACCGACATTTGTAAATCGTCATGGCCGTCACTCGTTGAACGCGATGCTAGTTTGTGGACCAAAGTTAAGGTATGTTGCGCTAAACCAGCTTCTTGTGTAATAGGCTTACTGTACTTTCATAATGCTCTCAGCTTTTATTATGAGTCGAGCCGATGGCCTGGTTCCATACACGACGCTCGGGTATTTCGTAATCCGTTCGTCCGTTCAACCCGTTTTGCATGAGTGACTGGTGAAAAACCCGTTGGACGGACTCGTCCAGGACGGGCCCGTTTTAGACGGACGGATCCGTTAACGGAGACGTGGTAAAACGGGGCCCTTATGTAGAGTGTAATTCACTCTACGTCTGTTCGGCATGAGCTTGAAATTAGTTGACTTCATATTCCAGACCCTCCGACGTCACCCACAGTACGGGTATGAGTCAGTACCTGAACTCAGGTTTATCACTTTAATATGACCTACGCAGAGAAATTGGCGCTTTTGCCGTTTGGTCCCCAGGCAAAGGCTGGTTTTATCCCACTTGGATCCAGAGATCTGTGATAGAGTGATGTTTAGTGACTAACGCACTGGGTAGGCTTTATTGATCAGGCAAGGGGCGCTGCCCTAAACCTGTTGGGGTTATGTTTCATGTTCATATGACGAATGGGCAGTGAAATGTGTTAGGGTTAGTTTTCGCGACAATTAAACCTATTTAATCTTATGCTTGTCGCGCTGCGATTGCAGTAAGGTTCAACCCGAAGATACTACATTTTGGCGATGTAGGTGTTTTTATTATTGCTTGTCCGAGGGAAGCAAGTGCAATGGCCGAGCAAGTGCAGCAGGCGCTACGACGATTCCGTTTCAATGTATTGTATTGGACGACTTCGAAGAATAAATCAAGTGCTCCGAGTTGGAACTGAAAGATTATGGATTTCGTAAAGTCGACGGTGAGCATCTGACGGCTGCAACCGCGCGGTGTACACTTGATGAACAAACCCGCAAATCGCCTTCTAATTTCCCCTATTACCACCAGCTGGTCATCGTACACAGTCCCGTCCTCCCCGCGTCTCACACACACTCTCCTACTCTTCGCCGAATTCTTCTGCATTAATTTGGCAGTGGTCATCATGAACTGGTCAGTTGCCAAGTCCCTGTAATGCGTTTTCATTAGCATCTTTTTCCCTATCTAATTCTTTTAACATATTCTAACAGCCAGAAATTCTGTTTCTAAAGGATCATTTTGTATTTGCTCACCCTCAAAAGTTTGACCTTCTCTAATTCGTTCTCTAAAAAGGTACGTCTTTTCCGGCTTTCAATTCCTACGGTTCGTTTACGCGCTTTACACAGTGCACCTACTTCCAGTTTTCACTCGTCCCTCATATTTAGGACCTCCTCATCAGAACCCCTGGTAAAGCCCTCTTGTTAAATGCGTACGTTTTCCCTGACAATATTCTGGTCCATTTATCCCGCACAAGTAACGTTATGTTATCAATACACACTGTTTTCCCGCACGCATCAAGCTTCCAGTAAGAAGGAACTTTCTTACTTTCGCAAAGGAGACGTTGCACTTCACCTTGAAGATTTAATGGTCAGACAGACCTGTATTCGTGAATTTGTGTCCTATATAATATGTTACCACGTTTTCAGACCCATAAATCCTATCAATACGGATCTGCGTTTCAGTGCTGTTGGCGAGATGGAAGAACTCTCTTGGTTTCGCATGATTGGCCCGAAAGACATCATGCAGTCTGAATTTCGAAGAAAACTTGCGAAATTCTTTCAGTCTGACCTCAGGCTGCAGTGAGTTCGCTGCGATCCAACTCTTCGCACTCTACAAAATTGAAATCTTCAAACGCATGCACCATGATATCTGAACCTTTGCAAAGTTGTCTCAACTACAAATTATCAAAAAACACAATCCTCTTATTTTCTTGAGACGGAGCAAAAACGCCAATACACAGGAAAATCTTATTCTGATATTTTTCTGTCAATACGACGGCTCTCCCTGGTACACACGTTATCCCAGTGATCTCAGAAAATAAAAAATTCACATTTACCAAAACACAAACCTCTGCACTGAACTCCTGAAAAAGACTGATAAATCCTAAATTTTCGCTCAAAAATATCACGCAATATACGCAGCCCCCCTAGCCCTTCGAAAATGGCTTTAAGAAAAACTTTCTTGTTTGGTATTGGAAGTGCATATTCGGTTTTTCATATTCACCAACTCGTGATTCGGTGCAGTGTTTCAGCTCATGAAATAATATGGTCAAAATTTTCGCTTGGCTAGTCAAAATGCACATGGGCCGACCCGATATGCAAGCACCATATGATAGCTCTGGCCCAAGCATATTTCGTCCCAAACATATTGCCAGGCTGGCAATCGACAACGAATCATCACAGTCATTTGCATGACTATCCTGCCATAAATGCGTGAGCCAGCTTTTTATTTGGTTATAACCCTTGCATTCTAATGACCGCTTGAGCCATCGAAAATTCTTGTGTGAAATAAGCGTGAGCTGGTCAAGTCATGTAGTCGTCACAATTGATCGAGATATATAAGAGCGATGAAGCAATTACCGAGCGAAATTGACCTGGATAACGAAACATTTTCATTTAAACAAGCTGATTCTTGCCCTTGTAAAAATGAGCGATGTCTGTCTGACGGTGAGACATATCTTTATTCTGGAAATTGTAAGTCATCAGACCTTCTGTAGCTGGCGAAAATGCATCGTGCGGTGGTCAGTGCTTGCGTGCTCTCAGCACTATTAGCTCACATAGCTAACACGGCCATAAGTCGAAACGATAAACGCAAGAAAGAAATTTTTAGCGATGAGGAAAATCAAGCTTTGCTGGTAAGTACCTTTGACGATGTTGGTTTTTGAAGCAACAGCAGTATAAGTATACCTGTTAGAGGACACGAATAAGGCTGATTGAACAAGTTTTGTGGCCGCCAATGTTGAGAAGTTAGTACACCTGTCAATTGTGTTCACGGCTAAACCCTACTGTTCTCCTGTCGCGCGCCTGTAATCAATATGGCGCAGCAACCATCGAGGAGTCGCTGTTATTCCACGAAAGCTAGTTTCGGTCTCACAAAACCATACTCAAGACTTACTGGCGGAGCAAGGAAATAGCCATCGGGTTAGACAGTTTCAACTTGCCGTGCACACGCAGATTCTCCTAGCCAGACCATCAGCACTGTCTGAGGAAGTTATCCAAAATGCAATTATTTTGAGCAAGTTCTCCTCAAATACAGTGAGCCCCATATGGGGCCATGACAGACAGTGCATTAGTGAAGTCTGCATGTCTACTGTAGGAAAACTGAAAAAATCAAGGTGGATGCCAGGCGGGAAAGGAGAGAGCGGAAATAAAAGAATTTTTGGTCGAGCGAAGAGGACTTGTCTGAGGACGAAGCGGGAAAGAAAATTGAAGAGCGTCTGAAAAAGATTCAAGAACTGAAAACCATCATCCATGCTGAAATGGGTATACCAGAAATTCCGCCCGCCGACGAAGGCCTATTTGAAGGCGATATTATATTGACAACGAAGCAAGCCCAAACTATGATCGACAAAATAAACGGCAGGGTCAAACGCGCTGCTTCGATCTTTTTTGAAAAATATTCTCGACCGCTCTGGGAAACGCCGATCCACTATTGGGTGAGCAACACTGTAATGACGCAAAAGCAACAAAGTGATGGTCACGAGGCGCTGAACACCATGATGCAAGCTGTGCCATGCCTCCGTTTTGAAAGAGAATGCCCCTCTCAAATCGGGCTCACAAATACAATTTTTACTGGTGGCGGGAACTGCGGTGGCGTCTCGCGTTTACGATACCAAGGCATCAATAGAATCATGCTTCAAGCGGAAGACCCAGAGTCGTGCGAAGGTGACATGTTGAAACATACCGTCATCCACGAAGTCACTCACTCTTTGGGCGGGAAGCACGAGCATGTGCGTACTGATCGGGACAAATACATCGAGGTCCTATGGCAAAATATCGATCGCAAGTATGCCTTCGCATATTATATGTTCAATGGGAGCACAACCTACGGCGTTCCCTTCGACTACAAATCCATCATGCACTACTACAACGGGGGCTTCGCCGTACCCGGTGCCTCATTGACAATGAAAGTACTGCAAAGCCCCGCAGGCGACAACACCAAGCTGGGCGGCACTGAGATGACCGACAACGACATACTGCAATTAAAACGCATGTACTGCTCGACTTGCAAAGATACAGAGGCCGAATGCGGTATTCGAGCCCTCAATGGTGAATGCGATGAAGAAAATACAAAATCTCAATGCCCTCGATCGTGCGGTCAGTGAGATTAACCGAGACGATACTTCTGTTGAGTACAGGGTTTTTGACGAATATTACATTGAAGGTCGACATATGAGCAAGAGTGGCGGGCGTACAGATATATACCGTTCTATAGTCACGTAATGTTCATCAGTCTTTGGTGTAAGCAATTGTTTGAGATTATAAAGTCTTGGGATTATAACTTTACTAGCCAAGCGGCAGAAAAAGGCGTGCGCAAGTGCAACGAGAGGGCGTTGTCGTAGCGGCAGAGTTGAAAAGAAGACAAGACGACACGCTGCTCAGGTCAGATGCGACTGGATATAAAGTGAGGCTCCTTTGCACTGATAGTGAGACTTTCGCGAGAAATAATGAGCAGGGACCACTCAGATGCGAAGGCTCGATTTGACTTCCGCTGGGTTCCGGTAGCAACATGGCATAGATATTATTTACAAAAAAGTCTGTCATGACCGACTCGAAACTTTTAGAACAGCCAATGCACACAGTGGAACCCGGCCTAAGGATGACTGGTCTACTCGGCCACAAGAGAAAGAAGAGGTGGCCCGGCTTACTAGGCACTGCACCACACAGCTTGTAATCGCTCGCTCGCATATACTGTATGTATGCATTGACATATCAGCACAAAAGCCGCAAAAGCTTGTGTTCTGCTCCCTATGATACCAGCTGTGCTGTTTCACTTGAGCAAGCTAAACACGCCAAAGCTGTTGCACTGCGAGTAAAGTGATATGGCTTATCGTTACATGCCTAAGCCTCGAGAAACACTGAAAAATCTTTCCCCTTCTTCCAACTTGATGCTCATGCTCATGGTTTATCATAACAGTACCTAATGGGCTCGATGATGAAGGGACACATGACACAAAATGATTTACCTTTGCCAATGATATCTACTTACACTCACGATCAGGTTCACCGCGATGGGTGGTCAAGCTACCTTGTACCCTGAGCGCCCCGACAATCCAGGGCAAGGGCTGCCTGATCATCAGTTCTCCAGACCCCAAAAATAAAAAGTGGAGACCAGTACAGTGCAGTGCGATAGTGCAGTCTTTATTTCTAGGAGCGCTGCAAAAAGCATATGAATGGATGTAACGCCAATAAGGGAGAGTGCAAGAAGAAAAGAGATCAAGTAAAGCATATCTTGGTCGACGAGCTGAAGTCAGATCAAGGCTTGTATGAAGACGAAGCGAGCAAACAAGCGGAAGAACATTTGCAAAAGATCCAAGAACTGAAAACTCTCATCCACACCCAAATAGGAATTTCCGAAATTCCGCCCGCTGACGACGGTCTTTTTGAGGGCGATATAATTTTGACGACGGAGCAAGCCCAAGCTATGATCGACAATTTGAAGGGCAGAAGTAAGCGGTCCGCTTCGATTTTTTTCGAAGACAACCTAGTTGATCATTGGAAAATGCCCATCCGCTATTGGGTGAACACTATTTTTTTAAGGCAGGAACAGCAAAGCATCTTCCACGGGGCGATTAAAATGATGACGGAAGCTGTGCCTTGCCTCAGTTCTTCGCAAATGGCACAGAATTTAGTGGCGAATCGGACATAGGACACACTGGCATCAACAAAATCATGATCGGGGCAGAAGGCAACTCTTGCGTTGGCGACAGTCTGAAAGGCGCTATCATTAACGAAACCATTCACTCCTTGGGCGGCGACCACGAGCAATCGCGCAGTGATCGCGACAAATGCGTAAAGATCCTGTGGGAAAATATAGAATGAGTAATGAGTAATGATATGATATGAGAATGAGTAATGAGCAGTCATGAGTAATGATGGTGACCCAAACATTGCATTTTTTCTGAAAACCAGATCGAGAGCCGCAGAGCCCTGTCTATGGCGCACTAAAAATATGCGTCCTGTAATATTGTAGCATTTTTTTTCTGCTCTACAAGATAGGATATGCCAGGCTTTACTTGAGGCCCTCTTTAAAAATTATATAATCGTAAAAAAACGATAAATGACGATTTTTTTCCACAAAAACAGTGGTTTTTGGCTTTTGACCCTCACATGTAGGTAAAACAAAAGTATATGAGACCCTATATTTTTCTGTAAGTACATATTGAAATACAGTACATGTCTGGTGAATGAATTGGCTCCTTTTTAGGTCTCGAGCCATAGCCGAATAAAGGAGCAAAACAATTTTAATTTCAGCTTTTGGCGGGAATATGGGATCAAGATTTTCAAGATCAGAGTCGACCCTGTCTTTTAGAGACTACGAATGTGGATTTTGGCAGGCCTTGCGAGCACGCCCGTCAGAAAGCGCGCAATCAATTGCAAGCTGCATTGTAAAGTGCTCGAAGTAGGGTACGCCCAACTTTTAATAACAGTCATAATCTGCGAGACGATCGGTCGCTGCTACCATGAGACGTCAAAAAACAAATTCCGATTCCAAACCCGATTTCAAATTCGCTGGAGGACGAAACAGAAATGTTTGGAAAACTGTCACGATTGGACTTTCTCTCATCGTGTCATATCTGCCTGTGCATCATTCGTTGGAGAATTCAAACTCAAGCAAAACGTTTGCCAGTTATCGCGAAATAATTGAAAAGGGTAACTGCGGGTATTATTTTACTACCTCTTCTCAAAAACACCTGTCTTTCTGGTTTCAGTCGAGAATAAGTCCAACTGGTCCTTTGGTAGCAGCAGGTTTGCTGTCGCTGGAGCTTCAGTCGGGGACAAGGAGAATTTCGACCGATTCTTTTTCTTCGACAACGGAGAAAAAGAATACAATGCTCAACTTATGGTGTTTGCCATTATCAATGGGTTTCTTTGTCCTGTAAGTAGTTGTAGGGCTTTACAGCTTTAGTAGGAGGTACCTGAATTTCAGAACACAGCTGAAACAGATTGATGATTGGGCAGTGTTTTTTCAGAGGTACGGTAGTTCCACTCTTAAAGCAACTGGTCACTGTTGAGTGCGAGCATTCATACTAATTACTCGTATTTCCAAAAAATTTGTATTCATAGATGAAAAACTTTTAGACTAGCCAATGCAGAACAAAAAAAATCATGGTTTGTGATGATTGGTCCACTCTGCCACCACAGTCGACTAGGAAAGGTGATCAAGCAGAACCTGCTTTTCTGCATGAATATCAGCAGCACGACTGATCATGGGGAAGGATTGTTAAAAGTGTCTTTCGATTAACCTGGGGCTCTAGGCTATGTCACTGTGCTTGCAGCTGCAGAGTATCAATTTTGATGTGTTGCAGCTTACTTCTCTGCAGCATTTTCTTCTCTTTTGCCCATGAACGCAGCTTTTTGTTTGAGAAAATGCTTAGTCGACTTGTACGTATGATTATCTATTTCGAACTTGCGCAAAAGGTTCAAAAATTCTTGACTCCTTAGTGTCGACGGGGAAATAATCTTTCGACGGAGAATTTGGCGCTCTTCAAATCGTAAGAATTTGATGATCCGCAGCGTTTATATTGGTGGAAATTGTCGGTATTAAAGCTTCCAGAGTCCCCAATCCATCAGAATCTATCGTGGATCGTGAATTGATTCCAATCTAGTTGGATTCCAAGAGCATTCCACTTACATTTTTCGGAATCCACGTGGAACAACATGCGATGCATAGTGGAATCAACCATGGACTTTTCAATGGATTCACATAGATTTCATCCTGAAACCACCTTCATCCTCATGGATTCCACCTGAATCCAAATGGACTTCGTGTAGCTGAGATCTCTGAGGGAAGCATGGATCTCTGTGGATCCGTTGCTTTTCGACGTGGAATGCATGGTTTTTGGAATCGGTGTTCCTGCTTGGTTTCCTCCTCAGTCTCGTTCATGATAGCCCTAGATCGAAGCCCACTGTAAA
Source organism: Mesodorylaimus sp. YZB2_4 (assembly GCA_030248295.1). Taxonomy (NCBI): domain Eukaryota; kingdom Metazoa; phylum Nematoda; class Enoplea; order Dorylaimida; family Dorylaimidae; genus Mesodorylaimus; species Mesodorylaimus sp. YZB2_4. The sequence goes on from JASANH010001100.1 coordinate 111,943, forward strand.
ACCCGTGCTGCGAATGTATCATTTTAGTATCGCGGATTATGGATCGTAATTGGGCATTCCTTTGATCATGACTCTTTTCCTACTCCAACAATACTGCGGCTTGCCGTAATACCATATCGATAGCGGTACCTGCCTATCGATATCGCATTTGAAATGTACAAAACCCAGTATTTCCTTGTTGACTTGAACTCGAACTTTGATCGACCGAACTCCGCTCCTGATTTCTGTTGTTGGCCAGCGTAAGCATCGAATTCCCGAATCGCGAAGCAATTTTTCAACCTTATTTCAGTCACTGTTCGATTGAATTTGATGGGGCACTGCATTTCTAGATCACTCATAAGTCGAGAAATCGGTATTTTTTCGCCACTGGGGCATCCCGTGCTTCTTTTTTTGGAAAAATAAGTTTGATCGCTTCGAAGAAAGGGTAAGCGTGAGGCGGGCGGAACTCCTTCGGATTCTTAAACGAGATGACTTGATAATTTTCTGAAGCAGATTAGTCCAATAAGAAGCCCCTTTGCAGCTTTTGTATCTCCGTTGTAATTGAAACTGACATTTCAATATTATGACCCTTATCAATATCAATTTCAATCAAAGTTTCATTGACGTTTACCATTGTAGCCATTTAATGATTCGCTCTCCCTCAAGGAGTGCACAGAAATATTTGGGAAAACAATCTTTTTGACGTTTCTAGCGGTTATTGATTTTTGCTACAGTATGTAAACAAAAGGTAGCAAAAACTATAGGTTCCTTATCTTACGTCGACTGCGCTCACATCCATGCTCGGGCTGCTATCGCTTGAAACACTACAGCAGGTGTAGCCTGTCCAAACAACTGGTATATGCAGAATACAGTACTTTTACAGTCCATGCATACATTGTTGCTTTGATGCTGACATCGGCATGAATCATTTTGTGGGTGATTAGGCTAAAAAATGTGCAGTGAGCTGAAGCTGAGCAGCACAGCCATCCTAAACCTTGACGATCCATTGTGTGCATTGGCTTGTCTAAAAGTTTTCCCTCTGTCATACAGAGACTTTTCTCGGAAATAATAAGACAGTTTTTCGTTTTTGTAACAGACAAGTTTTGACGGAGGCACTGCCACACGTATATCCCCATTGCATCGGGGGAACTATGACACCATATATTTAGTTCAGGTGTTTAAAAATTTTTAACTTTAATTCGGAAGTTCTATTCAGCAAAGCCATCTATTTCTCTCTTTAGGATATCGCCGATGCAGCTGAAGTCGAATTAATGCCATCTATACTGGAGCACATTGCCACGGGCTTGCCTGAAACCGATTTAGAGCTCGAAAATGCGAGTTTTATCTCTTCCAACAACGCGTAAAACGTTCCAGTCATCGGGCTTATTTTATTTTAGATTCTTTTCCACGCGTGCGACAAATTTGTTGACAAATTAATCAAAGTTTTTCCACGAATTACTGCTTGTGGAGCGACTACTTTGATTGGCGTCCATTATAAATCAAACACGACTTTGCTCGTTCTGGGAGACGGCGGCATCCTACGAGTCTGGGATTCTTGGTGGGTTTTCACGAAAGCGCGTAATGTTCTCGAGGTAGGCCTTTACACATTTGAATCAATCCGGTAGTACGGTAGCTCGTTTATCGGTTTTTTGTGGTTTTACCCCTCATTAGGTTTCACGATTTTCAGCCCATTAATTCTTGTAAACCTTGAAAAACTTCTGTGGGGTGTTGCTAAACGGGTTATACGGTTGGGCATGCGGTGCATGCATGCTATGACTTACTGTTAGTCATTGGACCTTTTGCCGTGATGTCTTTTTTTAATGGAAGAGGTATAGAAGAGAGAGCGTCATGGGGAGGTGGAGGGGGAGAGATGTGAGCAGCATATTCCATCGATTACAATATTCGGGTATTCGGGAGAACTTTGATGGCGTTGTACTTTTTTTGAAGCACGTTTCAATTCGCCCCATGAATACAGGTTACGCTCGCAAAATTTCTCTTCTTTGAACCCATTGAAAGAAATAATTTCCTCACGATCGGGGCGAGATTTTCTTATTTAAAGGGCTTTTCTTATTTAAAGGCAGCTGCAGACGTCGAAAAAGCTGGTGGTGCTGTCAATTACATCAATGGCGCATGGCGAATTGGTGGAGTTCTGCGCGCTCGAAGCGCCCTAGGAGTACATCTCTTCAAAATCCTAGGTTGGGTCGACAACAATTTTTTGGAGGTTCCAAATTTTTCGATCGGCCCTGTGAAGCCATTAAAGTACCTGATCTTCGGGTCGAATGGGTTTTGGGATGCTGTCAGCAGTGAACGAGCCAAAGAAGTCATTGAAGGGGTTTTTGAGAAGGAACCAATTGTAGGTGTGCAGCAATTGATGTACGAAGCACTGAACAATAAATCTCATGATCATGCTATGATGATGCTTGTGAATTTTAGGAAATGAGAATTTTAATGCTAATTGTGTAGCGTGAATACTAGTTTGGTGGCTCTATTCTATACCACTTGAAGATTTTAGCGAATAGTTTTTTTTTGCTTAAATGTTAGAATATGCTTTATAGTTTTTTGGTAATAAAGAGGGACTGGGTTGAGGAAACAATCCAAAAATTCGCACTTTCAGTGCCGAAGCGTTAGACAAGCAATCAGAATTAGTGTGGTTCACATTTTTGGTGTATGAGGAGTAGGATCACCCGATGCATATTTTGCAGAGTTCTCAACCCGACCCGATCCGAAAGCATCTGACTCGTTCTGCTGGGGTCTAGCGTCAACGCAAGAACCCGCGAAAAAACTGCGCTATAGATCAGGCACGACCTTCCAGTGGATAAAAAAAGCTTTCGGAAAGTCTAATATCTTGAAGAAATCCTAAAGCTAAGGTTGGACTTTTAAAAAAATGGATCTTCTGGCATACTGTAAATACCCGTGTAATCTGCAGTACCCACCTGTTTCATCAGTAAAACTCGCCATGATGTGAAAGAATGACAAAATTCTTGTCGCCATCTTTCCATCTTTCTTTCTCGTCTTATGCCCTGACTACACGCCCATGCTTTCTCGGTCGGCAACACCGGATGTTTATGGTTTCAACGTTTTTAAGGATACTGTTGCATTGTTGAGATGTCAGGGGATTATTGTAATCTTTGCACAATAAGGATCCGGTTACTCATTGCCAAACAAACCCCCATCTTCTTCATTGTTGTATTCGCGAGTGAGCACATTTAGGAACAGAGCTGCCTGATTTTAAATTCGAAGTAAAATAAAGACGTTTTGAACATTCGAAATTCAAAATTTGATATGTACAGGGCCAGAGTTGAGAATTTTTTGGTTGTAACCAAAACTTTTTGAGGCTGAAATGAGGAGTTTCGCGTTGCATCAGTGCAAAAAGTCTAAACAGGGCAGAATGCAGGATTTTATTCATGAAGAAGTACAGTGGATATAAATAATATATATAAAAATAAAGAAGTGGATATAAAATAAAAAGTCTCCAGTTTCCTGCATTTCCTTCGCAAAACGACCAATGCGCTCAAAATACTCTATTTCACATCATCGGATGGAATTCATTTTCTGGAAATGCCTCCCACCACGACTTGGACGTGCTGCCAACCAGGGGCATCGACTAACCACGGCTCAGTTGGGCCGCCCTTCGTCACAGCCACACTAAGCAGTTCGCAGACTGGTTGACCAGCCAATGCACCATAATTGATAGATCGACAGGCACCGCCAGACCATTGGCACAATTTCACGCAATCATCCAAATTACTGGCGAAATGACGGCCATAAATGGATCCATTGTCTGGGCTGTTCTTATTTCTGAATCGCTTGTTCTGCGCCCTATATCCGGTAGCTGGCAGTAGGCCTGAAAGAAAGGTTTGAAATGCATTATTTTTTGTTGTGATGGATCAATAGCTGAATCTGTGAGTGATAGACCTCGATTACGGATCTTGTGTTGGTCTAACGCCCCCAAGAGGCTGAAACAAACTTTTTTTTTTAAACTGAATCTTCTCTAATATGGCGTGCCTGTGGTGTGCATGTCGTGTATGTAGTTTTAACAGGTTACATTTATCGTATCTTCTACTAGATAGCAGCCTAGATTTCTTGTCACTCTGTTTATCCCTGCGCTCATACAGTATTATGGCTCTGAATCAGAAAGTCATCAGTTTATAACATCACCAAACCCGGCGATGTGCACTGAAGGGTGCAGGTTGGGTGAGATCAGATTGTTTTAGCGGTATATGGTAGGCTTGATACCATCCGTATCTACAGTGCAATAGAACCCAGACAGAAGAACACAGGCCACCATATGAAACTCCACAGTTTTTACAGTAGATCTGACTTACCACTAGCAGACTCGCAACTGCCTGGCTTGTCCACAGCGCATTGACGATCTACGCGATAGAATGGGCAAATGCAGTAATCGTTTCCGGGTTCAACCGTCAAGCAATATACTCCGTAGCAAACACCGCCGCCATTCATCTTGCAAGGGCGACCACCGATGTTGATCTTCCGTTTGCAATTGGCTGAAAACGCAAAGCGATCACTGACGAGCGGGTGTTAAAAAATTAAAGTAAAATCTTACAAGACTCGTTGAGTATTTGAGCCCTGACTGTAAACGGATTATCTCCATCGCTCCTTTCGATTTTAGGCGAGCATGCGTAATCACCGCAGTTCAACGAGACTGGGCCAGGAGGTGGGCCTGAAATCAAAGGTACTCGTACCATATGGAGCCCTGATGTGACACAACATTACTGTTCTGTCCCCGCTAACTTTTCTTGCTAGTTTCATGCATCGTTTCCTGCAACCCCCTTTTCTAAGCAACTTCATAAAAAGGTGCCAAAATAGGCCCGGGTGACGAAACCAACCTTGAGTCGTAGTGCCGGGCGAGGTGGCGGTGGTTGGAGCTGGAGTTGTGGTTGAGGCACTTGTAGACGCTTCTTCTGTTTGGGTCGAAGTTGTCGTAGTGTCACGGTCTGCCGACTTGCCGCCGCCACTTTTCTCACCTAAACTTTATACGGCTTGAAAATTTTGTAGGAGAACACTGCCAATTTTTACCTGTTTCCTGACTTTTATCACTCTCACTGTGACCACTTTGCTGATCGCTGGACTTCCCACTTTTGCTTTTGTCATTTGGAACACAATTTCTGCCTTCCGTTTTGTACCCGGCCTGACACAGGCACAGGCCGCAATCAGAACTTTGGGTTACCGCAACGCAGTGGGCATGGGCGGGACAGTCGCCTGATGTTTTGCACCCATCGTTGCACCTACTCGGATCAAAAACAGCAGCCGAAGCTATAATGAGAGACGGCATAGAAAATCTAATCCTATAAATTCCAGGCTTCTAACAGCATTTTTACATGTTTCTTTCACAATAATGGCCAAAATGAACAAGAATGAGCAATGGCGAAGCATTCTTTTCTTCAATGCCACTGTCACTGTCCGATGTGGAGTCACTGCAGCGAGTGAAGATAGGAAGTGTTCATGGGGTAAAGGAGGAGATATGCGCATTTTATGCCTTCTTGTAGAAGTGGCCTGAGGCTTTATTTTCATCTGATCTATTCTACACCTTGACTATGTTCATCACATGCCTCCGTCTAATCCAGTTTTCTTATCTTTTTTCTGAACCCAAAAATCGTGGGTTGAAATGTAAAATGTCAATGTTCAGCGGATCGTTCCCGCCCATGCACTAGTCAAATTCTAAATCTATTGTGAGAGTATCCTGTTTTCAGTCCTAAATGAGAAGTGATGCATCCGGATTTTTTGTAGTGCAATTATCAAGACAGGTTCCCTTTTCAAAGATTCAACGACAGTGGCTAAATGTTTTCAGTCGTTCGGCTGCCTTCCTTCGAGTCGATCCCTTCGCTCATTGGGTAGAGCGATTGGAGAACAATCTGGTGAAGGAGTTTTGAGTAGGGCGTGTTGGTGTCCTAGTTCAATTTATAGGCGTCATATTTTTTGTGGAATAAATTAAATGGAATGCAAGAATAGACACGATTTGTCATGCTGAGGCACTGCTAATAAATGTTTGCTTGGATAAAGGTCTCACCGACGATAGTTTTAGCTAGCCACCTGGGGCGTTTACGTCCGAATCTCTTTGCCTTAAGATTTGATTGATTCTCTTTTTTAAAACGTGGGTGAAGCTAGAAACTGATTTGGTCCGCTGAGCCCAAAAGTGCACATTTACTGTACTCGTACTTGGAACAGCTCCAGAAACTGTCGCATGCCGGTTGATAAAAGCCAACCGACATGCTCAAGCCAGCCGGTAGCTTGGAGCCGGGGTCGTGGCAGCGGGTAAGGCGTCTGCCTCTCACGCTGAAGGCGCACTTAGAGGGGAGGGTTCGACTGTATGGCGCTATGACCTTTCACCGCAGGACAGTTCAGCGCAGACGTTTAAACGCCGACATTTCAACGCAAGACAATTCAACGCGATGACATTTCACCGCGAGACGATTTAACGCAAAGACCTTTCAACGCGAGACGATTCAACGCTGACGTTTTTATCTGGAAATAAAACCAAATATTTTCAAGTCTGGAACATAAATACATAAAAGACATTGCGTCAAAGTAACCATTTTTGTCCAAGAACGCCAGCATACTCATGCGATGAGGCAATCGTAATCGCCTAATAAAAATCAAAGCTGTATAAACAGCCACGTAAGAAATCTATGCGGTCGCGGTTAGGATAATCGTTGATAAGGTTCTTCAATCGATTGTCGTTGCATCAGCGATTATTCTGCGACTGGAGTCTTGAGTCGCAGACGCTGCATTGGCACTGCATTGGCGACCTATAGATGGAAAACAAAAATTCTCACTGCTCACGATCAGACTTTACGTTTCACTCTTTACACTTCTTACCTCAATCCGAGCTAGGTTAAGTTGACAGTAATGTTCAGTCACTACTTCTATACCACCACTGCCATCAGTCTTTACGCGTCCTTTGCTTATTTGCCGTCCATCAAGCTTTTGGTCGTAGAATTTAATTTCAAAATCATTGAAATAGCACGTTGCTGTGCTCACCATGCAGTATAGTCGACCATCATAAGCAAGCTTATCTTTCCCACGCTTCGATTTGACGAAACTGTACGCCATGGGGACACAGCAGAGTGATTTTGAAAACCAATCAGCATGACCTGTTTCTGATGGTAGAAAGGCAAAAAACACGATTATCATGTTTGCGTTGAATCGTCTTGCGTTGAAAGGTCTCTGCGTTGAATCGTCTTGCGTTGAAAGGTCTTTGCGTTGAATCGTCTCGCGATAAAATGTCTGCGTTGAATCGCCTGCGTTGAACTGTCCTGCGGTGAACGGTCTGGTCCCCGCGCTGTATAGTGCTTGGCAATGGATAAAGTATAACATGACATGACATGACATGAGCCAGGTCTACCAATGACACAGGGAAGTGCTACAGAGCGGCTATGTGCTCATCTTTTGTGTCGAACGCCAGGCACCAGTATCGTTAGTCCACTCTTTTCGTAGCAGGAAAGTTCCAGCTTCTAGGTTCAAGTACGTACACGCCGCAATTGAAAAAAGCCCTGTAGGCAGGGTTACTTGCTTTCTGAATTTTGAAGGCAAACGAGAAGGATGACAGCATCTCCCGCCACCTTTGACGCTAATGTCACCAGTTTCTCATCAACGGGACAGAATACTAATGAGTGCGCTATAGGTATGCCAGTTACAATGCGTCTGCAGTGCAGTGCTGCATGATACTTCACATGCATTTTATATGTGCTTGGTGCAGCCACACAATGTTTCGCGAGGGACACTTTCAGGACCACGCTGAAAAAGAAGCCAAACCTACTGATTTATGACAACTTTCATGCCACATTTTCCTACGCCATGGAATAACTATATGTAGCGTACAGATACAACAGTAGTAGGGGTGACTGCAAAGTTCAAAAGTTGCATAGAACTGGAAAAATCCATGCAATGTCGATATAACTTGAGCCAAATCTTTATGATGCAATACTATTGGTCCGTATTGTTGGAGAGAGTGACCAGTACAGGTTCTGCACCACGCCTAAAACCTGCAGTAGGGCAGCCAGCCTCTAGTCTTACGACTTGGTGTATGGCTACAACATCGCCCTGACGAATGAGTGATAGCTGTTGGCCACTTGTGCAACAGGGCCAGTGAAAAAAATACAAGCACCATAGGCATGTCTTCTTTGTCAACGATACTGTATTTCTGTCTTCGAATTTCATTCATGCTAACTTAGCGTTTTAATGGCTATCGTATGCCAGAATGATTCAAAACTTATGAATGACGTACGGAAACCTGGAAACACTTTTTCTGTGGGCCTTAGTTATAGTGTATCTGCCGAATATATACTGTATAGTTGGGCGACGCTACATGCTGGGGCGCTACAATACTGCTAATATAGAAGACCTTGAACTCATTGTCAAAAACCAGCACTAGGTACTTTTCTAGGAAGCAGTAATCACTGTTTTCCCAGTCACAGACAGAGTCGTCGATACAATGCCCCATCGAGCACAAATGCATGCTATAACATAATGGTGCAGCCAGGCTGGACAATTCTGTCATTTAAGTCAATTCGTCCTTGCTGTCTCCAAAAGAAAGATTGCAATACAAATCTATCCACCATTTCCGCTCTGGGAAAATCCCTTTCGATTAGACAGGAAAGGCCTAAAAGGGGTCAAAACCGCTTATTTTCTGACTTCTGCCAGGAAATGCAAGAGCTTTGTGGCGCAGGAGGGACTTTTGACGCACAATTTCTGCCAGCGGGCTGCTTTGAACGAGGGTCCGACCCCAGCCATGCGCAGCTCTTTTTGACTTCTGAAATAATTCTCATTTTGTTCCTCAATCAAGAATTCCTATACGTTGAATATTGATATATTTTGTCTTTTTTTTTCCTCTAATAATTTCAAAAATCACTAGTCTACTTTTTGCGCTGGGCTCCTCGGCGTGTAGAGATGAAGACGTCCAGTCCGTATTCGTGCGTAGAGTTTGAAACCAGAAAAATCTCAGCAATAAATTAACGGAAAATAAATAAAAACCACATTAATATAAAAGAAACTGGCAATCGTAACGTGTGAGACTGTATTCTGACTTTTGGCATTGTTCAGGTGAGCGCTTACAGTAGCCCCAGCCCGCCCCCTCTCTGTTCAGCGTTTGAATCTTACGCCACTTGTGATAAGTGGCTAAAACGACCCTACCTGGGGTAATTTCTGGCAACTGGAAGTCCCCGACGCATGCCCTTTAATCAAACAGGCTAACTGTTATCAGTGAACGCAGCAGGCCGAGCTGCGTGTGGAGCAGTGCTGATGGCGCATAGGCCTCACTATCCGTTTTGTTTGGGAATGTACACGTGGCACTATGCGGGAGCGTGGAGGGCGTGTACCGTCATCCGGGGCTATTTCGGACGTTTTCTCCTACTGCGTTAAAATTGCTATTAAACATCTTACGAAAAAATCCATGAAACCTGTAATCTAATGTATCAGTAGAATGCCAAGATGTTGAAGAATCGAAATATTGCGCGAAAAATCTCTTAGACTGCACAAGGAAGAAGTTTTTTGTAAAAAACTGGTAGCGTCCAAAATTACCCAAGGATGGGGCTGAATCGATGTCGGGATATTAAAAACCAGTGTACTATTTAGATTCAGCACTCGCATTTTCTAGAAAAAAGCTAAATTTTTTAACCTTCACCACCTAATTATGGAAGTGAAAATTCTTGATTGCAAAGGGGGGACCCTCGGGAAATAAAAAGTTTGCTTCTCAAATTATGAACATAGGGCTCGCTGGAGAAGGTAGGCCAGAAAGACAAGGAAGCCAAGCAACTTAGGAGGAAAAGCTGTCAAAAACCTAATTTCATCCAGCACATTCATCCGTAGCTGAAACGCGAGAAAAAGTTCGCGACCAGAAAATCCCCTTAAATTTTTATAGGTTGAGAATAATTGTGTTTTCTTACTGCATCTGATTTTTAGGCGTTCTGTCCAGCTATCTACCGGTCTAGCCACGGCCCCACTATCATTATCACTTCTCCTCGCTTTTTTTCCCCAGCCAGCCTCCTTCCGTTTCAAGCGACATGAGGCAACTATGTTCATAACAATATAAGCCCCTGTGACTAGCAAGTGGAAAAACCTACAGTGGATGGTTTTCGCACTGTAAGTCGCGTGTCATAATTCAATCAAATGTAATAGCTAGGCAACAAGCTACGTCTTCGTGATGATTAGTGTGGCTCGAAGAACCTCACAAAGATTTTGTTCTCAAAGCTTGTGCCTGTTCAAAATTAATTATAATGTCATGGCTGGCATGAAGCCCGCGTAATGCAGAAAGGGACAGGAATAAGCCTGAAACACCATCAAAGGCGAGCGTCAGTCCACACTTACTGCTCCTATGACATAGCTATGACAATACCAGCGGGCGACGCCCTTTTCTACGCTCCCTTTTTTCATTGGAGTTTCGGGTGTATCAGTGAACTTGTTGCTCCTTGTCATAAGCACGAGGAGAAAAAGCATCCGAGAAAAGGAGCACATGAAATTCATATGCAATCGCAGCTTCACAGGCACAGCATTTTGTGTCCATCTCCCCACGGTCCAGCCTTGGACTATGGCTTGCCAATCCGTTCTGTCCAGCTATAAACCGGTACACGGCTAAAGAAATATGTGCGAGGTGACTAGCTGTGCGCGTGCGTAGGATTACGTTTGCGTACGTTATCCCTCCTTCTGGAATTGTCACCAGTTTTGCCGAAAAATTCGGTTATGGCGGCTAATAAACAACACTCGATTTGATGTGTTATGAATTTTGAAAAAAAATATATTGGCGCTTTTGCCGTTTGGTCCCCAGGCGAAGGCTGGTATCAACAGGCGCGGTAGCTGGCTGTTTAGCCCAGCCACACAGACGCGCAATGTTAAGCGGGCAACTTTGATCGTTCATAACCCGACAACAAATCAACAAAAATGCACAAAATTTTGGGGATGAGCTATGTTTGCCATGGCCCATAATCGTGCAAAATTTTATTGGAAACGGCTCAGCCGTTCTCGATATCCAAAATGCACGTTTTGCTGTTCCAGAGATGACAACGGAAGACGGCGACGAAGTACTCCAGTCCCGTCCACAGCAATAACCACTGAAGCTACGGACAAAAGAGTTGGTTTTTCTGAAAGCTCTCATGGCGCGAAGTATTCTTTTGAGGGTGTGATTTCAAGATTCGAGCCAATTAATTTTTTGAGCTCCAAAAACTGAATTTTAAGGCGTACCACCAGCAGGCGGAATATTTTTATTAGCCGTGCGGCGCGCGCTGTTTCCGTTAGCCGTAGTTACCCTTCGTTTAAATAAAGTAATGGACGAGACGAGTCTTCTTTTCTGTTCAGATTGGTTGAATTTTTTGCTTTAGTTTGGTGGATTAGTAGTTGGGTTGTTTTCTATTGTTTTGATTTCTAAGCCCAGCTTTTGAAAAATTCACTCACGATCTGTAGTAAAGAATATTTGTTGCGGAAATTGAGCCCGTTTGCCACCAGAAAATAACTCGAATGTTACTTTTTTTTGCTGGCACAACCGGCAATGGAGTGTGAAAACCCCCCGCCTATCAATAGCCACATTAGTTGCCTGTGTAGCCCAGCCACTCTGGAACTTATGCGCTGTAGGCTACAGTGACAGAGCATTACGTGCGAACCTTCTTTGTACGAAATTTGCGTCAGCTCAGGAGGGACCAGACGACAAATTTTTTTTATCTATTCTGAATTCCTAGCACAAATGTAGGTGCGAAAAAGTATTATTATTTCTAAAAAAAATCTGTTATCAGACAACAAAAAGGTTAGCCTAGCCACCCTACTATAACCAAATGCGAGGCAAACAGGGCTGGCTGGGCTCCCTCGGCGGCGTTTGTAGGAAAATTGTGATGAAATATAATTGCTTCTGTCACTAAAAAAGTGTAACAGGGCGTCTCCTCAGCCACTTCATTCGGGGAATAGAGAGATGGAAACACAAGGCCCGATGGTCGTTCTAGTGCTGAAGTTTATACGGCCAAAGCTATTAGCATGCTGGCTCCACAGAAGCTGAATTTCCTGTTCTAGTGTCACTGAGTAGGTGCTACACATGCAGTCCTCGTGCTGTCACGGCAGATGCACCCTTAATGCAGCAAGTCCTCACTGTTCCCCAAGTGAGTTCGAGGTAACAGGAGGGGATCGTATTCCAAAACTCCAAACTTCTGTACTTACTCCAAAATACGAATAAGTGTATTCATGTGGGTACTAGCCTTGGGTGAAAAACAGAATAAAATCCAGCAGGGAGTCGACCCCACGACTCCACAAGGTACCAAGTACATCACAGAGACATACGTTGTGGGTGAGTGTGGAAAAACGATTATGAGCCTCGCCCTGAAGGCAACATAAAAGATATATCACGTCCACATAAGTATGACCCACTTAAGCATGTGCCGCCGAGGGAGCCCAGCCAACCCCGTTTGCCTCACATTTGGTTATAGTAGGGTGGCTGGATTGACCTTTTTGTTGTCTGATAACAGATGTTTTTAGAAATAAGGCTGGCTGGAGGCTAATATCAGCCTAAGCTTAATTCTTATACCAGACTACGCCTAAGCCTAAGCCTAGTATCAGTCTAAGCCCAAGTCATATGCCAGCCTGAGCCTAAGCCTAATACCAGCCTAAGCTCCCATGTTGGGGAACAAACAGCCAAAGTGCCGAAATATTGTGTTCCCATAGGTGAGTCTGTCGGTTTCTTCGCCTTTTTGTCGTACTGTATGCAGTAGGTACTGCATGGGTTGCAAAGGAGCAGAAGAAATCTCGGCAATGTTGCCCAATATCCCTTTTTGAGAACGAGTGCTAACAAGGCTTTCAATTTTAGGTATTTGCTAAACAAAGGCTCTGGCTCACACAGTAGGCCGGTTGCGGTCAAAAGGCCTTGGTGGAATGAACGATTGGGACAATATTGTTAGAAAATATCCAAATTTTTCAAAATTTGGAATTTCAATAGGTAAGGATCGACCGATGCAGGAATTGAGAATTACTTGAGATTCAGGTGGACCTACTAATTGATGGAGGTATGACTTGAATACAAACACATTTATTTATTGAGGCGTCAAGATTGTCAAATTTACATTTGTTAGTTGCCACAAAGTGGGGCACACTGTGCACGGGTCAGGAACCTAAAATTTTGATAGGCCTAAAGAGAATACGATTTGGTGGTCAGAAAGGACTGCTTTAATTTTCGAAAATATAATTATAGCTGTTCGATGGTCGGCCACCACCGTGCGATCGTAATTGCTTATGGAGACCCAAGTCATCTAGCAGTCGATCAGGCGAGGCGCCGCAAAAAGATTATCGACGGATTTATCGAGCTCAAAAAGGCCAAATTTTCGAAGATTTGATATTCGGAAACGTTTGTTATGTGTATTTGTCGAAAAAACCAAAAAACAGATCACTCCTTATTGCACAAGTACTTGCTGTTTCCATATTGAATTGTAGCTCAACTTGAAATTGGCACACACACTGCCTAGCTCATGTTGGACTTTTTAAGAAAAAAATATTGTTAGTTGGCTGTCTTCGTTTTAGCGAGGTTTACCTGTTGCGAATCTACGTATATTCGTAATTCGAGCATTGTTCTGCTTCTCCAACTTACGAAGCATCGTTTCCAACCAGCCTTGTGCGGGGTCGCAATATTTTGGTTAGCCGTTAGCTTCGACCTATCAATTTGAATTCGGTTCAGCCCGAAGTTTGAACACAACCATCGTGCTCAGATTGGATTGCCGTGGAATTCAGATGCGCGCATTAGCTCGCATTGGCCTCGTAGTCAGTCAACGCTACATAAAAGCACGGCTCCCAGTATCGTATGTGTCGGCCTGGTAAGGTGAAAGCTGAAACTGATTTTTAAGTGACTGACAATTGCCGAGTCTGTCGATCGTGAGTCTGATGATTGCCATTTTCAGACAAAGCGCATGGACGAGGGTCGAACCAAGTACATGGTCTTATTACAAAATCCTTCGCATGCCATCGAAGACTTCGTAGTTGACGTGCCGCTGTGTCTGAAACGATCTAGGCATGCCATTCATGCCACAGGTGATTTCTTGAGGCTTTTTAGAGGAAACTTATAGTTATTTGACTCATCCTGGAGAGCTTGGAACGCAGCAGTGCTGCGCTCTGCACATTCGCACGATCAAATTTACATGGGCTTACGTATACTGTACATAGGGCTGGGGTAGTGGGCAATGGTCACCCTGTCTTGTTCAGTGGTTACTTGTCGAGGATGTCCTGCATATCTGGGGTTCATGCAAGCTTGTTTCACTCGTGTCCCTAAGATGATGGGTTCACAAAAAATGCATGAATAATTGCTAGCATGTGATGCTATCGTATGTTTATTGGGCAAGTCGATTTCTTGCCCACAGTAAATATTCACAGGCGAGTTTACTGCTTTTTGTTATTATATTGTTGTCTCTTGGATTAAAAATCAAGCAGTCGAATCGCATTGGATTCCAAAGAAGATACAGCACACAAACCTTTCACAAATATTCTCGCAAATATATCTGGTTAGAATCACAGCACAGTACAGCATCTTTGATGAGAGACTGTAACTCTCTGTATCAGACCCTAGTTTGGTGATCCCTGTTACTATCGCTCACACAGTTCAGTCATATGCTCGATCTATTTAACATGGCCTTTAACTATGCTCGTAAGTATGCCCCAAACCTTGTACACTTCGATTGCCAAAAGTCTTTCTGAACAAAACTGATAAGCGACGTAAGTTGCACTGTGATGGTCCAACGGGGTCATTGGGCTTCAAGCAGATACGGTGATGCTGGAATAGATTTTACGCCCCCTTGGTCGAGTTTGAACTCAATAACTTTGTTAGAAATCGTCGAGTCTATATTTCGATGAGATGTTTCGCATTTCTAGAACAACATGAGCCTAAAAAGCATTTTCCGAGGCGATTCCAAGCCAGCATCGACCGAACCACCGAGCCGGCCGAACCGAACCACCGGATTGGCGATTATTACCGAACCGAACCGAACCGGCTTTTTTGGACCGAACCACCGAACCGAACAACCAATTTCGGATTTCCTCCTTTATTGGACAAAAACGCGGTCATTTTGTTTGAGGTTTCGTTTTAGCTATAAATTTCTCTGTCCCTTTTTCTTGATTATCTGGTCCTTCCTTTATTATCTTCAAAATTTCAATTTGAAAAATGGTTAAAAAGCTTGCCGAAACGAATTCGAATGGTGAATACAATGACTAGCAAAAAGGGTCAAACGGACTCAGAATCGAATGCTGAACACAATGGTATCAAATTAACCGCGATAACTTGCAGATTAAGGCTGGTAGAAGACGAAACATTAGCGGGTCATTCTTCATGGCACTCGATACAGATGATGATACTTCATATAGGATGTGCTGAGGGTGAACATAGAAAATTCGGTTCGGTTCGGTAGGTAGGTTCGGTTCGGTCGGCTCGGTCCGGTTCGGTTCAGGTTCGGTGAGATTTGAGAAAAAGTTCGGTAAGGCTCGGTCCGGTGCAAAAACCGTGTTCGGTCGATCCTGGATTCCAAGGCGATATGGGCCTAAAAAGCACAAAAAACGCACGTAAATTTTCAAAATCGATTATAAAATCATAGAAAGCAAAAAATGAGGGAAGGAACCTGGATTTCGGTAATTCGATATCGTAGAATTTATTTAAAATGATTCCCGATCGGTTAAAACAAGATTTATGATAGCCCGGGGTCTTTTGAAAATAATTCCTTGAAAATTTCCGAAGTTCAAAACATCGCCAAAATTCTAATTTCCAACAAAAATGAATAAAACTCACCTTAATCGACGCAGAAAAATTTTCTGAATTTTATACAGTCGGTTTCGGTCGACTCCGAGGGCGATTAATGGCTTATCAGGTCCAAAAATCGAAAATCGACTAAGAGTCGCTTGCGATTAGTCGCGCGTGTGCGCACACTTGCAAGTCGGACTGATCCCACTGGAGTTCGATGCACACGTTTCCCGAGGCAGTTATATGCACCAGCGTTGCCAGACGTAGTGGAATTCCACTACTTTGGTCGATTTGGGGTGTGCGCAGTGGCGTAGTGGCCACTATGGTGGTTTTCCATGTGTATTGGTCACGCAGTGCATTTTAGTTCTTAGAGTATAGTGCCCAATCCGTAACACCTTACACGCAAGTCCTCTTATTGCCTAAAAATTAACAAGAGAGCGATGTTTTTTAATTTTGTTCGACTCAACAAAATCCACCGCGACGAAAACTGCTCTAAATTTTGGTTGAAGCACAGCTGCACGCTTGGGAAAGGTATTTTTAAAAACTGCGCTCTCGTTCCGCTTTAGGCTCACTTCGGTCCGACTTTAGAACACCCACAGGTTTGGGGGTTTTAGTCGATCTCAGGAGAATAGCTTCTAACGTAGTTCTAGCTTTTAGTTAAAAGCTAAGACTGAAACAACACCGTTTCCGTCTTCTTTTTTGGCCAAAACCGAGTTCAACATCGTTTTGTTTTCTTATGAAACCCTCTTCTACGCCTTCACCTTTTCTGTGCAAAAATAAGAATCACGTTGCCAGGGCCGAGCAGATCACATTGCCGTTGCCGTAAATGGCAATTTTTTGCCATGAACACTTATGCTCGCCTGCTGCGCAAGCCGAAAAGCCTTATCAAAAACAGTAAGGCATCGGATCAGATTGGCAATCGAGGTGTTCCGGTTTAGGAACCGTTCCGGATAAGGCATTTGGCAATTTTACCTTGCTTAAAAATTTGGAAGATTGCTTTGGGAAGATCTCCCTAGTTATGATCAGATTCATGATTTGTGATCACGATTAGGTATTTCTCTTTTCATAAATCGAAACGTCCGAAGCAGAACTTTTAAAAGGCGCTAAATATCTGCGAGGCATCACGGGCTGCATCGACTGGCTGGGCTGCTGCGCGGCATCACGTGGTACGCCGATCGATTTATCAATCAGCCCACCTAAACTCTAAATTTTGATAGATTGAAACCTGTTTTGTATCCAGGCTGAACCAGAAATGTTGCATTATCGCTCTGTTACGATGAAAATTTTTAGTGGCTGTAGTAGTGGATTTTTGAAAGATGTGTAGTGGCTGGTAGTGGATTTCAGGTGTCCTGCCAATGGAATTCCTTTTCCGCATCTGGCAACGCTGATATGCACAGTCAAGGCATGGTCCACACGTTGGTCTTCCGACTGGACTGGCCTACTTCCGCGTGAGTGGAATGGACAAGCGCGGTGATGCATAAGACAGCGAAGCGAGCAATCACAGTTCAACTCTTATCTTTACCTACTCTCTTTTATATTTTCCATCATGTTTTATTTAAGCCTTTGACAGATTAATGTCGCAATATTTTTTTAAAAGCAGTGCACAGTGTTGGAAGCACTATTTTTTCCAGAGCATCTGGAGCGCCACCACGCGGCCAATGCTGACGGGGCGCGGGTATCCACGCCGGCCGATATCGCGTGGTGCGCTGTTGCACCGAGAACACTATTTTACGTTCGACTTCCTGTTCCTGCAGTGTTTGAAACAATGTACAGTCGAGTCCGCTTGGTATCACTAGCTCCGGACGGGAAGAAAATGTGACAATATCCGGACTTTGACTAAAACCGAAGTACACTCTAAAATGGCCAAATCTTTACTCTTATGCGTTTTATCACCATTTCTCATCATTTTCATATATTCCTAGCGTTTTCAAAGGTGAAACGCTTTTTCACAGCTTTTTGTAACCAAAGAAATCAAAATTATGAATATCAGTCAGATCAAAGCTGAAGCATAAAGGTGCCATGCGCCTTCATGCAAGCGTTTTCTTGCGATAAATCCTAGTTTTTGACGATTTTGCATTTGTTTCAGACTGCGAAGAGGTGACATGTGACTATTTTTAACACTTCTCCGGTCTGGCCAAGAAATTTATGTGATAATAAGCGGACTAGGCCAAATTTAGCGTGATAATTAGCGAACTCAAAATACGCATAAAGTATAAGGCAAAGATTCGGGACTTTGAAAACCTGTGATAATAACCGAAGTGTGACATTATCCGGTGTGACTACTGTATAAGTGGACTCGACTGTGTGTGCATATTTCACGGTGTGTGTGTATCTGCTTCACGTTTACTATATTCATGGATGTGCGATTAAACCCATTTCCATTAGTCAGCGCAGTCAAATAGCCTGCTCATCAATACAACAGCGCCAAATTCAAATTTTTTTTACAATTTATGGAATCAAGTAAAGCTTTGCGCCTGGATGTATCTCGGACTTACAAATAAGTTCGAATTTACTTTTTTGGCGATCGCACTTGAAAAATCGTCACTTGGCATTGAAGTCTGGCCCGTGGTTGGCTAGGAATCCGTTTGATTCCAACCAGCTAAACCGGTTTCATCGCCAGTCCGGGAGCCTGAGAATACGTTAAGTATAGCCATGCCTAGACCCATGGCTATATACTTAAGTAATCTAAGGCTCCCTGAACGCCCATAAAACCGGTTCAGCATGCTCCGACGGGTCGACCATCAAGCTGAAATTCAAAAAAATGGGCTTCCAATGCCTCTTCTTGAAATGATATCGCAAAAATAGTGAGTGCTAAAGGTTTTTAAGCACAAATGAGGAAGTGACGTCGACATTTCGCTTCATTCCCTAAAATGGGCAAATCAGTTTGAATTTGGCGCACTTGTTGTGATGTTCAGGTACGACGACACGCAAATATTTTCCGAAATTGCCTCACTGGTCCAAAATAGCCCCAGATGACGGTATATTCTCAAAGAAAACAGGATATAGGTGAGAGAGGTGCTCTTGCTTGAAATGTCAACGTGCCATTTTGGTATCTTGGCATGAAGACATTCATTAAAAGGCGTTTTGCCCCAGACGCTTTCCTCGTCGTTGAAATTCCTGCAATATTCTCTGCTGGATATGTAACTATTAGCTGTCAGCACGCAATTCAGCTCAACTTGCTCTCTCATCTACTTGCTGCTCAACCTACACCTTGTCACGAAAGTCATCATTTGCTAGTCATCCTTTTCGTCATCGCGTGATATTTTCAATTTTCCATAATGATGACCTTCGGCAAGATTGCCTCAACTGCGGGTTCATACAACTTTCATGCACAAAATGAGCTCTTCTGACGTCTCTGCCTGGTTTCTCGACGTGTCTCGGTCATTGCGGTTCGCAGCAGGTGCATCGACTCGCTCTGCCTGATACAAAGTCAGAGGCCTGCCGAAGCCCCAGTCTGCCACTTGTGTGCTGTGATCTCAACCATGTCCACAAACATATGCCTGGATCCACCGGAGGCTAACGTTACCAATGTCACAACAGTCACACCTCTGGTCTACTTGACCAACGCGGAACTGTGGATTCAGCTGATATTTTTCTATGGTTTTCTTTGTGGAGTGGTATCTACTGTTTGCAGTGTCTTAATTTGGGTTGGGATACTTCGCACCAAAAATCTCCGCAATCGATTTTTTATAATTGTGGGGTGTTTGACATTTTGTCGAACTGGTGTGGGTGTTCAGTTCATGGTCATGACTATCTATCGGTCTTTGCGGACGTTGGATCTTGTCTCGGCTTGTCAACGCCGTGTGGTTTGCCACGCAATTCATTTTTGGCTAATCAATGGGTGGACAGTTGAGATGGGATTACTGTTTACTTTGGTCGTAGATCGTGTGATTGCAATTGTCAAATCGAGTTATTATCGAAATTTGACACAAAAATCGGCCTTCCAAATCTGCGTGGCCATATACATTCTAGTCAGTATCCTAAAACTAGTACCTTCCTACGTGTCAGCTGACATGTGGGAAATGGCACCGTGCGTGAATTTGTACAGCGCTCCAGGCATAGAATTCAATGAATTTTCGCAGGACATAGATTTCATAATGGTGGGGGTCATCCTAGTCTTGTATTTTTCACTATTAGTCTATGTCCATCGGAAAGTCAAGGTCATGAAAAAACGTGTTTCGGCGGATAATGCTTCTGATGCTGGTAACATAGCACTGCAGAGGCAGCTAAAGCTGATGCCCTTACTGCGCAGTCTGGTCCTTATGCACTGCGGACTGGCACTGACAGCCAAACTGCTGTTGACTTTGGGTGTGATCGTCCCCGAAGAGCATGCGCAACGGGTCACAGCTTATGGTGGCATGGTGGCGTGTCTCGATGTGTGCGCCAATGTCACTATGCTATTGATAACCAATGCGGATATCAGAAATGCTAGTCTGCAATGTTTCAAGAAGCAGACAAATGTGGATACGATCGCGATTGATACCCTGACCACAAGAAGATCAGCGTCTCCTTCGATTCGGCAATGGAAAGATGATGCAAGAGATGACGTGTGATATATCCACTTAATTGCTGAGACTTCTTTTCGAGGGAGGATGGCACATTTGTGTTTTCATTTCTATGCGTAGGATTTTTAGTGCCCGCGGTGCGACTTCTATGGCAATGGGCACTCTTAAGCGGCGCACTTACAGTGCAATGTTCACTTCGAGAAATTCACTCTTCGGAAACATGCGTCAGCCTTATTTCTAACGGGTTTCCTCAAACATATGCAGACCTCCAGCAGGGGCCCGTTGCATAAAAGCCAGGACAAGTCAACTAAACTCATTTAGGTCAACTTTTAGGACGACTCTGTTTAGGACAACTAGTTTTCCCGTGTTGTGGCACAAGTGCGACAAGGGTATCGTGGAAAAGTTGTCCTAAAACCGTATAAAGACGGGAAAAAACTTTAGCAAGGTCGCGGTGTATATTAGCGCCTAACGTTATGTATGAGTTGACTTGTCCTGGCTTTTATGCAACGGGGCCCAGGCACATTTAGGCAGCGTGCGGTGTCATATCTGGAATGTTGACACCCAAAAGGCTGCTGCGAAACCAAATTAAGACAGGGTGTTTTGAGTCCATCCAATCCGTCAAATTTTGCTATTGAGAAAATGACCTTCCCAGTCGACCACACGGAGCGATTCCCATTGAAGGGGAGGGGCTCCAACTGAGGTTCTTCTAGTCCAAAACTATTTCGTTCTCATATTCACAATCAACTACAATTATCCCGGGACGACCGATACGTAATTCCCCAAGGCCTATAGCCCCACAGAGAAGTGATTAGGAAGCAGGCTTTATTGCTCTCCACGCTACCATCGATCGGCACCGTCACTCGTTACTTTACTAGTACGACAAAACCCTACTTTATCGCCAAAAACAACGTGCACTAGCTACCTGTCCCTGACCAACTGCACTGTACCGAATCGTCACACAACACAAGCACTTGTCACGGGCTTCGCATCACACGTCGAATAACCCTAAACATAAACGTCACTTATTTGTTAGACACGATCGGCCCTCGGGGAATGCGAGCACTTCTGGGATCAGGAGCAGGGCGAACGAGGACATGTACACGTTGCGTTGGGCCGGGTTCTGGTGAACCAACTGCTGCTCGTCCCTGAACATCTCTCCGTCCAACCCCGGCGAGTACTTGACGATCTCGCGTGCTGAGTCTGAAACACAGGACACGAAAGCAGGAGTACATCATCGAGAGTCAAACAGTCGTCACCAACTCACCA
Organism: Mesodorylaimus sp. YZB2_4; assembly: GCA_030248295.1. Lineage (NCBI taxonomy): Eukaryota > Metazoa > Nematoda > Enoplea > Dorylaimida > Dorylaimidae > Mesodorylaimus > Mesodorylaimus sp. YZB2_4. The sequence continues at coordinate 133,393 of JASANH010001100.1, forward strand.
GCGAACAGAAGACCCAAGATGACGGCGATGAAGCCGATGAAGCCGATGAAGCCGATGAAGCCGATGATGCGCGTCGCGTGCAACCAGTCGAACACGGTAGCCAACGGGCTCCCGCTTAACAACCACTGCCACCTCAAAACAACGCAGCTGCATAACGCGCATTGAAACTGGAGCACAACATACCATCCAGGGTGTGACTGCACGAACTTACACGGGTCTCTGCAGGTTCGAATCACTCACTGCGCGGTCGCAATAGCCGGACAGTAGCAACGTACAGAGTTTACTGCCGACTAGCAGACACCTCCGCGACGGATCGGTCTTACAAGAATACACGAGCAGATATGCTAATGGGAGGGGTCGCTGAGGATTTTACTGTAGGAGCCGACACGGCCTTACTAGTCGAATCTCAGAATCTAACCCAGTAGGGGCAGGTGGGCACACCTAGAGCTGGTAAGGAGCCAACCAGTTTGGCTAGACCTGATCCGGTGCCAAAGAGGGCTGAACACCAGGAAGTAGCTTACGTGCTGGAAACACACGTGCCGTGCGGATGAGGGGGAAGGAACCGCGTGCAACGGAGAGGTGCGCGTTACAGGGGCCAATGAACGGGCACAGCAGGACCAGAACCAGAACCAGCAGCACCTCTACCATCAGGGAGGCAAAGACCAGAGTCCACTGAATGATCATCACGGAAGCCTCGACTGAAGCGGCAAGACACGCACTGACAATGAGATCAGCCCTACTCATCATGACTGCACAATTTTACTCTCATGTTCATGTTTATTTTTATGTTTTACCACATCACCAAACGCTTATGCGCACTCGAGGGTGAAGGGACACATTTTACACGCAATTATTTACCGGCCCGCGAGTCAAACACTCGCCGGTAACTGCGCACCTGGCGTGAGAGGCAGACGCCTAACCCACCAGGCCACGAGGCCGGCTCTCCAATCCCAGCGCTGAGTTTGAATTTCCCGCTGGATCTTTTGCGACCACTGCCGCCACCTCCATTGCAGCATGGGTGTCTAGGCTGGCCCGATAGACATGATGATAAGCATAGAATAGGCTAAACGCAAAGCAAAATTTGAATTTCAATGCACAATACAAGATGCTCTTATCACTGATGTTATCAGGAGCCGATCAAACGAATGAATTACATCATCATCTAACCCCGTGCATGCGTGCCATGTCGAATCTTCTATCAAAGATATGCGACAATAAAAGCCGTTCAGTAAGGCTTGTGTATTGCCAGATTTTGATCATGGCCATTCTGACTTACGATGCCAACCTACTGCCAGCCAATCTAATTGCAAGAACGTTCCCTCCACGAGCACTATTCACTGTGCTGCGCGCTAACCTTTTCTAGTGTGACTCTGTAAAAGCTGAAGACTGCCTAAGTTCAGGGGTCGACTGCGGTGCACTATCAGCAGGAAATGCGAGTCTCTTAGTGGATATGATTCCTAAGACTTTTGAGGCGCCTCAAATGTCGCTGCACACAAAGCCTTTTTCACTCTTCGCACCCAGAGTCAGAGCAAGAAATTTGTAAAAGCATCCTCTGTGCCCATCGAGGACCAGAAAGCACGCGGAGTTCGAAAACAATAGCAGCTGTTGCAGAGGCATTGGCCAAGTGCGTGTCTGGTCCAACAGCTATCCATCAGGAACCTACAAACAAAGTTTAGAAGACTAGAATTCAGTCGAACGTTTGCAAGTTCGAAGAATGGGTGCTTTTTCCCTCCTGTTCCTGTCCGGGCTAGTCATCTGTGAGTATGGCAAGGCTTCGGCAGAACCAATAATTCGATCGACGACTCGTGATCCTTACAGTCCATGGAGAACGACCTCGCCAGGCTCGTTCTACGACTTGGATGACGATGAATATCCGCCATTGAGACGGACCACCGAGGGGTACAGGAGCAGGCACACCACGAGTTACTACACGTTCGGAAGGCCACATACGGATAGCAGTGAAGTAGGGCATGGAGGGGGTGGCTCAGCCCATGAACGCAGTCACGCGAGTAAGTCAAGTAAGGTTTATTCCCGGTTATAGAAAAAAGGATGACCCTGTCTTTAGGGCACACGACCGGGGCGTACCCCTGGCGCGGGAGCACAACTGACTACCCGTGGCGTGACCATGATAGATTTGCTACCGAAGACTACCCTTGGCGTCGTACCACCACAGACTATCCTTGGAGAAGGACCACTACAGATTCGGACGAGTACCCCTGGCGCCGCACGACGACAGACTATCCATGGCGCCGGACGACCACGGAGTCGGATTACCCTTGGCGTCGCTCAACCACGACGGATTATCCCTGGCGTAGGACAACAACAGAAGACTCCGACGAATACCCATGGCGCCGTACTACAACAGACTATCCATGGCGCAGGACCACCACTGAAAGTCCATGGGCTAGTTTCCGCACCACCACGGACAGACACGGCTTTGGTCATCGAACAACTACAGACAACTGGTCTGGATTCGGACGCAGGACGACCACTGAGCCCTGGTCCAGTTTCGGGCATCGCACAACGACAGAACGTTTTGGACAGCATCCTCTCAGAACTACAACGGAGAGCTATTCAGATGTGCCGTTTCAAGGAGAAGTGAACATTGTAGTTGGTGATAAAAAATAATAGCGAGTTGAGAAAGTAGACAGATGCCATGTTGCGCTCGGTTTCGGCATCATTGCTTGCAAGTAATCAGCTGACGTTTGCTTTCAGAAAATAGAATAACAAGCATCGCCATTTTCACACATTGCATGGTAATAACGTTATGACGCTACAAATGGCCTGTACGCACTGCAGCGTGCATGTCACTCACACTCAACTCAAGTCCTCCAATCATGAAAATCGCAGCCCAACCTTAGATATAAATACTCAACAGCACATATCATAAGCTCACTGATGCCTACCAAAGAAAATGCTTACCAGGAAAAGCAAAATGGAACTTCCTTGGCATGCAGCACGCACATAAAGCTCTGCTTGTAACTGTTGGACCCCGGACTGGTCATTCCACGCTAAGCCGTCTCCTCATTCGATTCAATTGAGACAGCTCACTGCTCAACGTGCGAACATCAGCTCGACGCCCAGAGCCGCCTTTCCATCCTGCACTTTCGCCTAGCATTTGCTGCACAGTATTATCATCTATCATCCCCGTTTGGCCATACTGGTGCTCCACATTTCGTTGATTCTCCAAACGCTGTCTATACTGACGAAGCAGTACGGCACCCGGATTGGTGGGTTGATTGGTGAGAGGTGGTAGATCGATATTCAACAAACGGAGGACTTCATTGTTCGTATCCAAAAGATTTTCTAATAGATTCAATAAATGCTCGGCTTCTTGTGTATTTGGCAATTTGACAGGATACGGATCAGTGGTTTTAGGATTGGGTGTAGGTTTTATGAAGTTATGCGATTCTTCGCTTAAAATCGTTTGCCCGAAAAGTGAAGAGCGTTTCATGCGTACTTGATAACCATTGTTCCACGTCGTATAAGGATCGTCAGACAAGGTAAACTGATTGCGCCGTCTTACGCAGGCCTAAAAGTCGAAAACGCCTCAGTGCTAAGGATCAATAATAGCAGTCTCCAGATCTAAAAATCAGCCGACTTACCGCCCTCCTTTCTGGTGCTAAGCCAGGCTCGTCTCGAAGAATCGGTTCAGGTGTTGTTCCATGGCCCTCGAATCCAATGGGTGCAGGCATTCGGCTGGCAGCGATGGCATCTTGCCGCCTAATTACTTCTGCCGTTGTACCCGCAGCAGCGATACGAATAGCTCCTAATGTAATTTCGATGGCACCCTGCGCTATTTCTAAACCAACCAGAGCTTTGTCCAAATCTCTCGCTGCTTGTTCCTGTTGCTGTATCAATTCTTCTTCAGTCGGTTGCGGTTGCTGGCAGTTGATTTGGTCGATTGGTGGAGTCACCTCTCCGCCTCGTTGGCTTTCTGGGAATTGTTGTTGCTGTCCACCAGAACTCACGCCTTCACTCGGGCCTTCTCTCGGTGGAGGCAGTTTTTCACTACGGCCCTCGTTTGGACCTTCTCTCGGTGCCGGCAGTTTTTCACTATGACCATTCACGCCTTCGCCTTGACCTTCCCTTGGTGCAGGTAGCAACTCACCATTACCGTTGTTTGGTGGAACTGTAACCACATAGACGGCTGTGACACTGAATGCTAAATACGATAAGATTAGAGTGTTAGGGAAGAAGAATAGACGGAAATGATAGAGTAAGATGAGTAACATCAGCAAAGGCCGGCATGAAAGTGCAATGAACGGAACAAAAATGAGTACTTATAGACTCTGCACTCTGCATCTTATTATGCATTCACGTGTAATCCTGCCTGCCATACTGGGCGCTGCGTGGCACGACATCCTTATGCGTGACCCTGCGTGGAAAAAGATGGACTCCAGAAGGACAAAAACTAACGAAAATCTTGGAGGGCGATTGGGTGACATGGATTACACGCCCTTCTCTTTCCTTCTTATTGATCTACATTCTAAGTGAATGGAAAATGACACGCGGGTAACCTTGTAAACGACGCGACCTTAAAAAGGTGAAATACCTGCAGAGAGTGAGAGTGGCCCTAAAAGTTGTGCGCATTGCGCATCTTGTTAACTACAACCATAACAAGCGGCCACACGCAGCCCAGTACGGCATGAGCAGTGTAATGAGCGATGAACCCAACGACCATGGACCGTTACCTTTCCCGCTCAAAAGGTGTGAGTCCTGTCCTGCGAATGCATGGCCATGAGCATGACAAATTTCGATTAAATTGCGCGAACATATTGACACAATTGGTAATACAGCCATTGCAAGTGAAGCGTCCCAATGTGCCCCAGTAAAGGTTCTATAATTTTGTCATTACAAGGCATTCTAATTGCTAATAAATTTATATTATCGATTGGAGAATGGTATGGCATGAGGTGGCTATCTGCTGCAGGCAAATCTAGTGTAGAGACGGTCACAGAAGTGAACAAGTTATGATAGGGCATAGCTTTCGCAAAAAGGAACGAGTAAGTAGTCTTTCATGCCTTGAGTCATCACATACATCGTCAGGACGCGCCAAAACTGTGCAAGAGGTCATGCTTGAATCAGTTAAGTAGGACACACAAAGTGGTCCAATGTACACTACACAATAGAGAGTCAAACTGTGATTGCTAGTTTTGGCACATGACACGGACAAAAACATTATAATTTCACCATCAAATTACAAAAATTCTCACCTGGCACCCTTTCGTGTCCTTTCGTCGCCGTCTCCACCTCCGCGTTTGTTGGTTTCATGAAGCAAAACAAAATAAAAATAACCAATCCAAATATGGTCATTCGCTCCATTTCAATTCTTTCGTTATGGTTATTCGATCAGAGAAACTTCTGAAATGTGGATCCTCACTATAGGAGAATTCAAGTTGGAAAGTAGAAAAACTATGCAAGGTGACTTCACCTTGAACGTTGGTTCGTACATTGAATAATGATATTCCTCGTATTTATACAGGGAAACGCGTGTGACGAGCTGGGCGTATCGGGGTCCAAATATGGGGCAGGGCACTTTATCGCCCGCCCCGTTGTGTTATACGTGCATTTACGTCAATTGGAGGCCACGCAGTTGAAACGACGACCAAGCGCCGACTGCTCATTGTCATATATAAGCTTTCCGCTTGACCGATGACTGCGCCTAATACGATCTGCATGTGCGTAACACTGACTCGACCATTCATTCTCGTACAAACTCGACCAGGCGACTTGTCTACATCACAATTGATCCATTGACACTGGCCAGAAAAGAGATGAGGAAATATTATTGGTCTCTATAATACGGTGTGAATGAACAGATACACTTCAAGGCGTAAAGGTGTGCCGATGAATGAATGGAAGAATTTTTTGAGGCATGAACTATTTTTTTGATTTTAAAATTCTTTTGCGATGCGAATGAAAATGCGAAGTATCGATTTCATGCAATCGATTGCCAGAGGATCATTTGGTAAATAACTCACATTGCTTGCTATTGCTGTGGAAACTAAAAAGCGTAAATCTTCCACTAACTGGATATATTTCAGGCACTATCACTTAGATATTTGCCAAAATTTCTCAAAACTTGTGCGACTCAAGGCAGGCATTGAACCTAGGCAAAGGCGTGAAACTTCGCTCTGTTTGCCACGCTACATATTGATTTAAATATGAGGCGAATAAGTGATTTTTAAGTGGGAAATGTAATGCTCTACTGTACTCACTCGACATTTGATGAACATATGCACTTGCTTTCGAACGAGCGCTCAGGTACGCAAGCCAAAGTACTTCAGGCTGCCCAATTCCAGATCCAAGCTCCCATTTTTAGTTCATGCTGCAACCCCGTGTCACGCAGACAATCAAAAGTATAAAAAGAGAAAACATGCCTTCAGCATTCGTCCGATGATCGCTTCGATTCTTTTTCAGTCACTAATCATAAGATAATTTTGTCTAAAGAACTTTCAGTAAATTTAATTCAAATTCAAATTCCCCGCTTCCCAATTTAAAAGCTGTTATCCTACCACTTTTTATTCATCATGCTAATCATCTGTCATGCCACTCTCATAATGAGCAAACAGTGCCTTTGACTCAATATTTTAAGTTTCCCGCCATTTTAAAATCTTTAGACTTTACGTCAGTACATGCATGCTCCATGCTGCATATTGATCCTTTTTCACTCATTGTCAGTCGTACGCTTCGCAGGATTGGTTCCATCATCCAAGAAAAATAATGTTTTGACGGGCAATATATCTTTTGATAGTTGTGATAACGGTGCGTGTGAGTTCCCGCCTCGTTTATGCAGGTCGTTTTTCTGACTCATGCTATCTGGTAAGTCTGGTCCGACTCAAGTTCATCCTACCACATCACCAAGCTCTTATGCGGCCGCTGGGGGCGAAGGGGGTACATGGGGTCATACAATGCAACTAGCCGTGTGCCACTAATGTGATTGTGGGATATTGACTGGTACAGACGCGCTCGTCCGACCAAGGCAGTTGAATAGAATACTCGTATGGAAGGGTTGGCTAGTGTTGCCTGTCTGATTAAGAGCACATCGGCTGCGTCACAGCTGATGCAAAAGTCCAGTTCTGACCCACAACTTGTCCTAAAGCTGCAGGTACACCCAGATAGATAAAAATGTGGCATCGGGCACATGGAGTCACGAGCATACAGTGCGCACAACGGCAACTACCTTCAGGATATATCGTACCTCCTCGATCTACAGTTGATCTTGGATGGCATACGGCACGGCATGGTAAGCTAGTAGAAGCGAAAATTTGTTTTCAGACTTTTACTGATTCGTTTGAGAATACTTGGGCTCATGATTTGCAAACACAGTTTAGAATTTACATAATTAGAGCACGCCTATCTTTTTAACTCCGTGACTAAATAGTTTCGCTGCCCCCAATATGATAGGAACAGGCTATGAGCTGCATTTAGCAGCAACACAGCACAATATAAATGTATTGATTTTTTGGCTACTTTTTGAGTCTCCTTTTCGGGTTTATAATATGAGGTATCCATAAACTGAACACCTACACCAGTTCGTAAAAATGTCAAACACCCCACACTTATGAAAAATCAATTGCGGAGATTTTTCGTCCAAAGTATGCTGACCCAAATTAAGACACTGCCAACAATAGATGCCACTCCTTAAAGAAAAACAAAGAAAAATAACGTTATTAGCTGAATCCACAGTTCCGCTGTGGTCAAGTAGACCAGTGGTGTGACTGCTGTGACATTGGTGTATTAACTAGCCTTTGTCGGATTCAGGCACATGTTTGTGGACATGGTCTGTTGTTGAAAAAGATAGTTTTTTTCAGTTGACTACACGGGACGGGGCCTCGTGGAAGCTGCCGGCGAAGGTTCTTTTCGCCACAAATAGTTTCGTTCACAAATTCACAACTAGGTATTATTACAATAATCCCCTGGTTGTCCGACACCGAAATCCCCGAAGGCCCTTCGGCAGGCCATCGGCCATCGGCAGACGCCTAACCCAACGGCCTCGTGGCCTGGTGTGGATCAGGCGTCTGCCTCTCACGCCTGGTGCGCAGTTACGGGCGAGTGTTCGACTCGCGGACCGGTAAATCATTTTGTGTAAAATGTGTCCCTTCACCCTCGAGTGCGCATAAGCGTTTTTTGGTAATGTGGTAAAACATGAACATGATTAGGAAGCAGGCTAATAGCTCCCCGGCCATCATCGATCAGCCCAGTCACTCATTACTCTACTAGTACGACGACGCCCTCATACTCTTAGTTTACTCTTACCTAAACGCGAATGCGCACTCTACACAAAGAGACACAAACACTAAACCATTACAGATAAAACTCATAAGTCGCCGAACTTTAGTGCAGACACGGCATCTTTAAAACGAGTTAGTGACGATAAAGCTACATCAGACGAAAGATCATTCCATAAGGAAGTAGCTGAGAAAATAAAACACATTGTCTGTACGACTCGAAACAATGCCTCGGTAAAATAAGTTGATGCGGCTGGCAAAGTCTGCCACTAGTTCTAAAATCAGATCTATGAATAAATCGCCGATTACAAAAATCGTGCATTCCATGATAATACAGTACAAATAACTTTGGAGTACGCTGCATGTTTCCACTGCTATATTGGAAGATACTGTAATTGCTTGGGATCTTTAAATATCGAAACGCAGACCTGCAGAGTTCACCATTTCCGAAATAAGTTCAATGCACGGTTGTACCAAGCTTTCGCCAACATCCAAAGAGGGCACGGGAGAGTCATTGGCGTACGCCTGGAACAAGCAGTGGGGAAACAATCGTGGGAATTCCCGCAGGATCGATGCATGCGACGAAAATAGTTGGACCAAGGGCACTGCCCTGAGGTACCCCTGATTGAATGACAGTAACGTCGGAGGTACACTCGCCAATGACTACAAGTTGGGATCTATTCGATAAATATGAACCAATCCACCGAATTATTTTGCTTGGAATACGGGTGGCTGATAGTCGATCCAAAATGAGTTTGTGGGGCACTTGATCAAAGGCTTATTGCAAGTGAAGGAATACGCCAACTACGAATTTCGATTTTTTCGAATTCAGAGCGTCGTGAATAAATTGAGACGCACCAATCAGGGCACTGTTTGTGCCTCGTCGTTTAAAAAAACCGTGCTGTAAGGGCGATAATGAAATTGACGCTATAATAATATTATCGATGTGACGTTCAAGTAGCTCTGAGTGGATCGACAAGAGGGAGATAGGCCGATATGATTTCACACTGTTCCTATCCCCAAGTTTCGGAATAGCGATCACCTTGGCTCGTTTCCAAGGCTCAGGGAAACGCTCCTCCTATATGGATCGATTGAATAGAAGTGTCAAGGCAGGCGTCTGTCCCAGTTAGTGCGCTTCGGCTGCTGGGTCACAGTAAAACATGAACATGAACATGAGACCCCTTCGATTTCCAAGCTTTATAGGCCATATTCTTCCGCCAAATTAGTGGAAGAATATCCGATGTGATCCACGAATTTCGTTTGTCAGAGTGGCCAATGAACGGACACAGCAACACCTCTACCATCAGGAAGGCAAAGGCCAGAGTTCACTGAATGGTTATCACTAAAGCTTCGACTGAAGTTGCACGACCACTCGCTGGGATGATACGCACTGACAATGAGATCAATCCTACTCATCGTGACCGCACAACTTTACACTCCAATGCCGCCGAGTTTGAATTTCCCGCCTTATATTTTGAAAGCCACTTGTCTACTTGTGTGCTGCCCAGGCCGTCTAGACAGATTTGGATTTACACTAGGCCGGAATGCGAAGCAAACATTGAATTTCAATGCACAGTACACGATTTACGGCTTCTTGCGAGGTGTGTTAGGTGTTGTTTGTTAGGTCTCCTTTTCGGGTCTGTAGTTATCAGAGGTCGGTGTACAGATGGGAATGAATGTTTTACCCAGTAGAATGGGGATTAAAATATAGTTCTGGCCGATTTCGGGCAATCGGACTGGATGATACAGTATCGTTTCAGGAAGCTCGTGTATTTCTGCTTTTGTCTATTGTATCTCTTGAAATAGCAAAGTTTGACCTGTGGGGAAGGTGTTACACACGAAGCAATGTATTGGGTTGTCTTGCCAGTCGGCACACTTCCTCCACGCGAGGCTGAGACCCGTTGGGTTGATGTCTCTGACTCCACGACTGCAATACTGTATGTTCGAGACTATTCGCTTGCTGCTGTGCTTTCTCCAATGTATGGTCTTTCAGCCTGCTGCACCAGAAAGCATAGCTCGACACATGCTTACCTAGGTGCTGCTCATTCACCATCAATTTCAATGTATTAGCTCCCATGCACTTCCATCTTGCCCTTCCGGAAAGAACAACCGGACTGGGTGCATTAGCTGCAAGATTACCTGTTCTCTTGTGTTCGTCTCATTGATACGGAGATAATTATGAAACCAAGTGCATTAGAATCACGTGATCAGAGTACGAGTATGTTCTTTTTGAGTGGAATCACTTATATGTAAGTGATGAGCACCAATAGGGGCATTTCTAAAGGAAAAAGAAAACCAAAACTTTACTTACAATAGACATGATTTGTCTAAGCACCAGAAGTGCTCTCCATGTCAGAATCGTATGATACATTATAATGCACGTTTCACAAAATGAATATTTTTCTAACAATGGCAACAGCAGGTTAACAAGTCAAACTCTGTCTTTCAGTGACTAGATTGGTCATACGCACGACGACCATGGGTAATCCACTTTTTTCCGCCGCGTTCGTGCCACCTGAAGAGGCACAGATTCACGGAGTCAACAAACTTTTAAAAACTAGTTTTACTAGAATACTGGTCCACGAAAACTTTAGTTTTAGGATAGTGTTCCACAAAATAAACAGGTATCAATGCCAGTCAACAATTCCGTCCAACTTCACACGACACGCCAGGCCAGGCCTTGAGTTTGTGTCTCTATTCACCTACTGCACCAACTGGCGTGCTGAACGCATATTAGAGTGGTCACTTGCTCGAGGTATTTCTGACTTGAAACTCTTCGAAGTAAAAAAACGAATCTTTTTTCTAATGCAGTCCCCATCCATTATGATTACTGACTACGTCCGTCCGTTCGACCAGCGCGATCCTCGTTATCGAAGTTGTTGCGGCCTCGTGCCTGCTGTGTATGCAGCTTACATTATATGCGCCTTGGATTTTCTGGCGGGCATTGGTCTTTTGATGGGTGTCATATTTAGCAACACTGGTTTGACCAATGGCGATCTTACAGCTTACCTGTCCGCTGCCGTCGTCGGTTGCATCGTGGTGTTCGTAGCTATTGTTTTAACAATAATCGGTTTGGTACGAGGCAAAGCAGGATTTTTGATCATGCATTTAATCGTTCGAATCATTGGATTATTGGCTTTTATCATCGCGGCGATCATGTTCGGTGTGGCTTTGGTTGTGGTAGATTCGGACCCGAATCCGTATATTCCTCATTGGAAACGAGGCCCTCAACGTGAAGCCATGCGCCAAATTATTCGCTCAGCTTTTGTGGCCCAATGCGCAGCTTATTCAGTTTTCGTCTTTGTCCAGTTCTGGTTCTTCACTATCCTTTTGGCCGCTTATCGCTACATTCGTGATAAGAGACCAGTGGTCGTCACTGAATACAGTAGTTACTCATAATCAATAAATGATAAGACTTTGAGCTTGCAACATTGAGTACGTCATATTTTGGAGTTGTGGGGATCCGTGGATGCAGCTATGCTTACTGTAACGGTAAGCGGACTCTAGATTATAACTGCAAATTTAGGGATTAGCTGTTATGCGCGGTTGTGGAATGCACTCAGGTGTCTATCACCTGTGCCATGAGCTGGTTGGAGTTGAAGATAATGATAACATTTGATACAATTATGCGCTTCTATTTTGGATGTACTGTGGCCTTGACAATAAATTTGTGTAACCAGTTCGTCCTATGTCCGCGATAAAAATATCTAAATCTGTAGCTCACGTTACTAAGTGCACCTTTTTCGCGCTCTTCAAATTTTTAGCAAGTTACTAAACCTTGGATCAAGCTCATTGAATCTTAGAAAACAAGTCTTTCCACAGATCTGAGAAAGCGCCTTAGTGAATGCCTGGTATTTCTCTGTGCTGCGTCAATAAAGACGGTGTCTTTGATCTCCACTTCCGGTAAGCGCATGGTAAATAAACTCGTCATACTAGATGACTTCTGTGAATATTCCGTGCAGCTTTTTGGTGTTTTGCCGCACGCTAATCGAAAACATTAAATTGGCAACCACCCAAGAGTATCATTTGACGTGGGCAGTACGAAACGAAATATTTTTGCATGAGTAAGAACGTCGTACGAGCATATTACGAACAACACCATCAGAAGTCTAACTGGACTTTCTTCGGCGCGCCGAGAAACTGTACGGTGATGCGCAGGTACACAGGTGAACTGGCGGTAGATTCAAAAATAAAATGCTTGAGCCAGCTGCCAATGCCTACCTGGCTGTGGCCTTCACATCACGTCGTTCTATCGCGGCGTCTTGACTATCCCCAGATCCCCATTCCATCCACAGTCATGTACATACCACAACACGCATCCATGCCTAGACTTACATTGAGAGCACAGCCTGCCAAAGACAGGCATTTCACATTTTACTTCCTCATGTCTGGACAGAGATGGCCACACAGTTCAGTACAGGCCATACACATAAAAGGGTGGCAAAAATTGTAAGAAATACTGTAAACCAAGTTAATTTCGCGGATAGGAAATTTCACCGCTCCACACTCCATCGACATCGCGGCATGAAGTGGGCGAGGACTAACTGAATGGCGATTCGTTGAGCAGGCCTCAGGTACTCTTTCCAGACATTGCATTTCGAGAAGACTTATTTAATCGTTGCACTAGGCGTACGCTAATTTAGTAAATTGTGTTAAAAAACCATTTATAAAAATATCACGAAGACCCAAAATGGTGGGCTGTTTCAGAAAAATCAAACAGCTTTGTTCTTTAATATGGGTCAAGATCTTATAAGTATTTGTATGTAATAATCGCAGGTGATGGATTCTAACCGTCATGTTATGATCGAATCTTGATCATGCCTTCGATCTGTGATGTCTAACGATCTCACTCCTGCAGAGCTTGGGTGGGTTCCTACAAAGGGGCTAAACTCGATTGAAAGCAGCTCTTTATTGCTTACCGAAATCCACGAACAGACAAAAGCGCCTTTGAGACACGAAACGACGAGCTTATATAGGCTTCCTAGAACACGCAAAAAAAGCATGATTAAAAAATTAAATATAATAGCAAAAATAGCATGACCGTTTTTGTGTGTTGTCCGTTTGTCAGCTGCAAGCTGTGTGCAAATCTTGTTTGCTATTACCTGTACGGTAATCAGGCGGTGTTTGTGTGCAAGAGTGCCGCTTATATTTTTGTACTTATAGAAATGAGTCCAGAACATAGGTGAAGAGGAGTAAATTAGAGATTGCTAGGTTTGGTGTTGCATGTGTCATAGGCGGATTCGCCCTACATTGGAGAAGATACCGCGGGGAGCGGTTGGACTCAAAAGCCCTCCAGGCCGGTCCCCTAGTCGTAGGTGCCTGAGACATCAACTCGACGGGTTTCAGCCTCGCCTAGAGGCCACCGAAGGCAGCTGATACGCTGTATGTGGCGGCCAGTCAAGGCAACCGCATACTGCTCCGTGTATAAGGCAACCAGATACACTACCTTCTCCACAAGCTAAACACATCTACTACATTAGCTTTGCTCAAACGCTAGATAACATATGTGGCTTTGGGACAAGAACCCCTCTTCAATTCATAGTAGCAGAACAAGGGAAAAGGCTAAGTAAGAAACCGTATTTCATGGAGCACTATTTTAGTTGATGCTGCGATCAAGCCCTGAGCCTCTACCTCTACTGTGAGGCATATTATCAATTTCAGGATTCAAAATTCATGCAAGACACTGACCGTGTAATGAAAAAGGCTTCATAGAAAACGCGGTGCCCAAGACATTGCCAACGTTGGACCTATGTCAGCACAGGCAGCTTCTATGAATTGTGACCAGGAAACGTCAGCTCCGCTAGTATCACCGCCTGAGGACATCATGTACAGCAAGAAACACGTTTTCTATTCTGATTTCGCCTACTTGCTTTACATACACACAAGTCACAGAAAGACGACCTACCTCCTCTTTTGCGATGGGGGTAACATCGCAGGACTGTGTTGGGGAATGTCTGCTATTAGTTTATTTCATCTTCTGTACTATGTTTTCAAATACTTCTACGTTAGGTTTAGCCAGCATAGAACACGCGGTCCTCCAGGATAGATTCAAGCAGCGGCCAAAGCCGCTGTTCATGAATCTTGCACGCTATCTTGGGAGTCGTTGAAGTTCACGTTTTTAGCATGTGTACATGCGGGGTAGCTGTGGAGCGTGGCTTGGAAGGTAAACAGATATGCGTATAACACATCTGCAAGCGCTGGCTGTTTTAGTCAATTCCTACGCGGCTCATAATCCGTCAATTCTGCGAATATGTCGACAGAGTAAGCCAAGTTATGTCCGCATCCAAGCGTTCGAAACAGAGAGCTTCAATCCTGTCGGAAAAAGTGCCCATTCCCATTGTTGTAGGGAGCGCAGTGGAGTGGTTTTTGGCGCAACCGCTCGATCTTGCAGTTTTACTTGGCACCAGGAAAGGCTCAGACAGATGATAGGTGGTACTGTAGTCGGAAAAGGGGCGAGTCAGAGGTAGACGTGAAGGTTACAACACTTGAGAGACGTAACAAATCCGTTGCTCCCTCCCATCGTAGGTGCATATCTGAGTGGGTAGGATCGCATACTGTACATGCTCGTACAGCTGGTTCTTTCTCTTGCCGAACTCGAGGAGGTCAGTTGGAGTCGTTTCTGTTTACGTCACTCACTTCATGTTCATGTTCACTCATGCTCTACCACACAGCAAACAGGGGTATGAAGGGACAGATGGTGCCTGGCCGCGAGTTCAACACTTACAAGTAGGAAGAGCCAGGCGCCCTACTAGGCCACAGGCCGGGGTGCATTAGGCGGCGAGTTTCCCAAAGACAATCACTGTACTTGTCCTTGTTTCTTCATTTTCCTTTTCGTTTTCTGATCATCAACACCAGCCACATTCATTAATAATTGTTTCCTTTAGTCAACAAATGTTGCTGATCTCAAAACTACTACACTAGGTCACGATCTTCCAACAACCGCCCTCTTTGAAAACGAAACAGATGAGGCGAAACGAGGTTGATGGCCAAAACATACGGTGCCCATTTTTCATTATATTATTCAGCGAGTTCCGATTTCACTAACCTATTCAGTCTAGCCTGCCTGTGTATCCTTTATAGATGCAATACACATTCAGTGGGGCACGGTCATTATTCTTACCTCGGTCAAAATACGCGTTGGTGTTGTTGTCAATCGTTGCGCCTGCTTTCAATTCTACTCGGTTGCAACAACAACAAAAATTTTCGGCAAGAAAGTAGTTTTTGCTTCTCTCTATAAAGCTAAACTCGTAAAAATGTCTTCCTCTAACACGGTGTCCCAACGAATATATGATCGTCGGGGAACGATCGAAGGATTGTCAGAATATCCGTACAGATGCTGCTGTAAAAAATGTCATCCAGTCGTTGCAGTAATTTCTATTTGCGTAATTCATGTTTCCATATTTGGCATTTTTCTATTGAACTCCATTATTAATTCTGAATTGGAAAAAATCGGGAGCACGCATGCTGTAATTGCGAGCGTGATCTTATTGACCATTTTTGGAATGGCTATTATATGTGTACTTTATGGATTTTGGAAAACTAAACCGAAGTTTTTATATTTTCATTTAACTGTGCAAATATTATGGATCATATGCTTAATTTCCATTTGCATATATCTAGGCTCGTTGTTGATCAATGAGGATAAATCTAAGATTGATCCTGGATGGAAGAGTAGATTCGACGAGTCCATAATCCTCGTTGTCTTATGCGCCGTGTTCGCAGTGTTGGAGGGATGGTGGATCAGCGTAGTCTGGAGATCGGGCATCATGTACTTGAGACTCAAGGAGAGAAGCCATGCCGAACAATTGGAAAAGGAGGCGGAAATAGAAGATCATGCCTAATTTTGAGATTGACCATTTCTCGTCTGCCTCATTTTCAAAATGTGTCTGTTGAGTGTGCCCTCTTTGGACGTACTCTTAGTATATCCCTCATGGATGTGTCCTGAAGGACAAAATAGTAATAGGGCAAACCCTGAGTAACTTATCTAAGAAAAGAGTTTGTTGGCGAATAAAGTGATGAAAATGCGGTGTTTGGTAGGTATGACATGTTAGTGAACGCTTCAAAGTGCTTCACTTACTGTTTTTTTATATTGCCTTAGACTATGAAAACATAAAAGACTTCGAAAAATCGATTAGCTTGGCGAAGATTATAAATGTCCCACTCAAATATGCTGCTCATCGAAAAAACCCCAATGTGAAACGGCTGGCACAGTCACTACCCATGCTCTGTATACTGTGCAGTCATAATGCGCCTAGCGATGGAGAAACATGCATGTGATCCAATTGCGTGCAAAGGGCTGCTGCTAAATATCTTAGAAAGGCGAAAACATTGTGATAAAACATTTTTGTAGCTCTGCTTAGCAAAAATATCAAACTGCGTCACTTATTGCCCCTTACGACATAAAAGCCCCGACTTCAGGTGCTTGCTTTCATTGATATATTCCTCCTTTCAAAAGAGGAAATGTTATATTTCCCCAGACATTATTTGCTTACTCGTACAGCTCGACACTCTCAGAGATACCTGAAGCCTAAACAGAAATGCCCAAATTTCGATCCGATCCATACGCCTGGACCCCTCTGATCCAGTAATAAATTAGAAATATGTCCCTGTGGCCTGCAGGCATACCCTAACGTTTAAGGTATTTGCAGTATGCTGCCTGCTGCCTGCTTTCCGAGTGCAATTCAAGGTGCAGTATAAGGGCGACTTGTGTTCACTCCCACCCCCTCCCGCTAACAGCCCACAGAAATTGAACGTAGCGCGTTTTACCGTTAGTGCTTCCCACATTACACTACCTTGTGCCATCGCTGGCAGATCATATGGTTTCTTTGGGAACTCATTTGCGGCCCCTATCTGCGAGTTTTGTGGTTGATCAAGCGTTCGCTGACGAGCGCAAATACAAGATTTTTTTTGCAGGATTGTCGTTACACACGTTCTGCGGCAACTCTTTCGCAACCATCGGACGCTAAAAGAATGGAAGAGCAAATCTCGCAAAGTGTGCCAAATTATGAATCCGAAGAGATAACCAGGACAAACCGCCCGTGGTGCAGCTACTTCCAACGAGTCGGTGGAAGTGACTCTCAGCCATCGTTGGTGGAGAGGATCGTACGCTGCAAACATCCACCATCTGAACCGCATCAGAGATTCAAGCGATCACCGCCTTCGAAACGAGACAAAGGAGAATGGTCGGGATCAAAACAGGAAATGCCGAGTGTCGAGAACTGTCAGTCATCGCCATCAAGTGTCGGCTCCATCGTATGCGCGGCTGTCGAAGCCGAAATCAAAGCATCGAATGCTGGTCCCGTCATACATCGATCGCGCACCGTGCCACCTCGCCAACGTCAAAATCGCTCGATCAGTGCTCGTCCGCAACGTCGTTCGATCAGTCACTTTACTCGCGTTGGTGGCAGTAATTCTCAGCCGTCGTTGAAAGAGTACATCCCTCGACGCAAAGGCACACATGCGCGAGACCGTCACGGATCCATCAACCGCGCGAAATCGATTAGCGGCCGATCGAAATCGCGTGACATGATCAACAAGAGAATCGGTCGCCTGAACGACTGTGCGCTAATGCGTTCAATGACCATGCCCGCCATCATGAAAGATGAATCCGTGGGTAACAAACCGGGCGCTGTTTCGACCCCGTCGTGAGTCCAATGATCACGGGATCAAAGTGAGCGATGAAACTGATGAAACGAGGTGATTCAGTGGCAGAGATTGCATTTTGGTTTGCCTGTCTGATCCATGGTAGAATGTGTGTCCGATACAAAAGATCTAATTTGCAAGACTTGTCGAGGTAATGTCACAGAATAAGTCTGATATGTATCTTGCATGTAGCTCTGACTCGAAATAGAACGCTTTCTTCAAACTAGCACATGACTCCATGGCGTAATCGTCATTGGAGCGATGGCAGAGCAACCACAGAAGGGCGGTCAAAAAAGGGTTGAAGAACGGCCGTCACATCAACGATAGAAGCCGTCCCATATCAGATATGTTGGAACTCATGCACAAAGCCCCTTCCCAGATGCCGCCTCACCAATCCATGGTGTGTTTTGAGAAGGTTGGCAAGATCGACGCACGACGTCACATTAGCGCACGAGTCGTAGATTGGAGTCATGGCTCAGTCGGTAACGTCGATCGCGAATCGCATGTATCGTTTTCTACCCCGTCTATTGGCGCCTTGGTCCCGACATCGAGTTCCGCGTCCGAAGTGCATCAAAACGAGCCAAAACGAGCCGAACGTCGACGCAAGAAGAGCAAAAAGTCGGAGAGCCGGGACGGAGCCCCCGGGATAAAGCTCTGGACGGACAATCCATGGTGTGATCCCTGTAAAAAAGCTGAAAAATCATGGATGCATATGGATTTTGGTGGATCAAGGATGGACTTCTATGGATTGGGGAGTCGATAGATTTGTAAGTCTGCTTACACACATCGATCAGTGCTCGCACACATGTGTAGTAGGTGTGTTCGGCCTGTGGAGAAGGAAGTGTATCTGGTTGCCTTGACTGGCCGTGGCATACAGCGTATCAGTTGCCTTCGTTGGCCGCTCGATACGCTCCTCCAGGAGAGGCTGAAACCCGTCGGGTTGATGTCTCAGGCACCTACGACCACGTGACCGGCCTGGAGGGCTTTGGAGTCCATCCGCTTCCCGCGGTATCTTCTCCAATGTAGGGCGAATCCGCCTATTACACATGCATCACCAAACCTAGCATTCTCTAATTTACTCCTCTTCACCTATTTTCTGGACTCATTTCTATAAGTACAAAAATATAAGCGACACTCTTGCACACAAACACCGCCTGATTACCGTACAGGTAATAGCAAACAAGACTTGCACACAGCTTGCAGCTGACAAACGGAGAACACACAAAAACGGTCGGTAAACGAAATGCATACGATACACGTGAAAAAACAAAACTGCACATAACAGGAAAAATTCATCACTTGCATCTAAGGCACTCGGCTGTCTGATTGTCACATTAAGCAGTAATACCACTCTACCTATCACCCAATTTAGAAACCCAATCAGCTGAAAATGCAATCTACTAGGCGCCTATTTAATTGAAACGAATCCTAATGCACGAAATAGAACATATACTATTCGATACACACCCAAACGTCTACGCTGGCTATCGAAGCCATCTAATAACTGCTGCAGAGGTAAAATACAAAAAGACAAATTTCATTAGGCTGGGTGCGTTAACATGTCGAACGCAGCCGCTGTATGGCAGTCTATCATCAACTATGGCTTCTTTAACTACAGACAATATTACATCGTTCCTAAACTTGTCGTCGTCCAAGGCTTTCGCTAATCGCTTAACTGGCAGTCGACAAACCTGCAACAGCACGACCACTTTATTTGATGGCAGGTCTGGCAACAGTTGGGGCTTATGGAAGGGCAAACTCAGAATTCCTTATTTTTTTTCTCATTCTTATGCAGCGCTGACTCCGAAACAGTGTGTGAAGCCACAACAGGCCGAATCTCACGATCAGTATGTTGCCATAAAAACATGGTAAACCATTTTGCCAGGGCAGTACGTACTGCTTTTTTTCTTACTGTGGACACTTGGGTGCACTAGAAGCGGCCTAGCTTATCACGCTGTGCTCATTTGCCAGTGAGTGTTCGAGCCGCGGCAAGATAAAGTATTTTGTAATGTGGCCCGTCACCCTCGAGTACACATACCCAGCTTCGTGATGTCTTAGAACAGAACATACACGAAGACACACAGTAGGAATACGAATATCAGATCAGCTCAGGTGTGGCTAGCTTATACATACGGTGCGGATAGAGTTCATGGTAGTTGGGGAGCATTTCTCAACTTATGCACGGTGCACTACGGCATAATTCCGCTTTTGCAAAGGTGCCCTGTTAACAGTGATTTTTTTGCCAAATTAGGCAACTAAGGACCAACCTTCAAAATCAAAAAACCATCTGAAATTATTATTTCAAGTGACCCATGACGGGGAGACAGTTTGAGGGGAAAAAGCGAAATAATCCATTCTCCTTAACCCTACTATCTAATAGAAACATTAGACAACGTGACCGTTGGGGGGCTAGTTAAAGAAAATACTGGACCTACACTAGAAGAGTAGCTATAATACTGTACGCCCAGGCCCTATAAGCAAGCGGAAACTAAAAAGGTTCGTAATAAAACCGCAGGTCGAAGAGACAGCGACCTCTGTTCTCAGTTACCTTATTATTAGAGAATAATCAGAATATCAGGTACAAGATGACCCGCTATCACACACCTTCCACATATTTCTTGCACAGCCAAGCTTCTATCGAGACAGTAGTACTGTAGGGGCAGACGAGACTTCCGATTATCTACATACTAGCTTGTCCAAGCTTCGGGTTGACAGGGCTATTCGAATAAATCCCCCTCGAACATGCCTTTCCCGTCTGAACCACACGGAAATTTCATGTCCCCCAGGAGCTCAAGTAACCATGGTAAACTCCAAGACACGCGAGCCAGTTTTTCCAAGTTGAAGAGAAGAAAAAAGTAAGCGCTGCCCCACGCGGCGCACACAGGGGAGGCACCCCCCCCCCCACAAAAACCAAATTTGTCCCCTCCCCCCAGGCCCCAAAAAAAACAACAACATGTGCCTGAGGCTCATGTTCATGTTCTATAGTTGCTATCATCAAGCTTGTATGAGCACTCGAAGGTGAAAGGGAACATTGGACACGCGAGGAGCTCGAACCCGAGACCGCGGTTGACTGGCTAGCTTACTTCGTCAGTAACCTCCTCCACTCGCGGTTCTTCTTCGTCATTCTCATTTCTAACCGACTGTGACTTATCGCGGACGCGTTTAACTTCGAAAATGAAGTTATTTCCTTCATGCATCCTTTCTTGCAATTCGCATTGATGCTCAGGTGTCTGAAATCAAAAGTTATTCGACCTCACACAAACGCGTAGATTTCGCGTACCTGACTTACGTCAGATAGGTCTTGCAGATTTTTTTCCAATTCCGCTTTCATTTCGTTCAAGAACTCGTCCGAATTCTGGGGTAAATGCACCTCGGTTCCACTGATTTCGCTGGGAAATCGTTTGATTAGCCAATCCACTTCTTTTTGAGAGTAGCCAATGGAAAGAAAAAGGCCTGAAATATTAGTTACGCAAGTTAGAATATGAATGGAGATGGAAAAGAATGTTCTACCCTCATCCTCAGCGAGATCTTCGGGTACTTCTCCCTGGGGTAGACGCCTGCATACGAAATCTCCACTTATGCAAGTGCACTTATCTTGATTCATCCGAAACGCTGGTGCCCCATAACCTAAATATCAAAAAAGGTTCCAGACATTTGACTGGACTGGTCGCACCACCTTTTGCATACCTAGCCAGGTGCCACCAGGGCATGGAATATCAGCCATGCAGTCGATGGCGTGACAATCTAATGTTGGTTTGGCCAATGTCATTGCTTCCAACTCCGCATCCGAGCCCTCACCGTCAGTTCTTGCACTGGGCTCAGGCACGTCCACTGGTTCAGGCTCAGAGCATTGGCACAACAATGAGCAGCGAGTAAAGCGATCTGTGTAGATCTGAAACGGACAGCTGACATGGTTTTGAAGGGTGGTCAAACGTCCAGCAGGCACGTACCCTGTGCAGTGATCGCCCTGCCCTTAATTTCAAAACTCGACTTCCTTGGTCGTTGATTTCGCATTGAGCTAAAAAGGACAAAGTAGCAGCTCTTCATTCCCTAACCCTTCAGCACCAGAAGCCCGCCAAGGAAGGAAATGACTGCAGTTTGGCTGGAAGGTTTGTGATGACTGGAAGTGGCTCTGTGGGTGCATTGCAGACATGAGGACTCACGTAAGGGAGTGGTGGTAGTTGCTGGAGTGGTTGGCGTTGTGGGCGATGTAGTCAGTTCTGTTGTCATTTCTGTGGTGGTGACCGTCGTTTGGATCGGTGTTGTAGTCTCCTCGTCGTACCAATCGACGGGTCTCGCACCATTAGTCACGTAGTCATATGCAACAGTCGTTTCGGCCCAGGGGATCTCTTTTGCAGGCGGTGGTGGAAATCTGGGCCTTTTCGTCGTGGTACGGCTGCGTTTCGTGGTCGTCGCAGTAATCGTTGGCCGAGTTGGTCTTGGACGAGGAGTCGGTAGCGGTTCAGGTGTTCCATCATCGTCGTAAGGAGGGACGATGGGTGCAGCCGATGTTGTGGTTGCTCTCCCTGGTCCTGGTCGTTTCTTAGTCGGTTTTGGAGAAGGTTTTGCAGTTGTTGTCGGCGTTGTGGTAGTAGTGCGAGTGGTGGTCGTAGTCGTAGTTGTGGTTGAAGTCGACGTGGTTGGACGCTTAGTAGTGAATTTCGGCAACATTGTTAACCTGGCTTCTTCTAAATAATTTAATCGCAGTCAGAGAGAATATTCACCATAGCAAAATCAACTTACCGAAACATGGATTCCTAAAGTACAACGCATTTTGTATAGCTTCGCAATCTGGGCTGTTTGGCAAACAAGCGCAGTCGGTATCCAATGGTGTTCCTCGAATTCCCAGCACAGCTTGCCGACATGTTTGCGGATTGCCAGCGCACCGCCCTTGGACTGGATCCCAGCGACAAGAATCAAAATATTTATCCGTCCAAGGCCTAAAATCAGTTATTTCCACCAGAAACTTAATTCATATCTGACCGGGAAACTCTTTCCTTACCAACATCGATCATCATTTCTGCATTCTACTTTCAAATCTCCACACTCGCGCCATTCGTGGCGCTGCATTTGTCGGAGACACGATGGGAATAATAAAGTCTACAAAAAGTCAATTTACTCGTAGTCTTCGCTCCTCCTCAAAATCAGTCTTTACCTGATATTCTAAACATTCAGTGTCGTGTGATCGACATGTACAAAACGTCAGACCCTCTTGAAAATCGATACTGACAAATTTATAGAACCGACTAATGGCAGCAGAGCAGCGTTGCCTGTCGCACATTGTGATACAGTAGGACTTGATTTCGGATAGTTGCCAACTGCATGTATCGTCCCAATGACAATGACTGAATGCCATCTGGCAAGTGCTCTCTGAAAATTAAACTACCTGTCTTAACAGTTGTTAATGGTGTCTATTGTGGATAAGGTGACAAAACGGTCAAGTTACTTCGTAAACTTGAGAAGATAAATTGCTCAAAATGTTTTCTATTCAGGATATTACTAGATGCAAAAATTCTGAACTACCCCACGAGAAAACTTTTGACATAAGATTAGCCTAAGCTTCTGTATTTTCCATGAGCTCACAAAACATTTTTCTTAGACCACGTTTCTTAAATTGAAGTTCTTTCTAATAACCTCGCACAAAAAAAATCAAAATCAAAAATATTTTTCCAATCTTCTGCTGGGAACATTGTTCTCACTGCGCAGCCATAAGCCCTGTTTCTAGTTGTCTTTGGGACAAAGCAAAGATCCAATTCTTCAAAACCTGCGGGAGGCTTATGACTTCCTATCTATTCATCTAATATGAGATATCGTTACCCCATATTAGCTGGATATTTCCTACAAATACACGCTAGGACGGGCGAAAGTTCTTCGACAGAGCTACAGGACCGAGTGCACACCACAACTGACACGCATACACACCCTCTCCAAGTCCAAAACCAGGCGCTAAACCACTCACAGCGCCGGTATTTGGTTGGAATGAATGGGAGGCGGAGGCATCACGGGCCATTTTCTCGCACAGGCAAGGCGATGTGCGATTGATAAAGAGAAGAAAGCGGGTGCACATGGCGTAGACGGTATAATTCATGATAACGGCCAATTGGCGTTTATTAGTCGTCCGTCTCGACTTGGCCGTCCTCCCGCGAGGTCTGATTAGCGGGTTCGTAGGGGAATACGGGCCTCGTTGGCACACACCCTTCTCATCTATCTTCTCGCATCGTTTCCTGAGACTCGGAGTCAGCTCGCTGTCCGAGTCAATGTTCGATGATGTTGCTCGCAGAGCGAGAATAGGAACGTGAGATGAGCACTGATCTCGGCGTCTACTAAATAGCAACCGTTTCAAGGAGGCGGAGTCTTTTAGCTCGGGCTCATACTCATTTCCAAGATTGCTTTGGGACATGTCTGACTGCTAGCAAATGTAAGTATATGGATAAAAGTGTTGGAACTCGGTCGTCATCCGATATCCTCCTTCGCTCCTACTAGCCGAATGCCCACGCTAAAAGCACGTGCAAGACAAATATACAGACAGTCAGCACTTTTGAACAGGAGGACACGCGGGATGGAGATAACGAATTTTTCGTGCTCGCGAAAGGACAGTTAATGAAATTAAATGCTGGTTTTACGCTTTGACAGACACGTGTCCAGTTGAAGCGTCGCGACTAAAAAGACTCTAGGAACGAGCTCGTCAAAAAATGGACTCAGAAATGCCAATTCTGTCATGGCGGATATACGAGGACTACAAATGGCAGGCATGTCGAAAAAGGGGTCTGTCCATCATGACCCACCCCTGCACCCCTTGGGCGGACGGGTCGAGAAGCAGTAATGTAGTTCTCGTTTGACCAAGTCGAAGTATAGTTGGCATTTCCGCCTTTGCATTTGAACTTAGCTTAGGCGAGTTGGAATTGACGCGACGAGAACGGAAAAGGGACGAAAAAAGGCGAGCAAAAGCGGGCGCGGCCTGCGCTCAGAAGCGTTGAGCTAATTGCAAAAGCGGCCACAAGCACAGATTGATTTTTTTCGCTAGTTAAAAAAGAACCCCTGCTGTATTTTTCAAGTCAACATAAGCCTTTTGCGCTAAACGTTGGCTGAGGTAAGCTGCAACAACTTTGCTTTTCCAAGATTAGGCGCCGGCTAAAGTCAAAAAGTTCAAAAACTGGCACAAAAAAACTTTGCCAAATTTTAAAGGGAGAATCTGCTCCAATTGAGCTAATGTGCTCGCACACTGGTCTGTACAAGAACGGTGCGGATTTTATCGCGAGCGGATCAAAGATTTTCTTTTCTAATTGTCCTGGATGAGAAAGTTTCTTCGTCATTAGGAACAAAAAGAGCAAGGAAAAGAATCGTGGAGCGCCGAGAAACTGGGAAACTGAACAGCGTTCTCACTATCTGCGCCTGGTTATTGTGTCGGGCTTGGGCAGATGCAACAGATACAGTTGGAGAAAACAACGATGCAAGGATGCCAGGCTACAAGAGAATAGTATCGCCGTAACCATATTGTGAAATCACACACCTTTACTTCACAGTCGTGACAATATGCATAGCTTAAGCGAGCAGTAGAGTGTGCGATAGAAACCCGTTCGAGATCACAAATGGTGAAAAACTGTACATGGTCGTAACTTATACATGTTTTGGGGGCTTTCGCACGTTTTGCTTATAGCTAACCAAGCATGACAGCCTGGTAGGCACAGGAGAGAATGTGGCCGACCAAAAACTCCAACTGGAGCAAGGCAAGTCTTGCGACAATACCTGGGGCTAAAGCATTAGCTGGAATGGTTGACATCTCCCAGCCAAACCAGCACACACTGCAGCGTCCCTCTGCACGTCTCTACTTGAGACAGCCGCGCACTGAGGAGTCCTGGACCACACACATCGACTTTCTCCAGACAAGGCGGGCGGTGCAACGAGGAAGTGTGAACCCTGTCGGTGTTCGGCAGCCTCCTCGTCCAGCTTTCGTCTCTCCACTCGCAATACCTCGACGATACCGGGTGAGTCACCCACGGTCTGGCGTACGAGGTCAGCGAGGGTTTATCGCTCGCAAACCGACCTCCATCGCCCGGCATTAACCCCAAGACGAGTCCAGCCGCTCGCATTTAGCAGTAGGGCTGAGTGAAGGCCGACCACTGCACCACCGTGACCCTTACAGCTTACGATGATCAGTGATGATACCACTGAGTGATACCCGCGACCTCAACCAAAATTTGCGAATTCGCCAGTACTATAATTTTAAAGTCATGGTCATATCTTGCGGGAAACTTGAGCAGATAACTACGCTAGGGAGCCTTCCCCTGTGGCTGAGCTACTAAGTGAAAGAAGTGCCTTGTGTGGTTTTGAAGCTTCCTCTAACTGAAATAAGTCTGTGTTTTTTATCACTGATCCGGGATGTCACGTGGAGGTTTTTGTAGAACAGGCATTACGGCTTGTGGCTCCGCACACCCTGACGACACCCCCACCCTGACAAACAGCCTGACGAGTAAAGCGTGGACCTGTACCCGTCTCATAGCTAGTATGCGGTTGCGTCTACTTGAAGATCCACACGCAAAAAGGGGATCATACAACAACATAACTAAAACTGGTAACAGCTAATTGAAACATAACGCTGAACCAGCACCCAGAAAAAACTTTCCTGTCCTTGACTCTTCCTGAATATTCAGGTAAAACACGGTAAGTCTAATCTCCGGATTTTGGTGGTGCAAACTACGACATAGTTTGCGGAGAAAATCCAAAATATACACGAAATAGATTTGACTCCCAAATCCGAAAAAGAAACACTGACATAGAGCCCTCCGAAATCTCGAGGTTGCTAGCTGTGATTAAAGAGAACTACAGGATGGCTAAAAGTTCGACTACACTTTGCATTGTCATGCAGCAGCAGCAGCAGCGTCTGCTACCATGCAATGCTTTCGAGCTCAATAGTTCGGGCAACGAAACCCAGACTTGCTTCGTGGTGAATGCTGCGAACCTGGTTTACATGCCCCAGCCGGCCATATCTCTTCGTTCCTCACTGCTGCCTATCTGAACACTAAGCAGTCGCCCAGCACAAGCAATTGACTTACCAACTCGATAGGTCATGGCTCCAAGGGCAATTTCGCGATTCGAGATCTGTTTGAAGGCGGCAGAAGCGGGCAAGGACGGTGGGACAGTGACACGCATCGTGTCCCATTCATCCCACGTGATCAATGGCATGCGACTAACCGGCTGTGCGGGGAATCGTTGGGGCGGCAGGAACACGACAGGCTTATCCATTTTGTCCCCCGTCTGGTCGCTATCGTCCATTTCGTCCTCATCTTCGGCCCCGACACCAGGTACGGCTGATGGCTGCCCTTCTGGTATCATATCGATGGGCCCTTTCTTTGAGGGAGTCGTAATCGATTTGGAAGCCGTCCCTGGAGTTACGACTGATTTCGAGGTTACAGCGGGTCTTGGCGAAGTCTTCATCGTCGTCCTACTCCCATTTGTTGAACTAACGACAGCTGGTCTCTGAGTTGGCAAGAATTTTGTTGGAATCGGAATCGGTCTGCTGTTGCTTTCAGTTCCATCAAGTGCACCGGAAGGCTTGCCAGTTGTCGCATTCTGGCTAGCATGGCCATTATCTGGTCGCTTGTTATTACGGTTCGAATTTGATCGGTCACTGGAAGAAGATGAAGCACCGGATGGTTGCCCAGCGTAGAATGGTGCACCATTGTCGTCTGTGATGTAACCAGCGCGCTTGAACTCGTCTGAAAGCCAAACTCCGATGCATTCGTTCTGATTAAGACAAAATTTGCCCTGTTCTGGCAAATATTCTCCCTGTCTACGGTCATTGAGCCCAGATGCCAGCTTTTAGACATTGATGACTCATTTGGTTTCCCAGGTGACACCTCGGGTACTTCCCCCGTTAGATGCCTATATCAGCTAGAGAAATATGATGTCGGGGACAAACACCTACTCGTATGGTGGTGTGCGCCTATAGTGCACTGTAAGCAGCAAACAGCTCGGCTTGCACCTCTGCTGTATATCCAGATAGTGGCATCGTACTTGGCTGTAATGGCGATCACTGACCAGATCATATAGCCGCACAGGAAAAGAAAACACGATTCAAGGTTTAAATTTTTCGGAAGGCGTAGTGCTGCACGAAGTGAAATATAGTGTGTGATAGCTTTTGACAGATGGACATTACTGTATTCTGATTCTGATGATTTTTTGTGTGCCATATGTGAGCCATACCTGCTTTATATGCATGCATCTTATGATTTAAGTGCGCTCGAGCGTTTTCTCGTGGAGGCAACCGAAAGCTGTTCGCATAAAAAATACGGGAAAACCTGCACTGACTCTTGTCCTATCAGGGCATCTCATCAAAAAAGGCGTCACGACCCGGGAGTGATTACTGTGCGGTAGAACTCACAAGTCAGTAGACAGTAGAGAGTAGGCGCTGAATGATTTGGCTAACAACGTTTTACATCGATTCGTTTCCAAAAATTTTTGCTAAATTCTCATTAGTAACACGCACTGTACATACAGGGCTTCACTCGTCAGCGATTAAGTTTTGCGCCATGGCAGCTAATTAGTTTCAACCCCGATAGGAACAGAGGTACCAATCCTCAATCGCTCATGGCTAGTTACAATGGTCAGTCGGGAGGTAGACTCGGCCGCAACTTCATCGCTGAGACTGGATGCATGAGCGGAGCTGTCTATACCAGAAATCACTGTGCTCTTAGCCTGGCAGATGTGCTAGAACACGTGGCCGATCTCGGACTGCAGCAAGGCGGGGCCCAGGACTGCCTACGCCTGCGGTTGAAACATCAACCCGAGGGGCTAACATTCCCCAGCCAGGTGTAATCATGTATCCTCAACCACTTGCCATAATCTACCAGGGGCGGGGTAACAACAGTAAACTAAGATGGAGAAGGTTTTTGACTTGCAGCACAGAAAAGGTTTTTTCCAAACGCACAGATAACATTTTGGCTTAAGACCATAAAATCCTGGGATTCGTTCTTTCAGTTACGGAGCATAGCACATGGAGCCCAAACTGCGTATGCAGGATACGGTTATTTCTAAGCAGGGACTCCGACTTACCAATGCACTGATTATGAGCTGTCAGCAATTCG
This sequence comes from Mesodorylaimus sp. YZB2_4, assembly GCA_030248295.1. NCBI lineage: Eukaryota > Metazoa > Nematoda > Enoplea > Dorylaimida > Dorylaimidae > Mesodorylaimus > Mesodorylaimus sp. YZB2_4. The sequence continues at coordinate 162,353 of JASANH010001100.1, forward strand.
ACGAAGTGGCAAGAAGGCCCGTGCAATCGATGGTCATCGGAACACGTGCAATTGTTTAAACCCGTCCATCGAATACCTTCGTACGCTTCCTTGCAACTCTTCCTTAAATAAAGAAGACAAAGTCAATCAAACCCCAGACGAGGTCACGAAAAATATCCCCTCTAATTAATGTGATGGGAGCTACGAGTGAAGGAACTTAAAGTCTGCTTGCATGCAGTCGCCCCAGTCGCCCCAGAGCAGGGCAAAGAAAAACTACACCCGAGGACGCACAGAACATCTCTTACCAATCGGTGGATACGCATCGCTGATTATCAACCCTGCATTTTTCCCTGTACAATTCGAGAAGGCGCGTGCAAGCAACATGATCCAGGCATCGTTCGAGTGATTTTGTGCAACTCCAGTGGTTCTCGCCTGGCACACTAAGTTTAGGCCTGGGCCTTTGTTCACCATCTAACCGATCCAAATGGCTAGGAGAGAAAAGGTTGCTGAAATCTGATACTGAATGGCCATTGATGGTTTCGCCCGTGGCAACGACGGCTGGTTGATGTCTACGCGCAATACTATCGGTGTCAATGTCACTTTCGCTTTCCTCTACTCGGCCTAGGGCATCGAGTTTCTCTTGGTAATGCCGAATTCGATGCCTCGGCGTGGGCACGGTCGAAGTGGATGTTAGTTCAGCCGATGAGCTCGTGTATCTCGTTTCCGTAAATGCGAACGAACTGGGCGTATCCAGTTCTCGAGTGGACTCGGATTTCTCTAATCTGCGGCCAGGCGAAACACGAGTTGAGTCTGCAGTTGCGAACAGGTCGAGGTAGCTGATAGCGGGCGATGTCCAAGACGTGCTGGTGCTTCGTGAGCTAGTTCTAAAGCCCGAGGTGGACCTTGCTGGTGTCCAGGGCTGAGCAGTTGCTGTAATACGTTGTTCCACTTCTTGTCGCCTTCGTTCTTCTTCCTGACGTCTTTCGAATTCTTCTTGTCGTCTTCTATATTCTATCATTTGTCGCTCGTAATTTATTCTTTGTTGCTCCTCTCTTCGCCTAGCTTCGATCTGCTGATTCGATAGGGTAGTTGCAGTAGACCTGCCAATTCTTGTCGTTGAACTAGTACTTGTGGTCGTAACTGGAGCAGGTGCCGGTGGAGCAGCCGATGCCAATCGCTGTTGCTGTTGCTGCCAATAATTTCTCCATTGATCGCGTCGTCTCTGCTCTTCTTCTTGTTCTCGTCTTCGCTGCTGCTCTTGCTGCTCAATTTCCTGCCTACGTCGTCCGTCTATTCGACTGTTTATCGTGGCTATACAAGGGTGATAAAAGATCTTTAAATGCGTATCTAGGCATTGTCGATATCTCGTTGAATCCATCGATGGCTCGTGGCACCAACAGCTGCCATTGAATGCACTGCTCAATTGCAAACCAACCAATGCCGAATGGCACAAATTCAGATCAGCACTCACGCAACCTGAAACCGAACTTATTTCATGTTATGATCCTTATTTGCGACAATAAAGAGGGTGAAGCTAATTGAAATGGCAGATTATAAGCGCAATTTTATCCCAGATTTCTGTCAGGTGCATATGATGGGACAGCACGCATTTTAAACGTACAGTGGGCAGCCTCGCTTCTAGGCAATTGATACGAAGATCCAAGAAAGAGTTTACGCGCACATGATACTACTATTGGAATAATTTTGAGAAATCTTACGGTGGCTCCAGTGACGCAGACAAAAAATAAGGAGCCTTATCCTCAAAGGCAGAGCTCAGAATGTCCTTTTCCTTGTTTTATCCCATGAAGCAAATCATCTGTGATGCCTCGTCCTGTGCCTATCGACGAGCCCTACGGAGAAATATCGCATCCTGATCTCGGAGAAAGGCTCTCATTGCGACCATTTCCACATTGCCAGACGTTCGTTTGGCCGTTCATCACAGCAAGTACAATCTCATTACAAATGCTCAAACCCCGGTCCTCGTCTCCACTGATCCTTAAAAGCCCCGTGGGTAATTTATGGATGAGTCGACCCGAGCAGCCTAAATTACGATCAGCTGACATATCCTTTCACTCAAGCGCATCTCACCTTCACCACACATTTTCGAGTCGGAATGTTCTTTTTCCCTGCATTCTTAGTTTTTTCAACAAACCCCTTCTAAAATGACGTTTTATCATTTTGACACTTATTGCTTCCGTTTTATGCATTTAGATGGCAGCTGCGTTTCCGACGGGCGCACTCGTCAATCGGAGGCCCTCGTTGTCTCGAGAAGCATTGACCAGGGGTGATTAGAGAGGGCTCGCGCCAGCAAGCTTAGCCCAGAAGGCTTATTGCGCGCTATGAACACGGATCGATACATTGAGAAGCTAACCCTCACCAGCTTATTCCACCCTCGCCTCGTCTTACCCATAATACCATGCCTATGTAATAGGAGAATGGAGCCTAGCTCAGCCAGTGGGCATCCGATTGAGAAAGGTAATACCGATTGAGAGAAGGAAACAGCGTGGGAAATACGGCAGGCCGTGTGTAAGCATTTCTCTCATCAGTCTTTCACTCAAATGACCAGTTGGCAACGAGTCCGCTTTAGAAGCTTTTTAACGCTTTCAATTGGTTTTCCCTCGACCGCCACGACCGCACGGATAAGGTCGGGGCCAGAGGCGAAGATGAGACCGTTTTTCCATATCGATTCACTCCAATCAGCTGAACGTTAAACAAAAAGCTGGGAAAAACACAAAGCTCGTTCCGAACTAAACTAAAAAGAGAAAAACGAAACTACGATTCTGAACGGGCTTTTAGACAAACTGAAACAATGCCGCTAGTGCATTTCGTAAATTGCCAACTGCTCCCCGTTCAAAGCCAACCACGACTCCGAGACAGTCGAGAGCCTTCATTTGGTGGCTTTCTTTTTTTGGAATAGAGGCCAACTACGCTACACCAGTTCTTTTTAAAAACCCAGTCCATAACTCATTTAGGACACGTGTGCGGCCTCAGAGTATGGAAATTGACAAAACGGAAGGTCCAAATGAGCGTGCGCGCTTTCTGCCAAAAAAGCAGATTGACAACTAGTATGGATGAGGAGGCCAGATGATTTTGATTTTGCACGTGTTCCAAAGACAACCTACGCAAACAAGGGCCAAAGGAAGATGACAAATTGCGAAAATAAGTTATGCATGATTTTGTAGGAAATGACTCTGCCTTACGCTTTTACAAATATACTTCGACGTAGCCTAGGAATAATCGTCCTTTTAGCTTTATAAAATTGCATTGAACAGAAGCAACATCTGACAACTCTGTCTTACTTTGTTGCTACCAAAGTGCAATGTCGCATGTCATGTGCGTAGGACAAGGCAAGATGAACGTACTTTTCCCCAATGGACCGCACGTAACGCGGTGAGCTTCCAGAGCCAATAAACAATTCGAATCGCGTTGACATCTTAGTTCTGCTTCGACGCAGTCGAAAGCGGCCACCATGTTCTTTGGCCAAAACCAGCAGAGCAGACCTAAAGTATGGAAGATGTATTGTATAGGGAAAAAAGTGATAAGCTAGTGTTAGGCAATAACCATAAAAAAGGGGAAAAAGCGAGATGAAATGTGTTTTGCGTGCAGCGAGATTCTACCTGAACGAGTCAGTTGGGATAGGGGGTATAAATTTTTGCACTTTATATAAATTGTTTTTATGAAACTTGTCAAATATCTTTTGCACTGTGTATAGTACAAATGAGTTCGGCCTGCGCGTTGCCTGGTAACGACTACTTTGGGGCTGAAAGAACTAGGAAGTTAGGAAATTGACGCTGCTGGTACTGTATAGGTTGCAATTAGAGGGATGACAGAAATAAAACGTGCAGGCAAGTTATGCATGCGATTTGGGGGGGGGGAGGGCTAATCATAATCGGTGAATCGCATACCGAGCAGGAATGGTAGCAGTCGAAGTAAGGTCGAGGAAGTCGTACTGCTAATTCTCCTAATCGCCGCCGTCACCATGGAAACAGCGCCTCGGACCAAAGGTCTGCACCTCGGCTGGTGCACACGTAACGCGAGCTATGAACAAGAGGCGGATGACACGCAACCGAAGAGGAGGTGGGTAAGGTGAAAAATAGTGGGGTTCTGATGTTAGCTATGAGCAACAGGCGGCAGGCCCGCGCTCGTCGGAAGTGTTCAAGTGTAACTCGAATAGAAGCTGGGCCTAAAGAATAGTGTCACAAGAGAAGCCTCTTTAGAAGCAGTCCTCTCCCGTACCAGGCTCAATACGATGACACCAATAAAGGAGGCCGGCACTAGGAGCTCAATTGTTCGTTTGAGCATTCAATTTATACGGTAAACTTGGAATAATGTGCGCCGGGCGGCCTTTTGATTTGTTGAATGGAGCAATGGTAGATGCATGGACGACCAATGGCTACCACCCACCGCCGCCTCTGGCCAGTCTTCTAAGCGAAGACCGCCACACCCGCTCCGCCGCCACCACCGCCGCCGGCTTAGGCGATACCTATGAGGGCGAAATGAATGCTTTCACAGGGCTCCGTGCAGGGAGCCTCGCTCGGATGACGCTCAAGAGTCGATGGGGTCTAGGAAAGGACTAACGAGCCTCGCCTAAGCAAAGGTGGTACCTAGCAGCCGCCGAGCCCAGGCTCGATCGAATCCGGTTTCTTCTAAACGCGCATACCAGCACCGACTGGCCGACTGGTCCCCATCCGTAAACGCCATAGGTGGGCATCGAAAGAACGGATGAGCGAAGCCAGAAGCGATAACGTACACGAGCTATATTCTCCCGGACCACGAAGACTTATTCCAGCCGTGATGGCGCCTAGGTTATCATCCGCCAGCGTCATCCCAGTCCACTCGGGCGCCACACTTTGATCGGCCAGTCTCCAATTTCTGCCTTCTTCTCGACCAATTTCAGCCACTGCCGCCAACAGTCCTTCGATCGCATACACCCGGCCTAATTACAAGTGACGGCAAGCCACACTCGTTTCCACTTTCAACTGCTGCCACGAGTCCACTCCTTCCTACTGCGCTAAAGTCCATTAGAATTTCGATTCACCTCGATTGACCTCGGCTTGCACACACCATGTGCAGTCAGCAGTGACGTGTTCAGCGAGACCTGAGAATATGACAATCCTCGACTCTAGGTTTGTTCACACGCTCGATGACAGCAAAAAGCGACCAAGAAAAAAATTGTGGCTTCAAGACGACGGAAACGAATCAATACGAAAAAAGACGATTGGGTATTCTATTTATAAGCTTTCCCTTGGCACGAAAGTTGTGCCTTGCTGCTTCTAACGGAGCTAGCAGCAGACGGAGGGCGTAATAAGCTTCTCTTCCGGTTTGCAGATATGTAAGCTAGGTTTTCTTTCTTCTTCTTTCTTTCAGTAGGCTCGTTTTCTATTCGCCGACTCTGCTCCACTTTCACTGCTGACCAGTCACTGGTGAACGTTTTGGCTAAAACGAGAGCCCTTTTCCCCCATACGTAGTCGGGAAAAAGACGTCGATGAGCGGCAGCCCTTCATCGCAATCGTAGTGATAGGTACTAGGTTGTTGGGTAAGTGCAAAAAGGGCAACCGACTGGTGTCGACAAGATGCGTCCAACTTTCAGGTCCGATATCGAATAAAGAAGGTGCTACTGGCTATGTCATACCTCGAAATTGCTGTCTAAACTCTCACTCATGCAGCTCCCCCTTCGTTGACACAAAGACCTAATAATGCTCAGGGGGTAGGGAGCCAATTAGGAACACTCTTTTCTCTCCTGTCACGTATACTCCCCGCGCTCGACTGGGGCAGGCACCCGGTTTAACACGCGAGTCCTCTAGTCACTTCTAAAACAATGAGCTTGAACACATAAAGTAAGCCAGTCTATCTTTTCCGATTCGATCTAGCTAGCCTGCTAAGAACAAAAATGCGAGGCAGAACGCGGCCGGAAAACGAAACACCTAGAGCCAGCACCATTCTCGAAAGTGTGATTGACAAGGACAAGGCGCAGAAAATGATGTATGCTACACGTTTTTAGAGTTTGCATTTTTGTCGAGATGCTTCGACTTCTTACGCACACTCAGGCAAGGCGAAGTTAGGGTGCTAAAAGTCAAAGAAAAAGGTGGCAAGTGTATGTATGCTTTGGCGAAGGGTCTCTTCGACACGAAGGGAGGCGCTCCTGTTTTCGCAACTTTTTGTCGCCTATAGAGACTTAAAAAACAAAGGCATTTTTCGAGGCGCCGTTAGATAGTAAAAGCTCTGCTCTAACCACACAGAAAAGAACACTTTTTATATTTTGTTCAAAGAACAGTATAACGGAAGGAAGACGAAAAGGAACAGTGAATGTCATCTAAGGATATGGGAAGCACATGAATGGCGACCCTTCACGTCGTCATGTCAGGGCGATCAACAGGAAGTCCCTGCAGAACTGTGACATGCACTGATACTACAGCTGCACACAGTATATTTCGGGAGGGAGATGGATCCAGTTTGGAAAGTACACGATAGGAAACCCTCTAAACTGGTGTCTACAACAGCGTCCACGCTCGACAGAACAAGGTATCGTCCATTTTCCGGCTAACTCACGTAACGAGTTCGTGAAAAGTGCCAGTGCCTGATGGGTACCCGAGTGTACATAAACCACGTTGAGTTTGAAATATCAGGTGATCACAAAACTTTTGAATACCGTAAAAACTAGCGTTGTTCCTTCCTGAGATTCATTTGTTTCAAATGATTCTCCCTCGAATGGCTCGCAAAGAGCTGCAAAAGTGCAGCAGCCTGCAAGAGTGCCCAAGCACATCCTGCCCATGGCAAAGGAGCGAAGAAGGTGCGAAGTACGCTTATTTAGTAAATGCTATGTACGTATTCTAGAGTAGGCCCTAGACTGGGTCAAGCCCTTTTTTTAAAAGATTGGGTCAAACGGGTCCAAAATGCTGCAATTTTGCAATTATTAGCAGAATTAGCCATTGGCAAGCTACATAGACATTTTTATATGTATTCCGAAATTCAATTTTTGCAGAATTTGCTTACATGAATGCATAAAGCTTAGCATTCTAAAGTTTTCATTTTCCGCAACTTCCACGAATGTCAGACTAATTTTAAGATGACTTTGACCATTTCTGAGTAATGTTTGGGTTGAAGGGGAAAGTTAGCAACAGTTTTTTTTACAGCAGCAACTCTAATTAATGAATGGGACCTCAGAGTCTGACGAGTCGCGAGTCGCGAGTCGACCATACAGTATAGCCTGAGGCTACAGTATAGACTGAGTAAAACTATAATATCTGAAAGGTCTTAGTAGGAGTAGAATCTCTTTCGATTCCTGAGTATTAAAAAAGAAATTTTTAGGTATACCTGGATAAAAAAAAAGCCTGGCATTTATTCTGTGGCCAAGCACCAAAATAACTCCCTTGACCACCATTTGTGTCAGCTGTTTATAACAAATTTTGGTCAACCCGACCCGAAATTTCGGCTCAGGGACTTTCGGGTCGGGTCGGGTAAACTGGACCCGACGAGTAACCCGACCTGATCTGGTGTCTATTCTAAAGTGTCCGACTAGTATACTGCATTGAATGGTTTCTTAAATATAGCATATACAGTTTATTTACAGTTTTCTCCGCGCACTCAACACCAGATTCACTTTTTTTAAAATATAGCAAAATTTAGCGAGCCATGCTTTAATAATGATCAAAAACCATTGTTTTTTGCGCGAAATAATCGTCCTTCCGAATATGATACGAAGATCTTTCGCATTCTGTAATATGACTTGTCAGATAGGACGTTTTTTTCTACTATGCAGAAATTTTGTATTTCTGCAAATTTTTTGGCTTTTGCACTAGCGAATAAGGTAAAACCATCAAAAGCAAATTTGTCGCATTCTCAAACAACAAGCAATAGCAATAGCAATAGTTCGCCGAAAAACGGGAATCACCTCATATTTAGAAATTGCCATGCTGACAAACGCTTTGAAACCTTAAACTCGAAAAAATATGAGGCATGTACTGTACATACGATGAGCTACGTACCTGTGTCATGATTCCCCCCTCCAACTCCCCACCCCCTCCCCCAGAAGACCTTACTAATGCGTTTCGCTAGTCATACGCTAGGCGATAGTCGCTAGTCGGCTTTCGAGAAAATAAGTAAGCGATTAAACGAAACGCTCTGGCGACTAAGGGACGCCTCTTTCCTAATAATTGCGAATTTCTAGAAAATTGAAAGAGAAAATGCAAATTAGTTGCTGCGCTAGGTGTGCCCCGATACGTATTCATGTACCGTTATTCTACTTGACTCGTCTTTCCCTACGATGAGAATTTTGTAGAAGGGATCTCCGAGCACTGACCGCTCTTTTATTGGACTTGAAGCCTGAGCTACAGTATGGCCATACTTGTGTCAACTGACGATATCCTCTTCTACGCTCTTTTAGTCATTGGATCTGTTGGTATTTTAGTAAATCTTATACTCCTCGTCATCACCTTTAGAAAACAAAGCATTCGAGAAAAAGAGTACATGATATTTATTCATAACCGGGCATTTATGGACACCTTGCTTTGTATTCAGCTAGTCGCGCTGCAACCATGGGTCATGGCCTCTCAGTCAACGAACCCTGATTTGTGTAAAATTGTGGGCGGCATTACCATGGCTACTGCCTTTTCCATGATTGCCTCGGAACCTGTGCTGGCCCTGAACAGATACATGTCTATTTGTCGCCAGCACCAGTATCAGAAAATGTATCGAAAACGTAACGTCTATGCCATGTGCGTGATTTCGTGGTTGTTGGGCACGCTAATCGCTGGAATCGATGCCATTAAAGATACTCTTGGTCAAATGCCTGGTATGATCTGCTTGGTCAGATTAGATAAGTCAACGGCTTTATGATATCTCAGCGTCAACTACCCATTTTTTCTGTTCTCGTATGGAATTATGAGCTACTGTTATTGGAAGATTTATCGATTCCTGAGAGGTCACCAGAACCAAGGCACTTCTTCTGGTCATAACTCTCGCTTACAAGAAGATCGGTCGCTGCTTCGGTATATCGCTTGCTTGGGAATATTGCCAATAATTACTGACACTCCCATCGCCGTGGTTCTGGTTATACATATGCAGGACGAGGAATTAGTCCCAACATATGGGTTGAGTCTTTCCATGATTATCTTTATGATGTGGCCAGTAACCAATGCTATCTTGACCCTTTGTGTGATTCGCCCGATGCGGAAAGAAATTCTGCGTATATTCAGGCAGCTAAAGGAAGCGAACGTGGCTACACCAATCGTGCAACTTCAAGTCTTACAATCAGCTCCTTATCGACTGCAAGGTCGAATTTGACGTCGACATACAGAATGGGCAGTGGCCAAAAGGGAAGAGGATGACATTTCGATCTGGCTCGATGAGTAAGAAGTCTGATTATTGTAAATGTAAGACGTTGTATTTCATTTTCAAATGAATTGTGTAGTGTTCAGGTGATCTGTGTTATGGCTTTTATTCTAATGGGATTTTCTTATTATTCACTACGCCAATCCACTTTCTAAACTTAGCTTATCAATGGTCAAGCGCAGTTATGGGCGAGCGGTTGACATCATTTGACGGATGTCCCTTTCACCCTCGAATACACATAAGCGTTTGGTGATGCGCTAAAACATAAACATGAACAATAATCTATGTTCTATAGCTCATACCCGACGAGACGTCTGCAACTCATTTTCTCATCTATGCCCCTCGATGGCTCCGTATAAACCTTGTAATACACTAAGACGTCAAATTATGAAGAACCTAAGTCACGAGACGCATACCCCGCCCTTTCTGTGCGGAAAAAGGGGTTGAGCCTGTGCCGTTAAGCGAATTGAAGACTATGTCGCCACTAAGAATTTCACGACGAATTTCGATGGGCAATTATTAAAAGAGCACCTGCGTCAATGCTGTAATTATGCTAACGTTAGTGCTAAAGCTTTCATTGCACTAGACGAATCTTCCTAATTTTCGAAGGCTGTCTGATTATGAACTAAAACTATAAGAAGCACTCAACCACTCAAAACGTTTTTTTAAGGTTTAATGGGCGTGGTGCAACAAACTCTCTATATAGAGGGCTGCTAGCCAATCAGCCGACATCGTGATTTACTCTCACGACGATTCCTCTAACGGTAAAGCCCCCGCTGGAAAAAACGCCCTGAGCATGTAGCCAGCCATCACCAGCGTCCTGAAGATTTCACTGACGGAGCGGGCGACGATGGACAATGCTTCGAAAACGTAACGTCTATGCTGTGCGCGCGGTTTCGTGATTGTTGGACAATCGCTGGAATCGATGCAATGAAAGATACTCTTGGTCAAATTGCTGGTATGATCTGCTTGGTCAGATTAGATAAGTCAGCAGCTTTGTTATTGAGCTAAGAGTATTTGAATGTCGAAGTTTGCCGCGCGTTGAACATCACGCCCCTTGACAAGCGCGGTGCCAAGCCAGAATTATGAATATGGGTACTTATGCATTGGAATAGGTCCCCTTTATTATGTTTGATTAGGCATGCACAAACAAGATGTTCTGGGTCACGGGCTGAACCCCGTGTTGTCCCATTGTGCATGATGGCATTCCTCCTCGTTCCCGGCGACCGTAAGTCCTTGTTTTAAGCTTTTGCCGCGAGGATAAAAAAATTTTGCTTCGAAAATCAATGAACTGTTTAAGAATATTCGATTCAGTTTGGCTTTGATGGAGGCGACAGTATCAGGTAATGACGGATATACGTAGGGGGGGGGGGGGGTTCAAAAAATTTGGACGGCCCCTAAGTGCCATGGGATGACTGTGCACAAGGTACTTGGATACACTTAATGGTTTTCTGGTAGCAAGTGGCTGTGCTCGTCGTGGGTTCGATTTCCGGTGAGGTCGGTTTAACTCGCGGTTTCCGCGACATTGATTGCAGTCTTTTGTGAGCAGCTTACGATTAGATCTTCTTTACTTCGTCAGCTTGTAAAGTACAGTATGAGAGGCGCTCAAAAAGTTTCCGTAATGTCCTTCTAAACCAACAACAGCTCGAGATATGGTCTTACTTTTCAACATAAAAACTATCTACGTCAAACTGGTCCTGATGCGATGTCCTCATCGCACCAGTCCACTTCCGTGAACGGCAGTGTCGTTTTATTCTACTGTAGATTCTATTCTCTATTTATTTTACTTCTGATTTGGTGAAGGGCGTTTGCGATGCACTTTCGATTAGGCGGTCTTTGACAGTAGCGTTACGACAACAGACCGATGGGAAAGTCAAGAGAGTCAATCGGGTCTTCCGTGATGTTAAGGATGTATGTGTCAGGAAAAGCAGGACGATTAAAATGAGTTTGCTCCTTGCGCATGTTTTGCGTATAGCACGGCAGTCCACGAGGCGACGGGTGAGACGCCATTTTTCCTCATGCATGGGTTTGACACTCGGTTGGTCATTGACAACGGTGTATCGAGCGCTGCTAACAAGTTTGGGTGTGCGGGTGATTACCGCGAACATGTCGTGTTGGAGCTTGAGAGGGCTAGGAGGCTGGCATCTCAGAACATTGAGACGGTTCAACTGCAGCGAAAAGAGCAGATTGATGCCACCAGGAAAGTGAGTCAGTTTCGGATCAGCGAAATGGTTTTGTATCGGCGGATGTTCTCGCCAGTGGGTTCTTCGTCTTAGCTATTAGGGTCGTGGATAGGTCCCTATCGGGTCGGGTAATGAGGATCGTGTCTGATCACAACCCAGTCATTCGTACCTGGGATGGTCTTACGTGCGAGGATAAGGGTGCATGTCGAGCAGGTGAAACGTTATGTACCAGAGGAGCAGGCAAAACCAAAGCCGAGGATACTCAAGGTGGGTGATGTAGTTCGGGCTAAGATGAAATTTCACCCATATTGGCCTGCACGTATCGTCGACGAGCACAAGTTTCCTCAAACGAAAGTTATTGATCCTGGTAAGGTTCGTGTACATTTCTTTGGGAAGAACGAATCTGCATTGGTGAACCGCGAGTTTGTATTTGATTATGTGCAGTACAAGACCACGCTAGCTTCGAAGGCAGCGGGTTTGGGTCGAGCCATGAAGTTCGCGGACTTCGACAATGATAAAGACACTCGAAGTCTCGTGGGAGGAGAAAGTGGGTTCAATAGGACGTGGTTCGAGTTTTGGCTGTTCAGGCGTCCGGGTGTACTAACTCCCACTGGGTAGTGTTGTCCAAAGCGTCCTAACTGTGTGGTTTTTGTCGTTGGTTTCTGGTTGACAGGTATGATCGTCATCGGGGCACCAGGCGAGTTGGCTCCGATCGCTCTCCAATCAAGATTAACGTGCACGATGCACGATTATAATACGGATTTTTGATGCGTTGGTTTCACGTTAGGTGTTGTGTGTCCCTCCTGCCTCGACTGAGGGGGAGGTAGATGTCGCGAACGCGAGCAAAGATCAAGGTTGTCATAGGCATAGGAATGCTAGTGATGTAAAGTGAGAATGTAAAGGGGGTGATAGAGGATTCTAGAGATGAGGAGAGTGTCGTTTTATGTGAAGCGAGTGTACGGTCGTTTATCAAGTACTCTATTGAAATATAACCTATATAAATCAAATCAACGTGTGATTCTGCCGTCCCGCTATATCAACTTCCACTGCGCGATCAGGCGACGACAGATGTAACGTAGTGATTTGTGTTCCCGCGTATATGTGTGAGGTGTCTGCTCGCTAGCGACAGTAGGCTAAAGCAGTCCCCTTGACGAGTGTTGGGTTTTGGCAGTTGAATAGACCAACTCGTCTCGTGCGGTTGCCTTCCCTTGCCATCGCTCCAGTCACACCAGCCACGCAATAAAATCGCAACTTATCCGCAGGCTAACCAGCCGCGAAGAATCCGCTGGCCACAATCAGTCGCAAAGGAGCTCACACTCAGAAACCCGAAACAACCTTACCAACAATCCTCCAAGAACCTATATCGTAGAGTGGCCCCACAAATGTAACGACGCTGTCTTACGCTACCAGGGCTATCAGGTTCCTATCTCCCAGCCACGGTATGAGGACTGTAACTGGGCTGGAGACTACCAAGCTTCCAATGGTTCATTGCCGATGAGAGCCGTCCAACCGCGTGCACCTTCACCTTCACCTTCACCTTCACCTTTACTCAAGCACTCCGTTCGAGAACTACCGCACGAGCCCGCAACCAAACGAGAGACTGACGATGAGAGCGAGAATGTCTCCTCAGCTGAGAGCGAGAATGTCTCCTAAGCTGAGAGCGGGAATGTCTCCTCAGCTGAGAGCGAGAATGTCTCCTCAGCTGAGAGCGAGAATGTCTCCTCAGCTGAGAGCGAGAATGTCTCCTCAGCTGAGAGCGAGAATGTCTCCTCAGCTGAGAGCGAGAATGTCTCCTCAGCTCTGCAACTCTTCTTATCAAACAATTCTCACATGCAAACACACCTGTGACCCAGACAATGAAGGCGCCCGATTCAAACTCCCCAGACAACGGACATCTCACAACTTCATCACACCTATGGTATGTTTTTTCATACATCTTCTGGTTTCTCTACTCTTGTGCCTAGCCATAGCCCAGCCCATATTCGCCACCATTGGTAAGCACTAATTCGATGTGGTGTGATCGATTTCCTGGTGGCCTCTGACATCCGCCAGATTCAGCCTGTGCTACCAGGAACCCTCATCATACTCTTCCTCGTCGTACCATTTTGTGTCTTCAACAGCAGGTCATGCACCATTAGATATGTTGGGCTCTTACGCTATCTAGTCTAAGATCCTATCCTCTTAACATACAGCAGCCGAGCTGTTCATCATACTTGCTAATCTGATGCAAGGCAATTGCGAGTATTACAAGACTCCGTTTTTGACTTTATGAAATCATAAGTTTGTGCCTTGCAAATAAAATTTGCGCCGAAAAATGGCAATGACGTGCTGAAAGAAGGGTTCACTACCCATAAATGTGTGAAGCTCTGTTAAAGCAGCTATCATCAGAGACAAGCACTGACTGCTTATCTTGTATTCCAGCAATGGCATTATCAGCGGACGACGTCCTTTTCTACGCTCTTTTTCTCCTTGGGTCTCTGGGTGAATTAGTGAACTTGTTACTCATTGTCATTATCACAAGGAGAAAAAGCATCCGAGAAAAGGAATATATGAGATTCATCTACAGTCGCGGACTCATCGACACAGCATTTTGTGTTCAGCTCCCCACAACCCAACCTTTGGCAACGATTTATAGAGCTACATATCCCGATTTGTGTACAATTGTGGGCGGAATTGCAATGGTTACAATGTATTCTTTAATTATCTGGGAGCCTGTGCTGGCCATGAATCGATACGTGTCCATCTTCCGTCAGCAGCATTATGAAAATATTTATACTAATCGTAAGCGTAAGGTGTATGCTATGTGCGTTGGATGTTGTTTGTTGGGGATCCTCATCGCTCTGATCAACGGCTTGACTGATCGTGAGTCTCTTGACCAATTGTCGGCTATCTGCTTAACAATAATACATAGAACAAGAGTCATAATATTTATCAGTGTTAACTACCCATCCTTTTTTGTTTCTTACGAAATCATGTTCTGGTGCTATTGCAAAATTTATCGATTCCTGAATAATCACCAGAACCATTGCCATTCGTCTGGTCTACAGTCTCGCTTGCAGGAGGATCGATCACTGCTCCAGTACATTGGATGTTTGGGGGCGTTGCCGATGATCTCTGACACTCTACTCGCAGTGGCAGCAGGAATGCGAATACAAAGCGAGGCGTTGGTCCCCGGACCAGCGATGGTATTTTGTACCTTCATGTTTATGCTGTGCCCAGTGGCTAATCCTCTCTTGACCCTCTGTGTGATTCGCCCCATTCGCGAAGAGGTTTTACGTGTGTTTAAACTCACAAACCAGAACGCGATTGCTCCTTTGGTTCATTCAGCCGTCACCCGCACATCGGCTGTCTGGTGCTGTGTGACTACGTACAGTATATCTGTGCGTGCTCCCTCACTCATTCCCTGTCTCCGGACTTTTTGAACATCCTTCGCTTGGGCCCCTTAGATATCCTATAGCATAGGGTAACAAATAAGGATTTATGGCACGAGCACCACTGGAAGAAAAAAAGAGATGGAAGGGGACGAGAGACAAACCAGCGATGACGATCAGATATGAATGTCTTGTAATAGAGTCTATGTTGTGATAAGTTCTCTTGCGTTCCTCGGGATTATCCCTGCTCGGGATTATCCCTGCTCGGGATTATCCCTGCTCGGGATTATCCCTGCTCGGGATTATCCCTGCTCGGGATTATCCCTGCTCGGGATTATCCCTGCTCGGGATTATCCCTGCTCGGGATTATCCCTGCTCGGGATTATCCCTGCTCGGGATTATCCCTGCTCGGGATTATCCCTGCTCGGGATTATCCCTGCTCGGGATTATCCCTGCTCGGGATTATCCCTGCTCGGGATTATCCCTGCTGGGATTATCCCCCGGGATTATCCCTGCTCGGGATTATCCCTGCTCGGGATTATCCCTGCTCGGGATTATCCCTGCTCGGGATTATCCCTGCTCGGGATTATCCCTGCTCGGGATTATCCCTGCTCGGGATTATCCCTGCTCGGGATTATCCCTGCTCGGGATTATCCCTGCTCGGGATTATCCCTGCTCGGGATTATCCCTGCTCGGGATTATCCCTGCTCGGGATTTTATCTGCTCGGGATTATCCCTGCTCGTCCTTGCTCGGGATTATCCCTGCTCGGGATTATCCCTGCTCGGGATTATCCCTGCTCGGAATCCTTAGAAATCTTGTAGCTCTTGGGCTTAAGGCTGAGGATTTAAGGCGCACCAAGATGCCGCCAATAGAAGAATAGAAGAGATTAGAGGCAACGAGAACGAAACAAATGATGTTATGGCTCGCAGAATTATGAAAATTTTTTTGGTGCAGATAAATGATGCACAGTGCATACACGCAAGGATTCTAGCGCTTTCTGGCATTGTCATCGTACATTGGCGTATAGCTTACAAACCTAATTTCTGACGAGTGAAAAAATGCTGAGGCAAAGTTTATCATTTTCTGTGCCGTCCATGCTGCAAATACTGCAGTTGAATACTGTAAGGGTTTAAAATTATTAGCGGGGGAAAAATCTGTGGCTTTTGATTTTCCGCGAAAGTGTGTGCTTAAATTCGATTTGAATTTGCGCTTCTTTTTATGCCATGGGAAAACGGCAGCTGCACCGCAAAACCCATACTTTTGCTGTTCTCAACGGGGCAAGGCGAAAACAACATAAACTCATAAAGAACGTCTGCAGTCGGGAGGGAAGGCGTTGTAAGAGGTTGGGCAAAAAGAGAGGGGTATGGGCGGGGTCAGCGAAGAGCCCCTTCATGCGGGGCGCAGAAGCATGGTATGATAAGAATCCACAGTAGAAGCACAGCTTATCACATGGCTTAGAATTGCTCTGAACCATCACAGACTTGAGAAACATGCCGTTGATCAAGGCGGAATTTTCTGAGGAGCATGCTGAAGCCAACGCTTGACAGCGCGAATGATTCATTTTTGCGTTGAACGTAGAGCATTTTTCTATCATAATAATCACATTGAGACGATAGGCTGGTCTATGTCGAGTAGCCAGGCAACTTCGGCCAATTATGGAGCAGGCCTTTGAGAGCATACAGCCTAACGTGGGTGTTCTGTTCAGTCGCTTAGATAGCCTGCGAAATGACGCTGGGCAAGTACATCCTTTAACAGTCTCAGCAAGGCCTGTCAGGTTTTTGTGATCCATGATCCTCACTGATTTTGCCCCATAATTTTGCCATTCTGATAGCGAGAATTCCATGACAGAATTGTTTTTTGGGGGGATCTTCGGTCCAGCTGTACTTTTTGTATTGGCCATATGCTTACAAATGACGCATGTAAGGGGTAGGCAGCAAATCAAAAATAGCGCGGGCGTCTTTTTTGGACAGGCTCTAAAATGCCACGGCATGACTGTGATATTCTGATTTTGAGAAAAAAAAAGAATATTCGTCGATGAGCTCATTTCGTCTCAAATTACGAAATTTTCTTACCGCGCGAAAAGACCAAATCTGAGAAGCCACGAAAAATTTGACTTTTGCATACAGTACTCTTACATGTTATGCCAAGCATGGTCGAATGGTAATGCCAGACTATCAGCCCAGATTCCTTCATGAAATCAGCGATTGATACTCGTAAGTCGTATGATCCCATGCGTAAAACATGAGGTAAAAGCGTTAAAGGATGATTCATGTGGATATACATATATAACCACACGTAGAATACAGCAACATAAAAATCTCAATTCCACTTTATAAACCACAAAATCTACAATGATTCCTAATTTTACTTTTCTGAAACATTACCTCAGTGATTCGGTGATATACAGTATGCTCGAGGAGTCAATACTGTTGCGGATGACAGTAAGACAGACAAGTAAAGGGTAATAAAAGCCTTGTCTGAAAATTTTGGGTTTTATTTCCAACCCTTAAAAAACCGGATAAAAAGCAAAGACGCCCCTTATCGTTAGCGGTCTCACCTCCAGCACGTATCAGCGGACTATTTTTTCTACGCTATAATCCATCACATCCACTCCACTCAACGTTATACTGGGAATCTACTTACTGACGTGGTACAGGACACATTGCACTGCAAACCAATGTACAGTCACAAGCACACTGTTCATCCATTCAACTCCAACTTTTCCATCAGCCAGTCCTCTAACGCGGGTAGACGCCTGTCTTGCCAAGCTAGCCTGGCTTCGATAAAGCTGATTTCTTCGAAATGATCGAATGAAATCGCCGATAAGGATCTACGAGCCAGCTCTAATTCACTTACAGATCGTACTGATCGCAGCATATTTTGCAGATGCCTCTCCATTAAAGATCGATCAGCAGAAATGCCAATACTGGCATTGCCCAAACGACCCCACAATTCGGTGGCCAGATAATCATTGTAGTTTAATGTAAAGGTCGATGAGAGACTCGTGGCTAGAAGCTCGAGATCTCCGCGCGCCAGCGCCACGTCGATCAATTTATTGATCAGTGTCCGATCGTGGACACAAGCAACCATAAATACAATATCTTGGCGCCACGACGACGCAGAAGGGTGTTG
This sequence comes from Mesodorylaimus sp. YZB2_4, assembly GCA_030248295.1. Taxonomy (NCBI): domain Eukaryota; kingdom Metazoa; phylum Nematoda; class Enoplea; order Dorylaimida; family Dorylaimidae; genus Mesodorylaimus; species Mesodorylaimus sp. YZB2_4. Next base: position 180,349 of record JASANH010001100.1, read on the forward strand.
CCTGGAGGTACGATAAGAATGCTGAGATCGTTGTTGGTCTAACCAATAAAGTAAAATTTCTTTTTCGGTTTTGCTGAAATTCCTCCTCAGAAATTCACAGATCGGTATCAGTTTATCAGTCACTTGGCCACTACTAGGAAGCGACAAGATACTTTGCACTTCTTCACGACTTATTTGACAATGTCGATGTCGAGTAATGCACTGCAATAATTTCAGAGTTAGTGTAAACGAGTCGTCCAGCCACCAAATAGCATCCAATTCGGGATCGCGTTCTGATAAGGATCGAATTTTACTCGCTTGCTCGACTACGGGTCGAAAATAGAAAATAAGTAGGGGATAAATAGAAGCGGCCTTGTACTGATCCAGCACCGCGTAGACTTCTCGCAAGCCCAGAATCATCGGCAATAAATCCTTCTCGCGTCTTAAATACCCGAGTAAATCAAGAAAATACGGCATATGATCACTTTCTTTTAGGAAAAATGAAGAATCGACGATGAGCTGTACTCGGGATTTGAGTGGTATACGATCTGGCCTCTCTTTTAATTGACGCGTTAATTTGGCCCAATTATCCAAATCGTAGTTCACCCTGTACGGAAATTGAAAGTCCGGATTGACCAGCAACCACTGACTGGATGTCAGACTGGGCTCGGAGAAGGTTTGTGTACGATTTAGCAACCAAAACGGTTCCCCTTGCAACGAATCGTGGTGAGGCCCCAACGGATTCTCTTCCATGGTATAAGACAGAGGAACGGACCAGATCCAATGCTTGGTCTCGTTCAGAAGTGGTTCAGTGGCGAAATAAGCACAGTGCAATCTGACATCGGCCATGGCTTGTTCCAAGTGAAAGCTGCCACCACCATTCAATGCCTGATTTGACGTAACACGGGTGATCTTGACTTGGGGGAATCCTGGGTTCGTCAACCAACTCTCCATCATATCGCCCAGTCCGCCTCGACTCGTGCCATTTCTCGATGAACCTGGGATATTGTATTCCAAATATTTCCATAATTCCCATCGATCTACTGAACGAAATGCATTCGATGATAAATATTGAATTAATCCAGTTCTCATCGAATTTTCGCCCACTAAATGCCATAACATTTTGACGACTGCTCCACCCTTAGCGTAAAGATGATGTTCATCGAAGGCGTCATAAATTTCTTCGTCGCTACTAAAATTTCTGACTAATGTATAATTTTCGGGTCTAAAATCAGTGTAATGGGGGTGAAACCACAGGCTAGAGGCAGTTTGCCGTTGCCAAGCGTCAACTAATTTCCAAGTCTGATGAAATTCCACTAAAAGCGGGAAATCTTCTTTCAAAAATTGGTAAATAAAAAATGTAGCGAATCCTTCATTCAACCATATCTCAGACCACCAATGCATAGTTGCTAAATTCCCAAACCATTGATGCAATAATTCGTGTATAATAATTTTGGAAGTATGAAATTTTGGTGGTAAATGAGGTTGATATAATTGATTTCCATCCGAATTACTTCCTATTAAACGATATTCGTCCATATATAATAAGGCGCGTTGATGGAAAATCAATAAACCCCAATTTTCCATGGCACCAACTGGATAATTGGGCGAGGCTACCAAATCCAATTTAGGAAGATGATAATTGATCGAAAAGTAATGTTCCATTAATCGAAGCATTCTGGAAGCATATTCGAGAGCGTATTCGCCCTTCGATCGATCTTCTCGTCGAGTCCAAACGGCCACTCTCACACCGCGCTCAGTACGTTTCTCTTGACGGACATACGGACCTGCCACGAAGCCGAGAAGATAAGTTGACATGGTAGGTGTGGATGCGAAGTGTTCGATAACCTGCAATGCAAGATGCAGCGCTGTTGCAGGATATGAAGCTGATTGTGAGACAAACTGATAATGTATCTTGCGGTGGGGAGGAGCATGCGCCATACCCATTCCCAGAGATCGCCTAAAAGAAAGCGGGCGGGTACAGAATGGTAGGAGGCCCAGCAGGAGGCACTGTATTTTTTGAGAGCAACCCATGCCATCTGCGAGGACTATCTTGCCTTCTGCCACCTCTATTGGCTTGCTATGGCGCACTCATGGCCTGGATATCGGATATGATCTCCAGACATGGTGCTTGGCTATGGATAAAATATGACATGACATGAGATATCCGTTATCCCCTGAATGACTCTCGGATCCTATAATCCTCGATAACATTCAGTGAGCGCATCATAGAAAGCTGGTGGAGGCTCCTGAAGGTGGAGTCAGGCCAGAGAATATACTGACTGTCCGACATTCAAAAGTGAAGTTGGATGCACTGACTTTGATCTGCCATTCAAGATCTCTGCAAAATGTAGGTTGCAAGTCAACTATGATTTTCGTCGAGGTCTGGGGATACAAGTAATGTGGTCCACGCATGACAGTAATCAAAGACTCACCCATTTATGGTGGCCCGTCCTCACTCCAAGCCACGTTTACCCGCTTCCAGAACAGCCTCTGGGGAGAAGCCCGTGGGTGTACTAATTATTTGGACTTACGATTAGTCCGATTCCACATGCTCGTGCCCTCCTTGCGTGAAGGGCACATAAAATTCCCCTTAGGCATAGCGACGGTTTTTTAATAAGCCGCCCTATTAGAGTTATATGACTCTAATGCCCTCGACTCGGATTTCATGAAAACTCTTTCTGCTCCTCCTCAACTCAAGACCTAGCCACCTGCCTCTGGAACACAAACATGCAAAAATCCTATGCCTCGTCTTGTCTAACCCGACGTCTCGATTGTATAATTTATAATTTGTTTGACCCGCTTTTAAAAACAATTGCGGACAAACAAGAGGATTGAATGAGGTGTGGTCAAAGAGACCAGATATTTTGTCTTACCTGTGCGTGCCGAGTCCGTACTCGTTTCCAAGGCGGGCTATTCGCGATGACCACCATGTCGGAAAGTCTGACCACACTCACATTGAACGTGGCTTTCAAATCTGGCTCGTCGAAACAAGGCACCAAAGTACGAGCTGCTGTTGGTTCGAATTTCGTGGAAGCGAACATGGATGAGTGGCTGGAATGACCCCTCTGCCCATCATCGTAGCAATTGACCCCTGAACGACCATTGCATATAGTGGCAGTGTAGACTATGCTTAGCTCGTACCGCACACCAGAGACCAACGTCCTGTCGAGGGTCACGGATATTGTAGAGAATGAATCGCCGCCCATGGATTCACTGGTTTGATTCCAAGTGATGGTGGATGGTGATCTTTTCTTGTCCGGCCTGGATATAGACATTTTAGAAATGGACAAATGCTCGTGAGAGGCGTGAATAAGAAACGAGTCAGTCGATACAAGACAATCGATCGAAATGCGGACAGTTCCTCGAATTCTCCTTTTTTGGAGGTCAGTCAAATCCATATGTACATCGTAATGCACAGGAATCACGTCCCTGCCTAGTCGGACGATAGGAGTTAATCGATTGATTGGTTTTAATTTCCTTGAAATGACCAGTTGATCTCGCAGTAAAGAGTAGGCGTAATCCAAGTAGGACTTGTTATATTGATCGTGGTATCGATTGGCCGGGCAGTCGTCGCTGTGCGCATTCGATAAAAATCTGCCCATTAAATAAGCGCTGATAATCAAGATGAAAGAAGCGCAAGCGCAAATAGCCATTAGGCAATTTGATGATACTGTTGCCTTTTTGCAAATGGGAAGACAAAATATCGATGGTTTCTTGTCACCGTCGAGTCGTCGATTTTGTATTCGATCTACGAGTTGTCTCCAACGCGTGCTCCACACCGATGGTTTCAAAAGTAGCGCCGTCGTTGATCGTTTTCTTTGCACCAGCGTCTTATTGGCCCTGGTATTTTGTGAACCAGTCAATTGGTTCGTCTCCTCCAGGACGACGAGTCCATTCTTGATGTTTTCAGTGCTGTTAACTGTGGCGAATGAACTGCCATCACCAGTCAGGGGTACAGTGCTATTGGACGGGGCCAATTCTAAGGAGTAACTCGGCGGCGATTGTCGTCCATCGACCGAAGTCGAGGTAGAAGTCGACAAAGAAGAGTTCGTTACGCAATCCTTCCTCGTCTGCCCACGTACCAATCTACTTTTGTTGCCCTGAACACGAGAAAGACGTTCGACATATTCGCCAAGGGCCATATTTTTAATGAAAAAAGAAAGCCTCGAGAATAAAGCCCCGAGGATTCGAGTTTCTTGTTTTAATAATCTTGGATTTTTCTTTTTACTTTCTCGCTTTATAAACTTTCGCCTCCATCCGCTTACGCTCTTCCTGCCAACTTCCGATTGACTGCATCTTGGAGCGTAGGCCAAGGTGAGAGCAGGGCGCAGCTGCCTGTGAATCCTTTTGCTCGTTGAACGACGTCAGAAGATTCGTCTCTGTTCCACTGGCGGTTTCCACTGAAAGCAGGAATGTACTTAATTCAGTATCTGCATATGAGAAATGTGAATTGAATAGACAAGAATGTCTATGCATTTAGAAAGCGCTAAGCACTCAAACATTTGACCCCAACTCATTTAGTATGTCAACAGGAAAAGATCATAAACAGGTACAGCCTAGCGGGGCAATAATTTGTGAAATATGAGCTTAGGTTAACCCCCGGCCAGTCTATACTGGCACGTGCTTGGAATACCTGCCCGCTATTCTATCGAGCATGCCATCACTCTCTCGATCCCAACTCGTTTAGCCCAATGGGCCATTTGGGAATTTTAAAGTACAAAGGGGCCAGGAAGAAAGTATTGAAATGACTAGGCTAGGATAGAACGCGTGATAAAAACTCCCAGTAACATAGCCATTTTAAAATAGATAGTGCAAAGCGTTTAGTCAAAAATTTGAAACTCTTATCTGCAAATGCCCTGGCGGCCTGCTGGGTGAATAATGGGCGCGCTAAGAACGTCATTGATACGACTACAAACAAATTCATAACCCGTCTTGGACCAGATCCACGTACTCGTGCAAAAAAGTGCACCTGCCTTGACTTGTTACGTCATGTTATTCCCGCTAACACAAAAGGACCACCCAGGTTTCTACTCGCTGCTCACCCGCCAACACCCACAGAACATATTCGAGGCGTGACAGACAGCATGCATATATGGATTGGCGTCAAATAGCAATTACGTACCTTCTTGGCCCACCAAGCTGGCACTATCAGACACGAAAATTTAGTAAGTATCCGTTGGTCACTTGTGTCCGAAACTTCAATTTCCGCTGACGAGAATACACGCTGGGTCAACTCGTTGGATCAATGCAGCGGGTGGCCATCGTTGGAGGCATCTATGTGTACAGAATAGCACATCCATATAAGGCGTATCGAGTAGCTCTCAGATGGCCAAATTATTCGCGTATTTGCGCCATAACACGAAAAAGGAACCAGGCCCGCTCGAATTACACCAAGTCCGTAAATAGGCCGATTAAGTAGAATTATTCTCGGCCTGAACAACGAGCCAGGTTGGGCAGACGAGCGGATGAAGGGGTTTTGTCAATTTTTGCTCCCCAATAAATAATTCGGACGCCCCTTACTCGACCTGTCCACTATTCCCACTCGAACAGACGCCGTCTTCGAGGCACCCGCACAACATGCATAATACATAATGGCGTCATGAACAAAAAGTGGACATCACCCCCTCGTTCAGACTTGGAAACTGGCACTCGTCATAACGGTCCTAAGAACACACACCGTGTTGGTACTTGGCCGTTACACAACCAAAACACGTGTACTCACCCGACTGGCCTTCGAGATGGGGTGGGCAGGCAGGGCTGATACGAAAAGACGATAATAGACATCAACTCAACCTTCGCTCCGGTCGTCTCAAGACTGAGCAAGGCCCATTTATAGAAAACGGACGCAGGCATTTCACATGGAAATAGTACCCCCCCCCCCCACTTTCTCCTATGCATACATTCCGATTAGTTATTTGCATTGGCATTACGTCTCATGCGAAGTTGTCAATTGGAGAAAACAGGAACCGAGCACACAAAATGCGATCACCAAATACAGCACGTGGAAGGCAGAGATGACTGGGCATTTGGGCTAGACGACGCGTAATATTGATTCTCCTCATTCTCAACCCTACTCCATTGTTCTACCTGTTTGTACAAGCCTCGTAAAACTAGCGACTCCACACCACAACACAAAAGTTTTCAATTTTCGCAATCATGCATTCAACCAGTTTTCTAAAAGTGGTTTGCCTTCTTTATTTGAGTAGAAAAACGATCTAAAGAAGTCTTTTGCAGCCAAGCCAAGCCACGAGAGAACAGGACGAAACTAATTTCACAAGAGCAAATGCGGCTGTTCGAGTAAAAATGAGACTTTCTACTGTTTTTCAGGTGTTACTGCCAAGAAAGCATAAAGTATAAGAAAGCCGCCGTGACTAAAATGAATGGAATTATCAGAAATGCTTAGAGCAAACAAAAAGGAAACACCGCCATTTTTCTTTACTATCTCAAATATTGAAGAAACTGGCGTCTGGTTCTGCCATTCGGCATATCCAAAGGGTAGAAAAACCTATCTCGCGCACCTCCATCTATTATGCACAAAAACATTAGAGTATTATTTGGAAGCTTGCGTTATTGGTCCGTAAAATGGATAAATATGTAATAAAAACGTGCGTCGTCGTCCCGCGCAATTACCATCCGTCAATCAAAAAACCCACCCAAATGAAGAAAGCTCCAATTTCTTCAACATAATATTTGTATAGGGCGACTCGTTTGCTACACATTTAGCTGAGTCGGGAAAATTTGATCCTTTCTGTCCCCTTCAGAATCGAATTCTAGCTCAATTTAGCGTCCTTTTTACCTTCGAATCCCCTCTTACACCAACCCTTTCATCAATGCTCCAATGTCTGCTGCTCTAAGAACATATAGACTCTATGCCCGAGACCCTGTTACCTCATCCAGGTAATGCGTACCATCAATCGTTGCTGTCACACCGTGCATTCGAGTGGCAACAAATTTTATCGATGAGCTCTTTTAATTGAGTTTTTGACAAATTTCCATTTTCGCTACTCAATTCTGGGGCGTATGAACACAGAGCATGATAAACGGGCACTCGTAAATGTATAGTATATGATACTAGGACTAAAACGGGCAAAATGAATTGTGTCGGGGTGTAATTTGAAAAGGCAAAACCCTTTGAAAGCACCAGGTGCGTATACCAGTCGGTCCCAGGCCACCCGAAAACAAGGCGGGCATTGATTGATGTTGAGTAAGTGATACTGGCGGCGGATTTACGGATCGTCATCGCGCAAGGAATAGACAGAAGGGTGAAGACGGGACGAGCATGTGCGGATCGTATTACGCAGCCTGCAGACTTGCCGCCCACACTGACAATAGCAGTGTTTCATACATTTCATCCATCCATCGACTGCAGGGGGTAATTTTATTTGGCACTGTACACAAAAAAAATTTTGCTCCCGTTGAGGGCACAAGTATTTGAATCTTGACACAATGAAAATCTCGGCCAGATCCTATTCACAATAACCGTTTCACATGAAGAAAGGCTTCTTCCTCTTTTTAGATCTATCGTCCTCGAATGCCCTTTTCTAATAATCACCTTAGGCATTTCACCCATCGGCCATCGACCCCGTCCCACATCGCCTCTTTTGTCATTGTGTCTTTTCATACCACAGCTAGTCATTTTGTATAATTAGGAATAGGGGCTTGAAGGCAATAGAAAGGCATCGGGAATGCATGGACAGGGCCACTGTGAAAAATGAGTGACAGCTTGTGACTCGTCTAGTTGACAATGTATAAGCTGAACGTACATGCGGGCCTGGCCTATCCATAGCAGTCACGTCACTTCTCAGAAATGCACACTGGCTGATGGAGCCGACAATCCATTAGCAGCTAACGAGTTGACACAAAACTGATTGGCTTGTTTTCATAGAATTGAAACATAAAACAAAGACTATTCCCTCTCGGCTAGTCAGGCGTGTCGTGACCATGTTTTATCAGGAGGAGGCTAAGTTAGCGATCGAGACACCAAAAATTTAGTTCTGAGTATCAATTACTCTGTCGTTGCCATCACCAGTCTAACGTGTCTAATTTTCCGAGCTGGCACTGACAGCTTGGAGGAAAAGAAAGGGAGAAGGCTCTGGCTGTTTGACATTTTCATTCTGAACCTGGACTTGCGACAGAATAAAACCTATTTTACGCTTTCTGAATCAAAAATTTGAATACGCGCGCTCAGATCAGCCTCTTATACCGACAAGGCGATGGCAACGCATTGCAGCATTTAAGTAAAGCATATTTTACTAAAGTCAAAATCAAAAATGCAATACATTAACTTTCTAGAAACTGTGAAATTGTCCAACCTTTTCTCCAGCTGAATTGGCACTTGGAAAACAGCGTCTTTTGTGTCGCAAAGTCAAATCTGTTTTAAAGCGTTCGAGGATTGCTCTCATTACAGGTCAGGGTACACGCATCAAATCTTTGTACTTTAAGGGACTATTTAAGGAGAGCCTAGCTAAAATACGACTGGGTCCGTATTACTGGAGGGAGTGACCAGTAGAGCTTTAACACAACGCGTTACGCGTGACAACGTCAAGTTTTTTGACCTATTACATGGCTGAAACGTCACCCTGACGGGTGACGCTCCTAGCTGCCGGCTCCGTGCAGAGTATCGATTGCTAGTCGAGTCTCTACATAGCCAACGGTCTTCCCTTCCATTCGCTAAAGTGCATCTGTAAGGATGTTTTGCTCTCCATGAATTTTCAATAATCGATCTGAAATGGACGACTCCTAAATATTTTGAGGCCCTGTGAAACAAGATTTTGTTGTTGTCGTCGCATTCAGGGCTTGTAATGCTGCAGAGCTTAAAATTTTGGTGCTAAAGACTTGAAAAACGGATTCCGCGCGGTGGCGAGCTTCTGACGACGTCAGTTAGTAAGGCGTCGTCCTGCCAGTCGGGAAGTCCAGAGTTCGACCCCCGGGCACTTAATGTCGTTCTTCTCGTGAGTCGTGCACACTATAGGTCACTGTCAACATAACTGCTGGCAAACTTGAAGAAGCTAGCAGATAAATAGGGGCACTTTGGTAGAGTCTCGTCTGCCTTGACATCATTAGAATGCTCTGATAGGAGACTGGGCAAATGCGAAAGTTACTGCGTTATAATACAAGATCTCGTGCGCTCTGCAAGAAATTAGGATGCGGCGGGCATCTGAACAGCGAAAAGGAATCCACCTCAAAAAGCGTTGTTTGATTTCACCGACTGGTCATCTCTTTTTGAGCTCAGCCTTTCGCCCATGGATACACTAGAATCTACTGGATGGATTCTAGTGTATCCATGCTTTCGCCTCCACAAAAAAGGTCTTTTTGTTTTCTCAAACACAAATAAAAAACATTATATCAGAATCAGAACGGACCTTTTCTGCGACAACACGACGACAGAATAATGCTGACAGTCGTCACTGAACACAATCTGCATTTTTTATAAGTAAATGGACATGACGTTTCGGTAATATCACTTCGATTTTCATAAATCTCTTTAAACTGTCTTTGCGATATTTATGAGCCTGTATATTAATAATGTGGTCTATCAGGGCCTATTCTTTGATGGATTCTTAGTGTATAGAGAGTTTGAGCTTTAAGCACGTCACTGGTTCAATCTCAATTCCCTCTCTTCTGCAAGCGGCCTACCATACCAGGTCTGACATTAGGTACCTGAGCCTTGCCCGAACCCGGAAACCCAACTCGGAAAGCCAGGTTTGGGTCTGGTACTGTTCGTAGCTCACTTTTAGCGTGTAACTTGGATAAAAAGAAGTAAATCAACATGAATACGGAAGATATATCTTTAGCATGAGAAATAAATATCTGAGTCAAAAAAATCATAGAAAAGAACTCAGAAAAAGGCTGGATCGTGTTTTGACAGAAATTTCTTGGGTCAGGTTTGGGTTTTGAGTTTAGGTCTCGAGTCGGGTCAGGAACACTTTTGTTACTTGATGTCGGACCTGGAAACTGTAGGGCGGTACAGCCGTAGTATAAGCCGAGCTATGGTAGGTCATATCCGCCATACAAAGTATATAAAGTCAGAATTTTTGTTTGCTGCCCGATAGGATGTTACAGATGATTTTGCGATTGGCGCTAGTACACAACGCCTCCTTCAGAAGTGGAGGCCAAGTTAGCATCAACCTCCCCCCTTCCCCTGAACGTCCTTTTTGGATGATCCCAAACGCAACGGTCATTAGTCCAAATGTTTTTGGTTGCAGGCGATTACGAAGTCTTTGCCGCCACAATATCATTTATGCAATAAATGCACGTGCAGACACTTCGAAAACACGAATCGTTCATTACACATCTCTGGTTTATTCCCTCATTCCACCATATTCTGGCCGACTTCAATGCTGATTGGCAAAGGATCAATGCTCTTAGGTCCTGTTGTCAATTTCTCGGGGAACTTTCCACCACACGAAGACACTAAAAGCTGGTCCGGTACTTGAAACAGCTTACTGCCCGCGCAGTTCGTTGTGATTGTCTTAGCTGGCAGGATCTCATTTGACGATAATTCGCTCGACTCTTGAGATTCCTGTAAAAAATACTTCCGGCATATTATAAATTTTAGATCCGGCGATCTGTTGCGGATCGTCCGTAACAGACTACAGCCCAGCTTAGACGGTTCCTTGCAGGCTTCTCTTTCACTGTACCTCACTCGAAACTTCATTCGAAATTTCTTCTGGTTCAATCTCGTTTCGGATTTGAGCTCGACCAAAAATTCCAGCGACAAAAGAGGCAACGATGATCAAGGTTATCGAAAATTTTCCGTTCATGGTCTTGTAACAGAGGTGGACGATGTTAGAGGCTGCACAACGAACTCTACTATATACTCCTACCAGCGCGTGATGTTTTCAGTGCGGCAGGGGTAATTCACCAGGGTGACTCCTAGACACCTAACGACCAATTTCCTTTGTATACTAGGTGTTCATTTTCGGAGCATTTTGATGCGAACCATGTATCCATGGCTTTTTAATGATTTTACTAGTCACCTATTGCTTAGACTGGTTCGTACACAGGGGGCGAGGCAAAGAAATGTTAGTTAAGGATTATCGAAGGGGACCTCTTTGAGCGATGTGACTGGGTGCATTTTTTGCTGCCACATTCGAATCCGAAGAAAGATTCACTGATCGTGCATAACTAAAGACTAAAATGACTAACTTTATTCTTTTTGACAAAAAACTAGGCGAAGAAGGGAAAAAGTGGTGTTGCCAGCTGAATATATAGTCCTTGCAAATCATTTTGACAGAGTGTACGCATCTGCATCATTACTAATCAAGAAGTCGTGTCATACGTTATCCATAGCAAGCTTTATTCTGTACAGCGCACTCGAGCGTATACAGCGTTAACGATAACGATAACGATATTTTTTAAAATAAAGGTAACGATAACGATATTCGTCCAAAACGATATGATATCCTTAATTATACCGTTAGTTCGCAGTTGCAAAGTTGCAAGTTCACACGCTTTAAAGGATGGTATTGACCGCGATCGCAGGATGCAAGTGTAGGTGAATCAACGCTGCATCAAGATCTCCTATAACACTTACATTTTTCCCAACCTTAAAACTGTACCGGACTCGGCGTCAGAAAGCACCTGCACTACTGGACTGTCTAGAATGTCAACGGTGTTCTCGAAGATGTCGAGCAAGATTGAAGAATTGACAAGCAGAAAGTTAAAAAAACTGACGATAATTAAAAGGGGCATGTTGACAGTATTTTGATGAGACTTGTGTTTAGACAGCAGAAGTCCGATTTTGCGCGCGTCATTGTTAAATTAACGAAAGTATCCTATAAATATTAGGAACAGATCATCCTCAATCAGTTAGTACTCCAAAAAAGTTAAGGTAAGCTTAGAGCGCCATGACTCTGGTAGTAATTCTCCTTCGTGTCGCTGTTGCTGGTGCAATTTTTTGTTTTTGCCTGAAGCCTTCCCACCTTATAAGCAGGGCTGTGCGAAAACCAGCACACACGCAGCGTCTCTCTGCGTATTTTCACTAGAAGCACCTCCACGCGAGGGCATCCTGGACAGGACACCGACTTCCTCCGACGATGGCAGGCGGGCATCGAACCCACTCGATGTTGGACGGCTGAGACTGTCTCCTCGTTTTACTTCAGTCACTCCACTCGAAGCACCTCTTGGGTACCAGGTGAGTCACCCACGGCCTGACGTGCAAGGTCAGCGAGGGTTTATGGTTCGCAAACCGACCTGCGCCACCGGGGATCGAACCCGGGACGAGCCCTGCTACTCGCTCCCAAGCAATATGGAAAGACGAATGCAGAACAGCCTACACCACCGCGGCAGAGTTGTTGCTAGTGCGATGGTGGACAATGATGCAAGGTGATAGGCCGTTAGGGCAAAAAGCTAGCAAGCCAGATTCTATGAGTGGGGATCCTGGCCGCGATTTGGTCCAGGAAGCAGGACCCAGTTTGTGCGGCTACAATCTGAGATGGGAGCATCATCTGGACAAGGCGGTGGCCGACCAAGTGGTACCAACAGAGGTGGTTTCCCCAAATGAATACAGTTGTCTGACAGACCTCCTTGGAGGCGGCCAGTCCACTGTTCCTCTGCTCCTTTTCCAGCGTACTCCAGCGTGCAGTACTCCCGCCAGACTTCCAGCTTACTAAGCGGCAACATTCCGTCTTTTCTGCGAAAAAATAACGATATTTAACGCGTTAACGATATCTTTTGAGAAACCGTTAACGGTTAACGATAACGATATTTTTTTAGATATCGTTAACGAACGATATCGTTTCCCTGTAACGATATATACGTTACTCGAGGGCTAAGGAACACACATTTGACAATCTTTTTGTACCGAGGCGAGAGTCGAACCCTCCCCTCTAATAAGTGCGAGCCCAGTGTGAGAGATGGACGCCTTCTAACCCCCTATAGGCCACGACCCTGGTAAACTGTCGATTATCGCAAATAAGCGCAGGAAAATTTAAAAGTTCTACACTTGTTCGACAAAATGCATTCATTATGACGGCTGACAATTATTCTCGTGGGTTTTTTTATCCATCTTGGTCACTCCAGCGGGGAGTCAATTTGCGGCCCATCTCCCGCGGGGTACCCTACTGTACATTGCCATCGACTAGGGCCAATCCGAGTTGCGCGGGCGCTACTCCGCGATGTCATTAGGATGGCCATACCCAGCTCGTGCCCCATAGGCCCGGATTTAAGACCTACCCGCCCCAAATAGCCTCGTTAGTATTATAGAGCGCAGTCGTGCAGGCGTAGCTAGCTGTGGGCTGCCCCCCAGCTAGCATAGAAGCTAATTATCACCTTCGCAGCCACTGACCACTAGCTGAAAGCCCACTAATTCCGCATAGCCCCGCAGGGCCTTAGCTTACCCCTAATGAGTGCCTCTTATCGCAGCTTACCGACCGTCGTAAGTCCTTTAAGACCCATTTATCACCACATGACTTGCCATCACGGCTTACTGGCCAGATATCGGCAGTCCCTTAAGGCACCATATCAGTATTTAGTCATTAGCAAAACCTTATCAGTATTTAGTCATTAGCAGAACCTTATCAGTATTTAGTCATTAGCAAAACCTTATCAGTATTTAGTCATTAGCAGAACCTTATCAGTATTTAGTCATTAGCAGAACCTTATCAGTATTTAGTCATTAGCAGAACCTTATCAGTATTTAGTCATTAGCAGAACCTTATCAGTATTTAGTCATTAGCAGAACCTTATCAGTATTTAGTCATTAGCAGAACCTTATCAGTATTTAGTCATTAGTAGAACCTTATCAGTATTTAGTCATTAGCAGAACCTTATCAGTCAGTAGCTTAATCTTATCTTGGCTAAATATTATCAATGATTAGTCATAAGCTGAATCTTGTCAGCGATAGCCGACAGAGACAGCTCACCCACCGCAGTCAAAGACATTGTCGAACAATGACAGAGCGTGATCAGTCGGCCACCTGAATTCTCACAGGAACAGGTGACGTCACAAAACTCGTGAAGTGTCGTTCGCATCTGGCAATCTGTAAACGTCGCGACCTTACGGTTACTAGACCGCGTTTTTCGTCTTCTAGCGACATCAAGTCACCCGTCTTACACGACACTTTCCATATGTTTGCCCCTTACAATTAGACCACTATGACGGCGTGGAGTCATTTGCGATGGCGGTTGTACTGGGACGATGGGAATGGTAGCGAGGCACGACGGTGATGGTGTTTTCGTGTAGTTTTATGTTTTTCATATCCGTGATTGTTAGTTTGTCTGTTGTTTGCATTTATTGTGTCTTCATTTTTACATTTTCGAATTGCTGGGTAATATATAAGCAGCTTATGCATTCGTATGCTAATTCCGGATGGGCAGATGATCGCATCCTTTTCACTCTGACCGCGTGTCCATCCACTCATGGGGAATACTCATTTTTATCATGAATATACGCGCACACAGTAGTTAAGCAAATCACTCCGCATTTTACCATCCAATTTCAGTCATGGCTCGCCCTATGTTGGACAGGATCGAAATTTGCGAAAAAAAGAACAACGACATTTTGCCTCCAGCGATATTTGCTAGAACGTGGGCCCGTGTAAGTTCGTTCGATTTGGCAATTTGACCAAACGGTGCAAAAATCTTCGACTGTGGTTGACCTTGGTTGTTTACTCTCCTTTTCCAGACTGATTCGGCTTTCGCTTTTTTGGTTAACTCTGTTTACTAATTACATTTATATATACTAAATTTTACAAATTTAGCAATACTATTCATATCTACAAAAGATGACGGCAAAGGGGGCATGTTGGAGAAACCGCCTAAGCGACCCACCGACGAAGGCACACCAGATGGACTGAGCGGCGGCATGTTAGGTCCGCGATCTTCCCGACAAGGGTCTGTAGACATATGCAACAGTCCATTGCCACTACCTCTCTCTCTGCCCATGCCTATAAACAACAAGTTTCTACAAAAACAACGCTTAGCATTTTAATACTTTACCTGCATTGTTGGCCGAGATATTTACGGCCAACCCTCCCCTTAACCGCCATCTTCACTGACCTAAAACGTTCAGTCTGCTGATCTCGAAACAACTACATGTGCGACATGAAAGCTTACCTCAGCATCCAGCTGCGACCACCCCTCCGACTGACCAAAATCCAATGACGGGCAATATGGCTGAAACAAGTACATAGAGTATAAAGTTTCCGCAGGATAGAGAGGCGCAGGAGTAGGGGTACTCGAACTAGCCAGAGGATGGCTCAAGCTGGAGGAACAAGCCACGCAGTCCATGTATTCACCAACAACATAAAAGGGCCGCTAAAACCCGCAATTTCCAAGAGCAGCCGCGCCTGTCGGCCGTGAGGGAGATTCTGAGGGTCCTAGACCCAAACTGCGTAGAATGCAATTCAGAACAGGAGCTTTCTGTAATATCTGCTACCTGCCCGATGCCTGAAAATCAGACCAGTCACTCGACCCTTGAGTTCGCCCTCGGCATCCTGTCTGACTCTGTCCCTGACCTAGAAGAGCCAGACCAGTCCCCTGCACCAGCGCACCAAAACAGCCAGTGCAGATAAGTACGGTGTATCAGAATTCATTGTACACTGTTCAGCAGAACATTAAATTCAAATTTCGCGCTCGCTGTTATTGGATGGGAGTAACGACCTTCAGCCGTGCCTAGGCCCTAGGAATTTAGTCCGACATAAAGTTTGAGCTACCGAATAGAGGGTTAAAAATATCTGTTCCCCAATTCACTTTGTGTAGGATTTTTGGTATGATATAACTATCTGTGTATTTCTGCAGCCAAAGACGGAACCAGCAGCACAATGAAAGTCAGATGGGCAGGTATATTTCACTTCATCACAGTCAAGACAATTCAGGGGTATGTAGGGGTAAGCCAGACTTTTCAAAAACCTGTGAGAATTATGCTGTCCTTTCAACAAAGGTCTCGAGATAACCAGATGCTGTTGCACATTCGCTGCACCAGGTACGGCCAGACATGTCAGCATAGATGCTATAGCTGATAAGCAGTAACCCAAGGTACGAGGTACCGATACGAACCAATGGGATAGTACATGATGAGTCGCGCGGTTTACCTTAGTTCTTTACACTGTAGAAACAAAGTAGTGTGCAGTGACCATGTCGTATCTCTAGCGGATAGGTTTGTATGATCAGGCAAGCGAGATAGCACTTTCCTATTAACAGGCTGTAGGCTGCATGCTAAAGGCTGGTGTGGAAGCCTCGATGCCCGTCCAGTACCTGTGAGTGCAGGGACTTATGCGCATCACATGAGCTTACACCGGTATTTTGCATTTTGGCACATTCGATTTTTGCACATACTCTTATCAGTTGTCTTATCGTCACTTCAAGTTGGTAATATGGAAAGTGACAGTCGCTTTAAATCTAGAAAACAGTTACAGTACAGACTCTGATTCTCGATTTTTTTGTTCTCCATTCAAAAACTGTTTTTGTGGCGGCATATTCTTGCACAAAGTCAAACAGAACATACTACACTGTATTTTAATTCTTAAGAAATAATAAACAGAGAAATGTTTTTATTCCCTTAGCTGATCTTGAGCCTCAACCACTATACTTCACCAAGTCTACAACAGAACGATAGCATGCTAGCGCAATGTTCCACCATTGGTTTTCCCTAGTGTTTCTTGTCTCACAACCCTGTATCCAGACCCGCCCCCACCATGCATCTGTGTTTCCATCTGAGAGCGGACATGACAGGAAATGCGTCCCCACAGGGTAGTGGGTTGCAAGTGCTGCGCTTGCGGCTTCCTTCCTCGATTTAGCGACAACAAAAGGTGGAAGGTAGAGTATGGCCTGGTTATTTGAGTGTCCAAAGGTGAGGCCTTACCCGCACAACTTATCAGTCCTCTCAGATCGAATGCAGAAGGCGTTTCCCAGCTTCTCTGAGAGAGAGTTAAGCCGATTGCTTATCAAATCTTCCTCAAGACAGTCCTCAGAAGGGATTGTCGAGGGACATCTCGTGAGGTGCATGTAGGACTGGCACGCGTCCCGTTGTTGGCTGCTCCCTAGCAACCGAGCAGCGTTGATATCTCCATCGGTTACTCGCACCTCGTGACAACTAGACCTTCGTGCTCTGCACACGTAATCGCCGCCATCTTATTCCTGTTTCCTTACGAGAAGAGCGATAGGAGGGCGTTAGAAAATTGTTACAAAAAGTTTGATCATAGAATTCAAAGACTGTTGAAAAATGCTGGTTGTCATGGCCTTGGCGAACTGTCAGTTTATTATTTGATTATGGTAAATGATTCTTGGTGGCTTAGGATCATGGGCATTGGAGCTAGTACAAATGTGAAGGAGATTCGGATTGATCAGAAGGATGCGAAATGGGAGAGGTACATCAGAGAAAACTTAAAAGATTTCCGTTTTGTCTGTTTAAATTTCTATTGAGTTTAATTTTTTAAAAGTGTGCTCTCAAATTTTTCTCTTGAAGATTTAAACTGGTTTTTAAGCCAGACTCCTAACGTGGTTTCGTCAAAACTCGAAAAATTCTCGAAAATTCGTACCTAGAATCCTTCTTCATGTTTTAAAAAGCATGAAAAACTTAAAAATCGGTTTTATTTTGTCTGGAAGTAGATAATTTGAATTCTTGCTTTCAAATCTTTTAGCTATCCATCTTCGGCCACCAGTCGGCGCAGTTCTAGAGGCCGAGGTTTGGGAAGTTTGGGTCGAAGGTGGATAAATAGCGCAGAAAATGATGCAAATAGCAGACGACTACAACAATTGAATGCAGCTCTGGAAAGTGCGGAAAAAAATGCTCAGGATGCAGAACAAAGAGTGCGGCAATTGGAAAGAGAGGTAGGTTAATTTTTTGGAAGCTGAAGACTTGAGCAACAATCGTCTTTTTATTAGCTGGCTACATTGGAACTTCGAAATATGGAACTGGCTGACGAAGCTACTTGGCTTAAAAAGCAACTGTCCGATAGGCCTGAGGTAGGTTCTTGCTTTAGGACTGATTGCTGCGCCTGTGAAATGAGCATTGCGAGCGTACTGTATCAACAAGCTTGTTTCCGTTTTCCTGGGGAAAACTCTTGCCTTTACATTTTTAAAACATCCGACGGGATTTCTAAGCGGCGAAATAAGCAATCTTCGACCTATGGGATATCTGGCCCTGAAAAGAGGAGGTTATTTCTTACACACAGCACCAACAACATTCGCTCTTACAACTACTGATACCAATCGTGCCAGTATGTCTAAGCGTTTTTCTTCGAATCGTGTCACGAAAGAATGCAATCAAAAATATTTTCTATGTCGCCGTGTGCCTGTCTCCGTGCCTGACCCTGGTATCATTCGAATATCAGCGAATTGGCGAGTCTTTTTTTAGATGGTCCTTTCTTGGCCAGGCTGTAATCGTAGCAAGCCCCTTGCCCTTTTACTTCTCACACCCCATTCATCTTCTCACCCGAGCTGCCATGACAACACTTTGAAAGAATTCATCCTCGGGTACATTTCTTATAAGCTCACGCGGGGCCTCCCGACTTGGTCACTATGAACGATATTAACGCAGTAGGAATCTGAATGTCGATTTTCTGTACAATTTGAGTCGCAATATGAAAAAAAGGAAAGAATAAGAGAGAAAAGTACTAGTTTCAAAATATTTTTTCCTTTATTCTCATAGGTGCCACTTTCGGAACGACCACCGACGGGAAATCTGAAAAGTGCTGGCACCGGGACAACGCCCGCCCCCAGTTCGAGCGATACCTATGAGACCTATCGAAGCAAGCAGACTCAATACGTGTCCAAATTAGAATCACAAATTCGGCTCTACGAAGAAGATATACTCAAATTGGTAGGTGCCACTCGAGTGTGGTCCTCACTTCCCACTTCGGTGCCAGTTAGTAACAGGGTCCTGGTCCGTTGCACAAATACACCCCCAGCCCTGCAATCTCGATTATACTCCTGTCAATGCGGGGTGCCGCTAAGCGATACATTATTAATGTCGTGCGAAGCTGCCACTTACGACCCCACTACCAAAACAATCGTCAATCTTCATGTCTTTGTGTAGAAAACCAAATTAAACAAAGAAACGCAAAGATTACAAGCAGAATTGGAAGATCAGAAACACAGATCTGAGAAAGAAATACGATCATTGGATAACCGACTCATCGAAGCAACGAAATTGAACCAAAAATATGAAGGTGAGCCTGCCAAGTTCGACTTTCTCAGATGCGTTCAAAGCAGCCTTCGTGTTCTTACTTTAATTTGAAATTTCCCGTTGAAATCTTAATGATTTTAGATTTTATTACAAGCAAAATTTCGACCGAAGCAGTTTTACAACTCCGCAATGAGCTCATGGCAGATTGCAGTGTTGGTGCTGGTGCAAGCACTGTGCGGGCTGCAGCAAGCGCATCGGCTTCGGGTGGCACAAGTGCGGCTTCTGATCAATTGAGTCAAAGCAAAAGTCGGGCTCAACTTATTTTGGAACTAACGGAACAAATATCCGTTCAACAGGATAAGATCCGATATTTGGAGGATGAAATTGTCCAACGCGATATCGAACTAGCTCATATGAAGGCAGCCGTTCAAAAAGGCGAAGAAGTGGTGGCTTTGAACGCCAGCTTAAGGAAATCATCTCGGTCGAGCGCCGCTTCGACCAGTAGGATCAGTAAGACGGGTGACGTTGCCAGAACGACGAATACTAGCTGTTCGAGAAAGACGGTTCAATCGGAGCCAGCGCTACAAGTCATGCAACCACAACCACCTGCACCACCTCACATCGCGACGCCAGTCGTAGCGAACGAGGACGAAATCGAAGCCCTTTTAAATAATCCAGCAATGATGTACGGGCAAGACAGCGATGAGGAAGTCGAAAAGCAGAAACATACGAAGATTAAGGAAGAAAAAGAGCAGCTTTCACCAGCACCGATTAATTTATCAGTCTCGCAAGATCTTCAGCACCAGCAGCAAATAATGAGTGCCAGTCTGTGTTCAGTACCCACTTCATGGCGTAAAGAGCCCGCAGCGGTACTTTTGAACGGCTCAGCAAGTGGAACAGGATCGTCACTGCCACCCAGTGGTGCCAATCCGAAGCGAATAATCAGCGTGGTCAATACGATCGATGGGAACAATCTTGGCGGCAAGATCGGTCCAGCACCTCCAGCTAGACCTAAAACAATGGGCGCTGGACGTCAACGCATGCACCCGTCGCCAAAAAGACAACAAACAGTGGACGAATTGATAATTGCTGATCGAGAAGATGCAGATCAGAAACCGCCCGTCAGACAAGCATCGATCGATAATGTGACCAGTCCTACTGCGGGTGGCACTCGGACTCATTCAGCTCCTATGTTCTCTTTCAAACCAAGGCCCTCGAGTAAACAGTCGACTACTCGAGGAGCATCTAGCAGAGCCTCGTCAATAACTGCTGGCGAGTTGCCGCCACCTATCGATCTCGAGGAGCAGACGACGGCGGAAAGAGAATATAGGCAAGAGCCGCCGGCGCCGAGGAAGGGAGCGTCAATTCCAGCCACTGCTAAAGAAGGGAAGAAGCCATTCGGGCACTCATTTTCCTCATCGTCAAAGCGAAGGAATTCGGACGCCATTGAGGTCTTGTCCTTGCACGATCACGATACCATCTATAGCTCATCGCAAACAGCCGCAAGTGAATCAGCAATAGGATACGATTCTTCGAATGCAGCCTACGATGACGAGGGTGACATTGAGGACGGCGATGACGAGGACGACTACAACAGCGATCAGGAAATTCGACGTCGTTTTGAAGAAAGATGGAAGAAATCTACCACAGGTCCACCGGATACGGCGGATGAGAGAGAAACTACTAAGCGTTCTAAAGGTCCCAGGCCACCCGCTGGTGGAGGTGTCGGTCGAGCAGCATCGACATCATCATCGGGTCAAATCGCAGGGAATTCGATAGATAAACAACGAGTTTCAACCTCGGCGAAAAGTCAAGATTCAGGGTTCTTAGGCGACAGTTGCGCCAGTACTAATTCGTTGAGTTTATGGAAAGGGAGGAACAAGAGGCAAATGTCACTGCAGCATCCATATGATCCATTGGACGTGGATAAATTGCTCGAGTTGTGAGTTATCAAAATCCTCATTAAAAACCTTTCTTTAAAACTGAGCTTACTCGTGTGTTCGTTTCAACCTTTTGCCTACTCAATTTTACCATCAATTAAAAATAATCGAAAAGGATTCATAAAAATTTTGATCTTTGGTGCAATTTTTTGTTGCAATAATTCGGCTGTGTGTGTACTTTTTTTGCTTTGCTATTTATTATAGGGGCATACATACTAGCTTCAAACATGCTTATGTGCTGTGGGAGTGGCGAGTGATAAGGGCCGGTGCGCACGAAAAGAGGGCTATGCTTGTGTCATATACTTTAGTGATAATCATTGTTAATTTGGGTACATATTTTTTGCTATTTTATGATCTTGCCAAAAGTGCTATAATAAGATGCTTGAATTTTTGAATTGGTGACTCCGCAATGGGCACTGCGTGGTTTGTGTGTTTAGATGTTCTCAATTTTTCTTGTGTAAACTGGATTAGAAACTGGCAAGTGTTTGTAATTTATGGCTGACATTATCATCGAAAGGATGAGTTGGAAGCAGCTTTCTGATTTATACAGTAGATCATACAATGCTTTGAGGAATTCATTTTTAGATGATGGATTTGACGGTGAAACCAGAAGTTACTGACGCTGCTGGCGTGGAAGTGGGGTTCAACAATGCTGACGATGAGTGGGACTCGCTAGAACTGAGGCTTAATCCTGCAGCGTTGGCCAAGGCACCAGGTACAGGGAAGATATGGAGTGCATGAGGCAGGTGAAGGGTTATGTTTCTATTTAATTATGTGCGAGCATGTTGCACAGCAGTGGTAAGAGGTAACTGGTGCCGCAGGTATCATCGACGAGAGGCCGTGGCGAGGCACTGCTTGGTAGCTTGAGACTGGGGTCGTCTAGGGTTCGATCCCGCGACGGAGGTCGGTTTGCGAACCATAAACCCCCGCTGACCTTGCACGCCAGCCCGTGAGTGGCTCGCCTGGTACCTTAGAGGAGCACGGGTGGAGAGAAGGAAGCCAAACAAGGAGACAGTCTAGGCTGTCCAACACCGACAGGGTCCAAGGTCCGCCATCGTCTGATAAAGTCGATCTCCAGTCCAGGATGCCTTCGTGTTGAGGTACTCCAAGTGGAGACGCACAGAGGGACGCTGCTGTGAGAGCTGGTCGCGGCATAGCCTGGCTTAAAAGGATAGAGGCAAACCTGGCTGTTTCTTTGACATGCGAGTATGTTCAGTGGAATCACTGGCAAGCTGTGATGATACAGTGACAATATCATAGTGGCAGTGACAACATAGGACTTCCCTCTTCATTGGCAGCTGTCCTTTGGCATTGTGCTCCCTTTTAGAAGCGACCCAGCCCATGAAAGCCCATGAAAGCGGACACTTACCGACTGGATTGGTCACCTTCGACGAATGCTGGGAAAGCCTAAAGTCACGTGATCTAACAGAAGAAAAGGTAAGGCTGAGTCCCCTCAAACCTTCCTTTACCTCCGAGTTCCACTTTCAGAAGCGAGTCGCTCAGCTGCAAAAAGAAATTGAAGAGCAAAAAGCGGCAAAATCCTGTTTCAAACGTGGATGTTGGCCAAAAGTGTGTCTTTTCTGTCGTTCCAAGTTGAGTGAGCATTTAGAAAAAGAGAAGGAAACAATCTTAGCTCTGACAAAAGGTAAGATTGAAAATTTTGAGAAACGAGTACATAACTTGACTGCTTTCAGTGCCATTTTCGGACAGTGATCAATTGCATTTGCGTATGTTGACTACGCTTTACAAATCGTGCTCAATGTCTGTCGCAGCTGCACCAAAGCGATATGGAGCCCATTGGGAATTCATTGGTTTCCAGGGTAAAGTCATGACAACTGGATTAAAAACTGCGGATCTCTCGGATTAGATAACTTTGTCTTTTAATCGATCAGTCAATACGATTTTGATTTTCAATGATCCTTAATCGTTCGTTCGATAATCATACATACATTGATCGATATCGACAGTATATTGATCGAGCGATCGAAGATCAATCGATCGACCATCGAACGAATGATTGGATGTTGATCGACAGATTTCAAATGAATAATCAAGCTTGGGTCAATTGATCACTTATTTACATCTTCTAGGCCTTGACTGATTAGTGCCATCTTGATTGGCATATGAATCAATTAACTAGTTGCCCAAAGAACTCAAATTGATGGACCGATTTTTGACTAAACTAAAATCAAATCAACCTGATTGAAAAAAGCATGAATAAGTTTTTCAGGTACTGATCCAGCAACAGATTTGCGCGGAGCAGGCATTTTTGGCTTGCTGCAACTGGTAGCTTTCGCTACTGATTCACGAAATCAAGAACGAATCAAAGCAATCATTGACTTGTCCCAAGACACAGTTCAGGTGCTAGCAGCCCCTGATTGTCATGTTTTATAAACACAGCTGAGCGCGTTTTCAGAATTTTCCATTTGCCATTGTGGGCATAAATGTCACAAAGTCGGTTTTGACCTCATTGAAAAAAGGACGCCTAAACAGGTAGTACACAGAGTTTTTCGACGCACAGGAGTGTCACTCATGTTGATTTTAGAATCTGCAAAGAACAGAATTCAGTCATTCGAGTCCTAAATGCATTGTATGCTGGTGGTCTTTACTTATTCTACAACACATGGCTGCATGGGCGCAAAACCATTGAAGATTCTGGTTTTGTGCTTCAGAGTAAGCTTGTTTTGCAAGAAAGGTACAAAACTATGAGTTTGATATTATTTTGTAGAGGTAGAAAAAGAGGCTGCAAAGAGACCCAAAAAGTTGATGCGCACAAAGATGGATTTGACCAAGTGGCGGCTGGAAGCAAAGAAGGAACAGCAGCAAGAAACTGAACTAACTTTTCATGCCATTTGAAGAAAAATGTCGTCAATATGATAACTACACATATTTTTCCAGCTTGAAATGATGGTGCATTGTGAAATTTCTTACCGGCTATGCTATGACAAAGCTATCTCGGCAAAGTTAGGAAACTAGTTCCTGGTGGTCGGAAAAGTCCGAGCACTCGTTCAAGCGAAGCTTCATGTTTGCGCCGTCACACCTGTCAACACAAAAAGGAGTGCCCCCCCCCCCCCCAATTTTCTTACGTGCAGTAATAAAGGTGGATACTCTGGATGGAGCTGCTTTTTGATGGCAGAAGAAAGCAAGGCTGCAAATACATCGCGGTTATCAGCGACAAAAGTCTTGTCGAACCAGGGGAAAATTCAAAAAACATTTTGGCGGGAATTTAAGCCATGCATGTTTGCTACTCTGACCTTATCTAACCACAAGGCACGCACACAGCAGAAGCGATGAGAACAGTGGTTATGCTAACTGCAAATCATAAGCATCGTTCATGCTACGCTTTTGATTCAGCAATGCATAAAACATACATAGTATGAAAATCGTAGGAGCAGCAGTATTCTGATCCAACAAACCAAAAATCGGATAGGAATGGACGGGAAACACTTAAAATTCACTCTTCTGTCGCTCATTTCCAATACTTCTTAATCTCATCATAGAACGCCAATACCAAAGCGCCGCCAGTCCCCCGATAAACATTGCTCAATGCACCTTTATAAAACCCAGTTGCCCCTTCATTTTTTAAAATCTTTTTAAAACAATCCCAAGAATTCTTATAAATAATTTCTTTCCTTCCCGATTGCATCATCATTCGTCGCCTTACCGTATCCCACGGGTAACTGGTTATGCCGCTGCACACCGTCACGACTTGACTGATCGCCCATGTGGCGAAGAAATTCAAATTTGCTGGATCCGCGTTTCGTTGTGTCAAAAAATCCAAAATAGGATGCTCGATAAATAATGATACCTTGGACGGAAACATTGAACCCGCGATACAAACCCGCAATTCCGTCGTGTTTGTATATTCGACCGACACAATCGATCAATCCACCGAATTCTCGAGTCGCCTTATCTTTGCCAATATCGGCCGCCAAACGGGTTCGTGCAAAATCCAAGGGATAAACGAAGCAAAGGCTGGTGGCACCAGCTGCGCCACCACTGGCGAGATTTCCGGCAAAGAATTTCCAAAATTCCTTGTTCTTATCCACATTTCCAACAAAAATTTGTTTGTATGTATCCTTGAAAGCAAAATTCAAAGCTTGAGTTGGGAAATAACGAATGACATTTGCAAAATTTCCACGCCATAATGCCAATAATCCTTGTTCTTTGATCACACGCGAAAAACAATTGATAATTCCTTTGTAACGTTTCTCAGCCGGAATTGTACTTTGGGCATCTTGAACTTGGAATAATAATTTGACTCGTTCAATAGGTGCTACTATGGTTTTGGATACTGCAGCAGCCGTACCACAGTTATCCAATCTTTCATAAAGTTCTTCAAATCGAACGCTGATTTCTCGCTTGTTTTCTTGACGGAATGCTCTGATTTTCTTTCCATTCTTTCCACTGATCTGGACATTTTCGAGGGAAGAATGAAAGATTTTTGAGAATCAAGAAGCAGCTAACTTGGGCGGAAAATTTTTAGGCAATGTTATGCGCACCCGTGGTGTGGCTACTCACGCGTACTTGGCAGTCCGTAAACAACGATGTGTATCCATGGAATGTGAATGTTCTACGTTATTCCCTGTGCAGCAGAGAATTCCATCACATAAGAACATGTTTGCACTTATTTTCAGATTTGATGCCGTATTGATCAACGCTAAAGATGCTTACGATTAGGAGCAGAATGCAGAGAGACACGCTTGTCATGACTGCGTGTGGGATGCTGGTCATGCCATCGCTACTACTATCTGTTTTCTTTGGAAATGTACACGCGGCCTATGCGACAACGTGAAGGGCGTGTATATTCTCAAATAAAACAGGTTTATACGTGAGAAAATACTTTGGCGGCGCAGAGCTGAACACATCAGTGCCGGAACTGCTGCTGTAACCCACCTAGCCGAACCGTGCGCGGTCGCAACTATATTCTGCTGTAATACGTGCTGTAATGTAGTGTAGTCAACTACCGCAGACAGCACAGAGGTGAGTGCAGTGTAAAGAGATACTGTTGGCGGCTTCCTGTATGTCGAAATATGGCGAAGGGTGCCAAGTCTCACGTCAGTCTTGTGTTCTTGTCTCCGATAGGTTGTCGTGCCCAAGAAAAGCACTTTGATGAGAAGCATGGTGTGGGACTGCCCCGCAACGAATGTGTAGTCACAATGGTAAAAACATAATATTTGTGAGAATCTTCATCGAATTTTCATGCTCTTTTACTGAAGACTAAAATAACTAAAGCCCTTTTACTGAACTTGATAAATATAAGCGTTCATAATAGGTTTTAGTTGAGTAAAAGGGTTTCGCAGCCCGGCAGATATGTACGCGTGCAGTACATCTTAATGGCACGCCGAAGCCATAACGCTATGCTTTTTTTCCATGCCCTTATGCAGTTCGTCCTTTTGTCTAAAATGGTCAGGCCGCATCATCTGAAAAAATGGTCCCGTGACGATTCCCCCACTTGGTCAATTTCCCCACTGAGACGATTCCCCCACTGTGTCGTTTCCCCCACCGTGCCTGGTGGGGGGATCGACTCACTGAGACATGTGACGTTTCCCCTATTGTGCCGGTTCCCCCACCGTGTCGTTTCCTCCACCATAATTTTTCGCCTGATGTGCTGACCCGACTTGGGTTGCAACAGGCAGTACGAGTGTGATAGGCTTGTAGAATTTGGGCGGCGTGAAGTAAAATTTCGGTGCTGCAGCTCATGTGCAAGGTATTCAGGCTACGAACTTTTTGAACTCCTTCGAGTATTTCAGGAAGGATATTTGACACGTTGCCAATACGAGTGAATGTAAGACCAGGCCAGTTTTCTCTGCTTATCAAGGCAGCGGTTCAAATTGCAAATGTATGTAAAAACCCGATCTGAGGGGTGAATCAGTTCTCGATCTGATCCGACTGCTGGATCGGCAGCATTGGCAACTGGAATTTTCGCTCTGTATATGCTGAAGAATGATAAGGTTTGGCATACTATGATGAGAAAATCCCGTTTTTTCTCTCAAATCAGCATTCAGTCCCACTTTACGCTCTGCTTATCTCTAACCTGTGTCCTTCGGAGTAGAGAGAGTGACAGCGAGAAAACAGAGCAGGTTGGCGAGGACGCAGTGCTAAGTTCGACATCCCCATTAACTTAAAATTTTTTGAAGCGGATCCGATGGATCGGATCGGTCGATGCTGCCCTTGAACCAGGCGAGAGTGACCCAAGGAGCAAACGTTTTAAGGCCGCTATAACAGCATGGCATTTGAATGGCAATTGAATAATAAAACAAGATCGCGAACTATTTGAGGCATATTTCAATCTTCTAGGAGTTATGATGACAATTTGCGCATGAATGCTATACTCTTAGACGAAGGCTCAAAATTTCGAATGGCCGCAGTTTCTCAAAACTGATGGTGGGGGAATCGTCTCACAATCCAAAAAATAGATAGATACACTTTTTCATCTATGCTTGCACACGGTCGCCAGCAGACATATGGCCGCGAATATACGAATGCAGCATGCAATACTACAAAACAGGAGAACAAGCACTTCGCTAAGACATCCAAATTTTACTTCGTACAGTTATGTAGTTTTCCAATGCCTGCAATATTTTTGACGCTCAATATCTACAACGTAGTAGCTGCCTAATTTCTGTGCACCTTTATCCTAGAGCACAGCAAGGAACATCACTGTCGTTCTTTACAGCATGTCAAACATATGCAATACACAACCGCTTGTACACAATGCTGCTCACGAACACCAATTACCATTCAGTTTTCCAACCCCCATTCCAGCCTCTGTCGTTCCAATTTAAGGATTGGTGCGGAGCAAATGGTCGAAATCCCTGTTCATTATTTCCTGCTCCAAAAACCCAATGATTTTGCGGGGCAGGAACGAATGGTCGAAATTGAAGATCACCTTGTCGCGGACCAAAGTCAGCTTGGTTGAAATTGCCTTGATTCGGATCCAGCCGGGGATCATTTCCTGCACTTTGCCCACTGGCTGCGCTAAATGGCCGAAATGGACCACTTCCAAAGTTGGACTGGGCTGGCTGGGACTGCGGATGATTCTTGGTCGGTAAATCTGGAAATCCCACGCCGAGACTTCTCCCCACAACGAATTGTCCACCAGAAAATAACCAAGTGGCAGCAGATACTGGGCCTGTTGGAATGTTGACGCTGCCTCTTTTCACAACGTGTCGGCTAACCACTGCAGAGAAAATCGATGAAAACAAAAGAAGTCTGATCAAATGGCTTTCCATTCCTCCTCAAAAATGTGAGACTCACATTGCCTGGGTTACACAAAAATGTATTTGCCAATCGGCGGTATATTTCTTTGGCGCTCCACTCGCCTCTTGTGCGCAGTGGACAAGTGACTGATCTGGTGCATTGTATTGGAACAGGTTTCGTGCCATTGTCCGAACATTGGATCGTACCAAGTGCATATTCGTTTTTATGCCTGGAGGCAAAAAGAAAATTGAAAACACGAGAATGTTCTCGTTGCCCAGGCATAAAAATCGGTCATTGTGTGATTGCGTGGGTGCTCAGTGTGATTTTTGCTGTGTACCTACTTTTGGACAGTAAATCTGGAAGTACGGTAGGTACTGTTCAGAACAAGGCTTCCTTTGGAGCAACTTTCCAGAAGTCTTACATGACTAGCAGACTTTACAATCAGAACTTTAGCACAAGTGCAGAAAAAAGATTCCTTTTATCCATTTAATCCCTTATTTTCATTTGTGCAAATCCCATTTCCTCCAAAAAATGCTGCACCGAAACACTTCTGTCTCTGTCGTCCGAACTGGAGTGCTAGCGGGTTCACATTGGTGTTGTCAGTTTCGGTAGCAATGCCAGGAATGCCTTTTTGTTTCTGCGCCGTAAACTGGCCGGTATTCGTATTGAAATTTGCATTATTTCGATCACCCCAACCCAAAGCACCGTTCAAAATACTGCTTTGATCGCCCCAAGTCGCACCGACGTTGCCACCGTCACGAATTCCAGCATTGTCCACTCCTCGTTGACGCGAAAAAAGACCGAGGATGTCAGTGTTTTCACCAAAACTTCCACTGGGTCGGGCTACGTTCACTTGACCACCAGATGAACGACCGATGTTGGTGCTGGGAAGGAGACCAGCTAGGGGAGATATGTTGGCATTTTGACCTTGGCCAAACGACAGGATGCCCGGGGCACTTTGGCGTCTCAGGCGGAAAAGTCGTTCTGAAAAGCCATCTATTCAAAAACAGGCGCCATAATGGGCCTTTGATGGATGATCACTAAATGGGGCCCTATATAGAATGTAGATTCAAATGTTCTGTACCCACTATCTAATGAGAATTTTGGAACCAGGCCAGATGTACAGGCCTGCTAAGGGTAAGAGAGGCTACTGTAAGTCTTCCGAGAATGTCTTATCAGTCTTCTCCAATGAATTCTCCAAGCGGGCAGAGGCACTCAATTCTTACCGTAAACAATGGATTTTTCTTGCCTCACCAAAAGGGCTTCCCCCACACTCAAAAACACGAAACAAACAAGTACGACTTTGAACATTTTCTGACTCGACTCGACGTCGTTGCAGTTTTGACTGCCTCTGGACCGGACCTTACGACTCCTTAATAATAGTACACAGTTTTCGTCGAGTGGGCGTTTCATGGGGCGCTGGCCGATGAAACTACAATGGCGGCCAAGCCTAATGAAAAGTCCTTTCTGGCCGTTTTCTACTGGAAGAAATGGACGGACTAGGAGGTCAGAAGTTTTAAAAAAGTAATCCTGTTTGTATTTGTGTATTCCTGTTAGCCGTGCATATAAATCATAAGACAAGACAGTGTGTAAAAAGTCAATGTCACCGTGATTTGATAAGTTGACATTAATAGCAGCCGAAATTGTTCAGCTGTTGTCCTGTCACGGCTAACAGAAAAACGCAGGTCTAATAAAAATAAGTGTTCTTCAGCTCGGACACCAGTTACGATGTTTCCGAGTCACATGCACACGACGTGTATTTCAGCGCTAACATACATCGAAAGCAATGGTGTTTTCGGAATGACAATTCCAGGTTCACACTGAAATTGAATGCATCCCTGACTGACATAGTTCTCATTTGCATATTGTGCTCGTCTTGCTTAGGCTCTGCTCCATAAGCTGGATATTCTATTTTTACATTTTCCTCTATAATTAATTCAGTCTCACGAACATCGCAGAGTATGAGACCATCGCTCACGCCCAGTCCAGTGTAGCCCAGCCTTCGGCTTAGTGATGACGTGGGTCTCCTTTTCCCGGGCATGGCGAACTCTCTATGGCCACTTGTGAAAGCGGAAGCTTTGCGTGCTCGACCAAAAATAGCCATCGGTTTGAATAGAGAATGAGGGTAGCCTCGAAAGTGGACAAGTTTAGAACCAATTACCTTTATAATAGCACGGGTTCACTTGCCCTCCATTGGCTCCCGGGAAACAACTTGGTCCATCTCGTCACTGCGGGAATACATCGTCAATCGACATTCGACAACTTATTCAAGCTTAGTCGACTGGCGGGGCCCTATGGCCATAGTTAGCTGACTACTACCGATCGACAGCCAGGCCCTAGGCCAACCCCTCTATTATTGTCCTGTGCAAAGAAAAATGAACAAAACACCGGCCTAAGATTAGCTTGACGTCATGCTGGGCCTCGTACGCCCATTTAGGGAACCGATAATCGTGTGGAAGCCGTCCTATTTCCTCCCATTCACCTCCTGCAGTGCCAATTTTAACTTCGGACTTGCACGTTCGAGCCGACAAAGTAAATTCCGAATTAGGCGCTGATGAAAACGATGCTAATTGTGAGCACTCACTTTAATTCAAGCTTATATCGAACCTACTTGGCCAGCTAGTCATCGAGTCAGCACTGGCACTAGAGGAGGCTTCCTTGTCAGAAAAGGGAGAAATCATCGTGCAAATACGATTAGGTGACTGCTATTCTGAAGAAGTTGTTTGGGAAGAACCCTGACTTCTTCGACCACGCTTCTGGTGGGCTAGCTTTTAGTTGTTTTTGTCTTGTTTTGCCTTTCCTCGAAGCCCGCTATGATCACGTAAACGGTGGGCATAGTTGCCAGGTGTTGGGGTCTAATATAAGTCTGGACTACGTAGTTGCTGGGACAAAGAGGGCTGGCGCTGTTTGATTCCACGGAGGATGGTTTCGCCTTTCCGCCCCTTCTCCGTGATTCTTCATTTACTTAATTGTATTTAATTAAAGGGCTCCATTGACGCAAGTCATTCGAAGTCGTCATGGGTTTCTTTGCAGATTGCTTATCTTTACTGTGCCGACCTCTCAGACTGCGTCGTCGCCTCCTTTCCGAATACATAGCTTCTCCATCTACCCACAGAAAAGTTATTCGTTTCCCATTGTCTATGCTTTCAGGCTAAAGTGTGACACCTTGGCAACGAAAGAGGCGACAACGAGGTGATAGAACGTATTTCTTGATGACCATCAGACACCCTTGCCTCATTGAACACCTCGACCGTGCACGAAGTCGTTTACTCGTTGGTCAGTCTTTGTGAACATCGAGTGCAATGGAAGCCACTACGACTCGAGCTGCTCCAGTTAACAGCGTGCAAGGAGAAATAAATTCGACTGAATGCATTCCAGTCAGAAAATTCTTTGCTCAAATCGCTGTCGATACTTTGAGCACGCAAGTCATTTTGGGATGTCTGTACGCTGCTGTATGGCTGATGGCTGTCACAAGCAACCTGTTGGTATTGGTTGTGGTCTTTATCATGAAGCTCGGTGGACGGAGAGACTCGGGTGGTGGATGGTATCGTCCACGCTTGCCGTCTTCTGTCACTACGTCATCATTTTCTGTGCGAATCGTATTCGTGGTCAGTCTAGCTTGTTCCGATCTACTGACCAGTTTGACTTCGTTGCCAGTGACAGCAGTGAATATTCTCACCCATGTCTGGCCGTTTCCGGCTTACATGTGCCATTGCATTGGATTCTTTCAAGGGTTCAGCATTTTCCAGTCTAGTTTCACATTCACCAGCATCGCTGTGGACAGGTGAGACAATGAGGTCCCCTCTAATGAGTTGTTTCCATGGGCGTGGTGCCTGACGACAGCGGGTACCTTTATGCGTGTTGCTTAGAATTGTCTCTGCAACTCTTAAATGAAATGCCATGGGGTATGCCCATTTCAGGTCTGCTTACGGTCCAGCCAGCCTCAGTGCAATTTGACGGGCTACCCAGTTACACACAGCTGCAGTATGAGCCTTATTGGTCTGCCTTTGGACTACTCTAGATTCAAATTCGTCTCGCAATCATCAGAAAGATGATCCGTTCATTAGGCATAAGGGCCTTCATGATGACACCTTATAAGCGAATCTTGAAAATAGGCTTCGCTGCCTGCTTTTCGTTTAACAAAAGTAGCTTATCCACCCCCACGCTGGGCTGGGCGTAAAGTATGTACATATATTACACTTTCAAAAAGGTGACCGTCGGGCATAAACTTTATTCGATTTGCACATTTTGCTTTCCGCAGTGAATAGCCGGTAAACATTGTTTCTCATGAGACCTAATGTTTACAACACTTCCACCCATCGAATTGGTAGATTCCCAATGCCTGCGAGGCCATTTGCTCTAATAGGACAATATTGGAAAATAGAGTAGCTGTTTTTAAGTAAGCCCTGAAAGCACACTGGAGTAAGCCTATCGGTGCATCATATATCACACTTCTGCGTTTGGATGCAAGCATTACTGTTTGGTGAAAAAACACAGCAGCTACGAGGCGGCGTGAAAAAATTCTGATAGTCAGTATGAAGAAGCCTTGATAAATGACCATGCCTTTATGTGCAGGCTTACTAATAGGTTATTTAGGCCCGTGGGGTGCATCCTTTTTTGGCACCAGGCCATAATAAGTGTCCAGGCATGTGAGCAGAGCGTTTATGTCAGCACTTGATTACAGTTATTATCTCTGGCGTGCAATTAAAAGCTCATTAGGCAAAGGGGATTGGTGAGAGGTAGGGAGCAGTGAAAACGGGACTAGAGGCAGACAGGTGTGTGTATCCGCTGCGCACAGAAAAAGATTTAGAATGCAGAGATGCTTTATAATTTTTAATCAGTACATACAGAAACCTTAGCCTTCAGCAGGTTTCGAACTTGCGTCCCTTAGAAAGATCTAGAGTGCTGAACCAGTAATCCCAGAGGCACGGGTTCGAATCCCGCTCGAAGCTCATTTTTGTATCCGCCTGTCGGGTGTACAGTATACTGTAGAGTTTAATACTGGCTGTCATCATGCCATGTTCAATTTCAGATACCTGTTAGTATTCTACCCTGATCACGCTGTGGTCACTTATGGTACGGCTCGATGCGGTGTGGCACTGATGGCCTTGCTGGCGGCAACTTTAGCTTTGCCCATGTTCCTATTTGTGGAAGTCAGAACCATTGAGCCAGTGTGTGGTCGATTTTGTGTGGAAAATTGGCCACAGAATTCAGCTTTCTTTAGTCAACGCGTGTACGGCTTGTTCGTTCTGATCTTACAATTCGGACTGCCCTGCGTTGTCACGTGCATTTGCTACTTGATGATTGCTAAGAGATTGCGCACCCGTTCGTCCATTTCCCAAGTGACCGCGCCATCGATCAGTGTCAGACAAACGAGTGAGACGGCCGAGATATCCATTTGGAAGGCTGCATGGAATCGTATGTATTGGAATCGTAGACGCAGTTCGGGAGTGCAAGAAGCGACCCACCGATTGATCCCGAGTGCTGAACGACGATCGAACGAACGACGTCGTCGAGTGAATCGAATGATGGGTGCCATGGTCAGTGCATTCACCCTCCTATGGCTCCCTTTCAACACTTTGAACATACTTCGCGACTTCGATTTATTCGAACGTGTGTTCGATCAACAATCGTTCAGCGTCCTCTACTCGACGGCACATCTCATAGCCATGACCACATTGGTATGCACTTTCCTTTTACAGTTTGTTTGCAAAGCAACTGAGCACTAAATTAATTGCACATTTTAAGCGAGAATACACAAGACGAGCACGACAGAACACATCACGCAAGTCATCATCAGCAACACGCATGCACCAGATGCACATGCAATCCAGATTAGGTTGCCGCTTCGGGGTCACCACAAGCATCGCGCGTATGACCAAACTGACTGCCATATATACTGCCTCCGTATCATGCGACTATGCAGCATTAAAAAATGTGTACCTGTGTGACCCTCGAGCATGGTGGGCCTTAGCAAGTGAGAGAATCATTGATCGCTGCTGGCTTGAAGAGTCAACCCCGAAGGGTTGATGTTTCAGGCTTAATTTGTCGACTTCAGTCGGTCATTCTCTCCCACGCCTGCCAAGCTTGGTTCCGCATGTTTACATCCATAAGCGCGTCTGCACACCTCCAGTTTACACTCGATCCTGTTTTCAGGTCTGGAATCCAATCATTTACGCTTGGTACAACAAGTCCCTCCGATCAGCAGTGAAAGCTGTATTCCGATGTGGACCCACGACCATATAGAGCACTTGCCAGATGTTCTCTTTGCGTGTTGGCTGCACTGGTGTCTGCCTAATGCTCATACAAATATATAAAGGCGTCTATATTAGTTAAAATAAAGTCTATTCCAAGCTTGTGTCTATCCCAGCCCTTCTCAATCTTCTTGATGCATCTTCAACATTAAGCGGAGCCACGTGCACGAGGGACATCTCCACGCATGATCACTTGCACCTAAGGGTATAACCATATCTAAAAAATACCACATCTATGCTCAGACACGGGTCAACGCACTCAAGGGCACGGAATGCAAAAAGCTAACTAGTCACATCGATTCACAAAAGCATTGTCTCTGTTTTTCTATGCGCTTTTTGCTGCCGCATTGGCCAATGCTGTCCGACGAAACATGTGGGTAAGTGCTGTAGTTGCCTTGAGCCAACACCATTCGGGCAATATATGAGCACCCCACAAAAGGAAGGTATGCGGAAAATAACCTGTCGTCCTCGTCGTTCGTCCCAATGTCCACGAGGCGTGTCGCACATAGTCAACTGCCGATGGCGACATCAAACTGGCTTGACCAATTAGTGGACTATACGCAGTCATATCCGTGGCTACGTAGGACGGCACCAGTGCCTGAACGTGGATGTTGAATGGCTGGCACTCGAAACTAAGACTTCGAGCCAAGAAATCTACATAGGACTAAAAACAGAAAAAAAGAAGGTGTAAAGCATGAAATACGAATAAGCATACAAATTCAATGCGAAGCTCAAAATAAGGGATTACGCAAAAGTAGGGGCTGATAATCTTATTCCTGACATTAGTACGTGTCTAATAAGAAAACGTGATGCTGGGCTTCTTTGTTTGAAGCTAAATACAAGCCCCACGTTCGATAAAAGAACAGGACCAGAAAACCTCAAGAACACACTCAGAAACCAAATCGTGTTAATTACTCCATGGTTCACATATTCCTTTTACGCCTACTGATAACATTTCTAAGAACGGACTACACCCTGCGTCTAATTGGCAAGCTACCCGGTGGCAACCCGACTCCTAAACTCATAAATAACCACTGCTTACTTTGGTTGCACCGTAAGCGGACATGAGCGGGGTTGGTTGAAAAGCGCAAATAGACGAGACGAACACAATCAGGCCCCGACGTCGACGTAACATGCAACTGTTCAAGACGGCGTGAGTCATGGCTTGCGCTGCACCCATGTTCACATTGATCATTTCCCACAAACGCGTTTCACTGACTTGAAAGAAATAATCAGGATAATCGTACATTACGCCCACGTTGTTAACTAAAAAGGAAGAAATTTATAAGCTTCATAGAAACATATTAGCGAGTGCAGTCCTCAAAGGATCCGCCGGTTCTCCTGGCTTAAGTCAAAAGGCCCTATGTCTAATTCCTCTGATCGCAACAACGCGCCTAAGAAGGGCCCAAGAGTGCACAAAGGCCTTTGGCAAGTATGAGACCCATAGCCTGTAGGCCTTGTAAGCGAAGTTTTTGCTCTTCAGGCACCCCAAACGTAAATTTTTTGGGAGAATGCTTTCCTACCACTCCACCCAACCAAGATTGGTTCGAAACACGGTGGGTAACTGATACGGAACCCCTGAGATTTCTGGTGAAAATTTTTGCAAGAGCTTTTAAGAAGTCTTGACACCATTTTTGGGAAACCACGGATTTAGCAGCTGACCCCTGTCTTCGGATACTACGTCCATGAAGATGATTTCACTGTCAGCGAAGCAGTTAACCTGCACTCAAAGCACAGAAAGACACAAGGGCCATCCTTGGTGATCCAAGTACAGATTCTGGACAGGCAGTGAGATAGCTGCAGGACTTGTGTCAGGGTGCGACCTCAAGGCGAGTACATGCTCTCTGATTTACTTACTCAAAATCCCAATCTCTTTATCAGCTAAAGCGGTTTTGATCGAATCGTAGACGATGGCTCCTTTCGCAAAGTCGGCAACAACACGCACGGTTTGCACGCCATATTCGGATTCTGAAACTGGTTGATATTAACCCAGACATACACTCGTTCATGAAGTATAATAACGCAAACCTATGAACTGAGCCAATTCTGTCATTTTCGGTTCGTCTCTGGCCACCAAAATGATGTCTAGTCCGTAGCTGGCTAGTAGCAGCGCGAACTCCCGTCCAATTCCACGAGTACATCCTGTGATTACTGAAAAGAAAAATATAAAGTTCATATATGTGAAAAATGACTTAATTTAGGGGGGTGGGTGCTCGCGTCAGCCATAAGGGGGGGGGGGGGCTCCCACGAACCTGGGACTGAAGTGCTCACAGAGCAGTTCAGACCAGAACCTCAAGACGAGCCATCAACCCATGTCTTCAAACCAAACCAAACCAAACCAAACCAGTCACTCGAATTTGATCCAGCATTGGGTCCTGTGTCTGACCCTGACTTAAGAGAAGCAAACTGGTTCCCGGACCAGTGCGCTGAAAGGTGCATCAATACCCACGCCTATTGCATAGGTCTTTTGCAGTCACATATGATAATGCTCTGTAATGCATATCAGCATCATCTGAGTAAAAGCAGCTCATAATTTTAAGCAATCGCATGCTTTTGTTGGGCTGGTTTCTATGCCCGCATTACGTCACCTCCGTAGAATAGAGGCGCTGCCTCTTACAGTTCATCTCGCAACAAGGCCAACCGCCTATCGGCCTGAAACTTTTAAAGTATGTTCATGATTTAGGATTCTACCCAAAGATAGTTCATATGTATGTATACAGTACGCAACACGGAACTCCTCCCTGGAACTTTTGGGGAGTTTTAAACTTTCGGCCAACAACGGGTGACTTTACTCAAAACCTAATTTTGCACAGTTCCTTGAGTATTCGCTTGCTAAGGGTTTTTGGAATAATGATATGCCATTCGATATTGCTATGGGATCATATACCGCTTTTACAAGAAATATTTTCCCTGAAGTTTCTCAAACACTAACCATGAGCCTGGCGGTACGCTGTGCCCTCAGTAGCGTTCTTTCGGGATCATGATCAGGACTCGCTCAATCCCGACCAGGATAGGGATTTAGACAGCGCTTTCCATTCGCAGTCGATGACCTGCGACCTACCCCAATTTGCCGGCAAATAAAAAGCTTAAGATTTCCTTCCCTTGGATAATTTTTAGTGCAGAATTCATCATTGCATTCAAAGTCAGGCAAGCAAAAACAGCGGAGAATACGTTACAAATTAACAAGCAAATCCCTCTCTTCCTTCTTCTCTATCAATTCAATCATCCGCCAAAGTCTCTATATTTCCCCTTCTGACGCATTCTAATCGCCATGACCATCTGAGCCAGTGTCGATCAGAATGCCCTCAGCTTTCGCAGACGATGGCCCACCATCAAATGGCTGGACAGGCAATTGAAAATGCATGATGATACGATATCCAACTGCGCGCAGTTTGTATTTTTAAAAAAGCAGGACTTCTGTATTTTCTGGACTAGTTTTATTCAATCATGATATTCTCCCCCATACACCAATCCCGTTCCCTGTTTCAATAAAAGCATTTTATCTCCACAACATTCTCCGGAATCCCGATCACTTTTTAACGGGATCGGGTTCGGGAGGGCCAGTCCCGACCGGGATCCCGAACGAATGCTACCCTCACGACCAGGGTATTATATCTCTGTCTCCTACTTTGCTTGTGTCTTCCCTGCTTTCTGCGTCCTCTCGCTTTAAAATGGGCACTTTTAACTGTTTGAGACGAGAGTAATAAACGAACAATAACCTAGCTAATGTTTAGAGCCCATTAGTAATGTTACGCACGGGGTCTAATTACCTGCCCATTGCCCATATTGCGTCAAACGAAAGCGAACATTTCTAGCACCCAAAAAATGAATATTCAAACTTTGACCGATTGCCCACAACGATCGCAATGTGACACCACCGACCACAAATAAGCCGATCCCAGCGAATAAATTACGCCAGGACCCGCAATAATTCGAGAGACTTTCGAATAGTAGACTGACACTATCAGACGCAGCCATTTCACGAAATGAGCGGGGGAAAGAAACAAGTTTTCTTGAAATTTAATTAGTAAATGTTACATCAGTTTTACGAGATCAGCTCGATTGCTTATTTTGCGCTCAAAGCAGACATTATTTACAGCTAACTTAAGATGGCGCGAAATTTAAATATTGTGCTCCCGGTTTGATCCGTTGACTACAAAAATTTTTGTTTGAGGCCATCCATCAAGGTCGACCGCACAAAATCTCGATTTTTTTGACCGCTCCTCCCCCTGACCGCATGCCGACCACTTCCCGCGAACGCCCCTCAAAAATGGTCGACCACTTCAGCGGTACCCCCCCTTGTCCAAACGCTGTTTTCAGGGTTGCCAGATGTTAAGGTTTCCCGTCATTTTTGACGGGATTTTGGCCTAGCGGAGGTTTTTGTGGAGGGGACTGGCCAGTGAAGCTTTTGGTGAAGATTTTTGCCATTTTGTGGAGGTATGAGGGGATTTTCCTAAACACCTTCTACACTAGACAAAAAAAAGCACCAAATCGATCCGCTGCCCGCTATCGGTCCCAATTTTTTTTGAAATGCACGGCTTTCTCCCTGAATTCAAGCTTTTTTCTTTGTATACACAGCTTTACTGTAAAGGGGACGAATCAATATATCCATACTCTAATGGTGAGATAACTAGTAAGAATCAGATGACTTAATTTTTTTAAACTACACGCTTTTGTGCCTGAATGACCTTTACGAATCTATTGCGTTTACGAATCTATTGCGTGGCTACAACAAGCCAATTTTTCTGTATGACAAAAATAGCAGAGGGGAAAAAACGGATTCTATAAGAGGATCCAACGCATAAGACGAGCATGGCCCAAAAAAGATGCTAAAAAATTCGGACCCTTGCAATTGTCTCCTCCAGATGCATTGATGCATACAGCATATGCATATTGTAGCATCTGCACACCAAGGAGCATCTCTGGTGAAATTATCATTTGAGGTTTGTTTTTCATTTTTCAAGTATAAGCCCAAGTTTTTTGCGAAGAAATCTGAATTTTCACTTCTGGCGGGATCTCACGAATGATGGGACCTAGGAGAACTTTAAAAAGAAAATTCGATGGCTCATCATCTTGGGATCATTGTGATATTTCTTGGATCATTCCAAGACCAAGGGTCGGGGAGATATGGGCCATATGGCCGAAGCAACAAGTTTTTATGTGTATCTCCATATGGATGGTGGGGTTGAAAATATATTCTTGACTTTTGCTTCACCATACACTTAAGGGGGTACTAGTTCTGTTGGTCTTAATTTTAAAAAAACGCGTCATGGACTCGTGTGTGACGCAGTATGAAGATTCTGTGTTCTCAAGGTGCTCATCCCCATAATTTTATTGCGCCAAAGGGGAAAATGTTTAATTCTGAGATAGACGCTACTGATGATGAGGTTGAAGAAACTGGAGGTACCAATCTTGTTTTTGACTATGCTTATAAGCCATTAGATTTTATCGAAGAAATGTTCAGTGAAGCTAGCAAGGCGCCGTTCAGTGAAAGCTTGATGCTCCCTTTGTCTGGCCTCGCTGTGATTCCAGCTCGTTGATACCGCAAGCGTTTTTTTTGCGAGGGAATTATTGACGGGTTTTAAATAAGTGATGAAGGTTTTGTGAAGGTTTTTAGTGTCACGTGCAACGGGATTCACTTTAAGCGTCTGGCAACCCTGGCTGTTTTGCGAAAGGTCTCATCTTATGCTTTCTCGAGTTCGAGAAGGTGCCCTCTACTTCGAAGACAAATCTTTTTTGGATTCATTGAGCAGATTTCTAGTTTGTAAAAGCCTCCACAGATTTCTGGCGCGCGATGGGTCCGCGACTGTTTGCGACCGCAACGAAACCATGTGCGGGGACGCGGACTATTGAAAGTGAACGCGAGCGCGCACGTTTCCCCCTCCCCCATACTCTTATCTTTTTCATTGTATTTTTCGATGGACAAAAAACACATCTACTCCGAGATTGATACCTGGCTATGTTAGACTCCTGCTGCTGCGTAATGTTCCCTAAAAATGCACACTAGGCTCACTAGGGTCCAGGGCAGGCCGATAGATAAAATTGGGAGATGCTGATAGACACGAGATTCGAAAAAATTTCCATACGACAGACACTCCGCGTCATAACATCAAAGGCACGCTGACAGGCAAGCAATGCCTGAATGCTGATCCAAACTCCACATTACACTTGAATAAAAGCTAAGCATTTGGCTGATTTTGGTGAACATTAGCCGCCAAAGAATGCTGTCTTTTCTTCTTCATTATTTTTCCAGATGGTCTCCTTGCTGGCAGCCTAGCAGCAGACCTTGTTTTCCCTTGCGCTCGTCGACTGATCGAAGTGACTTGGGTATTTATCCTTTTACCCGCGCGCCATTGATTGCCAAAACTAGCACCGCCTGTCCGCAAGAAAGTTGACAGTTGACTCGGTGTAACGTTATTTGCAGCTCGTTCCGAACGTGACAAATATATGCGAGCGTCTGACATGACATTTTCATCGCGAGGATATTTCTCCAACGCCGAAATCAGTTTTTCGCCCACTAATCTCGGCAATATATTCTCCTAAATAAATTAGAACTCATCAACTAGATGACCTTGCAAATGACATAAAGTGTGTTTGGCCTGTGGAGAAGTTACCATTGGGAGCAGTTGGAAAAAAGGCTTCCTAATGGTAAGAGCCCCGATACATCAACCCAACAGGTTTCTGCGAGCAGCGCGTGTGTTGTTATTACAGTCGCATTGAATAATCACCTTGGAATGGCACTCAACAATTTCGTGCTTAAAGCTGTTCGGCAGCTGCTGCATCAGATCCGCAAGGTTCATATTTGGAAGTGCAAATATGCGAATATAATATTGAAGGCTATAGGGTAAATACGAAACTCGAAAGGGGCGGGAACGTAGAACGCCACTCGCCACAAGGCGGCGCTCTTTTTAGTAGCCTGCGACCTCGCACACGGCTTCGTTGCGGTCGCAAACAGTCGCGGACGCGTCGCGCGCCATCCCCCCGCCCTTACCATGGTAGAGTATAGAAATACGCGGTCGGGATTGATAACTATATCTATAAAGTCGTGTGACTTTTTGTGTATCAGTCACGAAATTTGTCTTGTTTATTCGCTAAATTTTTGTAATCGCTCATATTTTTTCAGCTGTTTGTCACAAGAATGAGAAACAATTACAAAAATTTTTGGATGTGTAGTGATCAGGATGATGTTAGTTTCATATTTACCGCGCATTGCTATTTGAATATGGTTGCCTTCATTTTATTTGGCACCAATACGTCTTTGAGTCTAATCATGAATCATGCTATCTTCGTGTTCTACGAAACCTATATAAGCTCGCCTTTTCGTGTCTTTAGAGCGCTTTAGTCTGTTCGTGAATTGCGGTAAGCCAATAAAGAGTTGCTTTTAATCGAGTAGGGCCCCCTTTGTAGGAACCCACCCAAGCTCTACACTTGGCGAGCCTTTGGCAGTCGAATCTCCTTCTGGTAAGTATCCTAGCCCAATCAACGTATCGTTTTCAGATTTCTAGGACCCCACCCGTGCCCGCACCTAGCCGCACCGCTTGCCGCGGGCTAGCGGTAGACGAGGTGTTTAACCGCCTCGCCTGCTGTGTATTAGTTCCCCGGGGAATCAGTCAAAAAGTCGATCGATCGTCCAGGCAAGCCGCCTGAGTCCTGGCAAAGCAAACGCACGTCACCCAACCACCTTTCCGTGTTACGGCGCCCTGCCGCCTACTGTCTAACAGAAGCCAAGCAAGCAACGCCACCAAATTTTCCAAAGTGAATCAGTAACAGAACCGTCTGGCCCCGCAAGCAAAGCGAAATCGCAAAGCAAGCCACTCAGCCAGCCAACTGTTTCCCAACCCACCACGGCCGCGAACCGTCGCACCGTTACCCAGGAATTCCAGCGCATCCAATCAGAAGCCGCTGCGAACCCTGGTACCTAGGCAGACCAGACGAGCACAGCTCGCAAACCCTTCCAGCCAGTTATCAAGAGGATAACCATCCCATTGTAGACCCAGTTCCAAGAGGACCTGAGCAGCGAAATATCCAACCGGAAAACCCACCTAACGAGCCGCCTCCACCTGAAAACCTTCAGTTAGAGCCTAATCCCGAAGCCATGGCCGACCAAGAAAACGCAGTTGAACAGCAAAATAATCCTAATGCACTCGCAGCCCCTAACCCGCAATTTAACCTAGCCGCAGCCATAATGCAGCCACAGCAGCAGCCCGAGCCGCCACAGCTGCAAACCCCAGTCCTTTCGCCGGATTGTTAGCCATGGTCAAGATGCCACCGTCATTTTCAGGTAGCATGTCCGAAAGCTTAACCGATTGGCTCGTTGAATATCAAAATTTCGCCATCCACCACTTGCAGCTAAGGCGCCGGAACTGACTTTTACGCCGTAGTAAGGCTGTGCCGCTTCCGGTGACTTCCGGTTGGGCGCGCGGGAGAATACGAATAGGGGTATTTCTACGAGTATTTCTTGAGCATTGCACAAAAGAAGGGAAAAGTGTTTGCAGAACATGCGTGACTGTGGCAGAATTAATGGCAGACAAGTTTTCCTCGGCGATAGAGAGAGAAACTAAATTAAATTGAGAAATGTAAAGGTAAGTTTCTCGTTTGTGCTTTACTCTAGGCTATAATTAGGTATTCCTGCGTTTAGGCAATGCAGGTCGTCGAGCCGAGGTGGGAACGTAAGATCGGCACGGAGATCGGCTATACTGTACAAAGGCCAGGTCTAATTTTAAAAATGATAACGAGGTAGGCTTTTAGGAGCAAGGAAAACCCGTGTTACTGAGTTTTCCTGATCGGTCTGATTTACTCACGGATTAGGCATTGCCTAATCTGCTGGTCCTCATTGCCTACGTATGTAATCTTGGCGACAGCTTTATTGCGTTTGCGCCATGCAAGTTTTACCTGCTTCTTTGTAATTTGTTTTATTCTAAAAAATATCTTGCTGTGTCATGACCAAGGTTGACTAGAAGAAAAGACCTGATCAACACATTGTTTCTGTCAAACGACATAATCATCTGCATTTACAGTGCACTACCATTAGCTTCAAATCTTCAGACTAAGGCTGAAAATCTGATCACCGACTCCCACCTAATCAACCTAATCAACCTAATCAGAGGATTAAAATAACGTATTTTGCGAAGCTTCGCGACGAAAAGCAATTGATCCACTATCGTCAAGCCTGTTCTAAAATGGATTTCTTGTTGGGCGGAATCAACGTCGTCTTCCAATGCGGCCATTGTCCAGTTGTTCACAATTGCGGTATGACGGCCATGAACCACCTAATTCGACGGCTATAAATGCATGAAAAGTGGGCATTAGAACTTTTGGAAAATCCAGGTGACCTTGCAATGGGCGAAAACAAGACCGAAAATAATGCATTTGGCCACATAAGGGGCCACCAGAAAAAATTTCTGGGGAAGCTGTTTTTCAGATGCACATAGACCTGGCTGCTTCCCCATTTCTGAGCATAATAAAATGATCCGGTCTGCCTAGGCTCAAATTTCGAAGCCCTAGGGCGCCAGCTAGAGACTATACACTTCCGCTTTTCCTCATTAAATGGGAATTTCAATAAACTAAAAACTTACCTTTACATTTTTCAATTTAATTTAGTTTCTCTCTCTATCGCCGAGGAAAACTTGTCTGCCATTAATTCTGCCACAGTCACGCATGTTCTGCAAACACTTTTCCCTTCTTTTGTGCAATGCTCGAGAAATACTCGTAGAAATACCCCTATTCGTATTCTCCCGCGCGCCCAACCGGAAGTCACCGGAAGCGGCACAGCCTTACTACGGCGTAAAAGTCAGTTTCGGCGCCTTAGCTACAAGTGGTGGATGCGCATGCGCCTCGACGAGCAAGGCTGCGTCAATAATCTGCGAGCCCACCTTACGGGACCTGGCCGTACCGCCTATGATAAAATAGCATCCACCATGCCAGACCGACGCCGATGGGCTTACATTGAAGCGCAAATGCGAGCGCGCTTCCCTGAAGAGCGAGGTCTCGGTCTCCGAGAGTTGGAATTCATGAACCGCACGCAGAAAGAAGGCGAAAGCGCCGAAGTTTATGCCAACGCACCAAAGGAACTAACGAAAAAAGTGTACCGTAATGCCACAGCTGATGTCCGCAACTGCCACATCATCTCCCAGTTTCTCAGAGGCCTTCGATCTGATGAG
Source organism: Mesodorylaimus sp. YZB2_4 (assembly GCA_030248295.1). NCBI lineage: Eukaryota > Metazoa > Nematoda > Enoplea > Dorylaimida > Dorylaimidae > Mesodorylaimus > Mesodorylaimus sp. YZB2_4. The sequence continues at coordinate 224,957 of JASANH010001100.1, forward strand.
ATGCGTCAACACGTAGTTTTGACCGACAAGGAGGCCCCACTCTCGATGACTACATACGCCGTGCCATGCAAGTGCAGATCTGGGCCCCTGGTGGTGAATTGGCAAAGAAAACAGCAAAAAACCCAGACCCAACACAGATGATTGCCGAGGTCCTAACCAATTTCTCCCAGACCAGCCTAACCCCATCTTACCGCACCACTGCAAAACCTCCTCACCCGTCATCCACCCCGTTCGATCCAACCAAGCATTGTGGCTTCTGTCGAGCCAAAAATTTTGCCTTCTGTAGCCATACAGAGAGCAACTGTTTCAGAGAACTACAGCCAGCCACCGTCCATTCGCCAGTCCCACAATCCGACATGAGACGTCACCATTTTTGTAAGCTTTGCTAACGCACTGGGCATAAAACGGATGAATGCTTGCGATGGGGCGCCACCAATCGTCCGAGCCGCCGCCAACAGCACGAGCCCAGGCCTAATCCTCAATCAGCGCAAGGGCCTCCCTTTTCCAGACACCAACCTGGTCAATTCTACTCCACTCGACCGAGCGCACCGAATCAATCCGCTACACCAAACCACGGGTAAGCCATGATAAGTGTTGAAAGTGTGGCGGCGTAGGCCACTATGCGCGCCACTGTCCGTCTACGCAGGTCCTTACCGTCCTGCACACCGTGCACCAGACACCTAATCCGCTTTTCCTTGTCTGGTTCGCCACCCATGTACCCAGCTCGTACAACCGGTAAGCCATCTACCTGGCTGCTTCACTCTATGGACAAGTCGAGTCAGTCCGCATCTACGCCACTGGCCGCACTCCAACGAATACAGCATTTATCGTATTTGCCCACCATGAGTCGGCCTCAGCTCTGATCCAGCGAGCTTTTCTGCAGTTGCCAAGCGGTCAGATTTCCTTCGAAAAACCACGTCCCCGTCATCCGCCAGAGGAGCAGCGCACTTCCCGCACACAATCCGCCCCGCCCAAGCACCGAAAAAACAAACGCTCGGCCCGTTCTTCATCACTGGCGTCCGAATCACCAATCCCAGCCATCCCACCCATCATACCGCCGCAACCAAAAAGACGACGCGAACGAAGTCGTTCAGAATCCTCCACCTCTTCCTCTTCGTCCAGCACGACATCGAATGGATCATCGTCTGCGACAACTCACTCAGCCGAGGCTGACAAGACTGATAAGCCACCCTGGTTCCCACAATATATGACCCCAACGCCACCACCACAAGCCGATGTCGCGACTGATGCAATAACCCTTGGCCCAAACCCGACCGCTCCAATGCCTGCCCCAAAATAGGCCAATGCAAAACCGGCGGAAACTGAAAAACCAGCATCGCTGCAGCCGTCAGTTCCACACAGATCCGTCCAACCAACACCAGCTAAGGCTCTGACCCCAATTGAGCAAACCCACTCGCCGCAAGTGATGACAGCTGGCAGCAAACCTGCGCCGAAACTCCCTCATCCAATGGCGGAGAAATTGAGAAAGAAGCCAACCAAGGATCGTTCCGCTGCCATTTATCCACAGCAGCCAGTACCTGACCTGCCGGAATACAAGGACCTTTACAGTCTCATCAATCGCCTTCGCGCCAAGGTCAGCGGAGTCGATGGCACAATCCACCCATGCAAGCACGAGTAAGTCCTACGCATCTTGACTGGACTCATGCACCAACCTTCCGCAAATTACAAATCTATCCACGAACTGCTGTCTAAAATCGCCACGACCAACCAAGACACACCAGTCGGCCAAAAGGCTGAGCAATTGGTCACCCGTTACCATCAAGTGCTCGAGCTCCGCACACCAGCCAGTAGCACCACATCCGCTTGGTATGTTATCCGTTGCCAGTACATATACTTGCCATTTGGGCAATACTAAGGGCCGTATTTGCTTATAGAGCACCGCCACATCTCCGCGAGACCGTCAAACCCATTAAACAGACTAGCAGTAGCCGTTACCATGCGTATCATATCCTATGTGCCATTATGTTAGCTCTATTCACTTATGCGATGGGTGTGAATGCTGATAGTGAAATGACCTTCAATCTGTGTGGTCTGTCGCGTAGTGGCTACGCCATACAAGTTCCTAAGAGCATCCAAAGCACATTGCCCGATTCCACACCATAAAACAAGTCCATTGTCCCACTAGAGCTTTGGCTCAAGCGAACAACTCCCCAAACAACAGCCGCCTACAAATGTACACTACGTACCCGGACGGTATGCACCAGCTGTTACTCAGTTTTATGGAAGTTAGGGCCACGCACTATCACATCAGACACTATCGAGCATAAGCCGATAACACCAATCGAGTGCAAAATGGCATTCGAGTCAAAGTCTTACCAGAATATGCCTCTCACACAGCAGCAAGCAGGACTGTGGGCCACCACCAATGTTCTCCACGTGGAATTCAAATACTGCTGCTACGAACATTGCAGCTCCGCCTCCAATTTGTTTATCGAGCAAGGACACATTGCAACCGTAGACGGCACCACCGTCTCTTCCGACCTTGGCGATGTAGGAGGTTGCCACCCAAGCTCTAGACAGTGCACCATGACCGATGGCACTGTTATATGGGAACATACTGCACTCCACATCCCATGTCAATTTCAGTACGCCAACACACATAATGCGACCATCGCAGGGCCATACGTGATCATTGACAGTGCCCAGATTTCTCTCACAGTAGCGCGCCAAACATCCATCTGCAACCTAGCCCGCGCATTCCTAACAGCCCAAGGTGCAATCATCCGCATCCCGGATACTAGCACGACCCATGACACCGTCATCCGCCACTGGATGAACACAAGAAAACCAGAAACTAGCTCTAGGTTGCCAATGAGAGTGACCCAATAAACCCAAAACTCCAATACCTCGAAACAAAACTGATGGAAATAGAAAACAGCCATTTTCGCACAGTCAGGCTCGAGTTATGCCGAGCAGCTGAACGCCATCTGCATCTAATATGGCAGCTCCTCCGTCTAGACCCCACCCTTGGAGCCCGTGCATTGACCATGCAGGAATCCATCCATGCTACCTTCGCTGGGGACGCGCTAATGATTTGGCAGTGCCGCCAAGTTCAGGCCGCCGAAATCCACTGGAACCAGTCGCTAAACGGCATCTGCTATGAATATGTACCAGTCAATATCGACAACACCACCATGTTTGTCGTCCCTGGGAGCAGAGATTTAGTCTCCCAAGCGCCGCCAGTGTCATGTCTGCACCATGTGACAGGAATCTATCCACGCCCACTACCAAACACCACCATCACACGATGGCAAACCAGCACTGGTCCCGTTCATGTAGCCGAGGCTCCCATTTCCGTTGTGTGGCGAGGTGATTGGAAAATCTTCACCTTTGATGCCCCATCCATTTTTCACGATAAACTCGCTGACATCATTTCACATGTTGCCCTATTACGTTCCTACGTGTTCACACAGATGATTCTGGAAGACCAGGTACAACGCCTCATGAACTACACTGCAGAACACTCATTCGACCCAGCTGCTGCCGACTGGTCTCGTTTTGGTTCATTTAATTCGAGGCGATAGTATTGCTGCCCAAAAATCATATCAACGAGCATTCGCGTAAAGAGTGGAATTTTTAAATATTTTGCTTGTAATTGGAGAATAGTCATTTTAGGGTGGCTAATTTTGCTTCGACCGAAGATGCACAAATTTTATCCGCCCTGATTGATTCGTTTGAAAAAAATTATGGAGAACGTTTTCAACGATTTGTCAATCATCCGCATATGAAATCGTTGGATAATAAAGTAAGAATTTCGTTATCAAAAAATTTAATCGTGAGCTGGAGTTTAACCACGCATAGGAAAGAAATTGGATTTTTTTGAGATAGTGTCTGCGAGCTTCGATTTAGCGGAAATTTAGAATCGTGAACTTTAAAATGTGTATAATTTAAATTTGACAAGGTTTTTTCTAAATTCAAATTTCGCGCTAAGATTTAAAATCTGAAATTCTGTTCTGTAATTTTAGTAATAAGAATTGTTGAAGATGGAATTTCCTACAATACATTGTTTTGTCTTTTTAGCACGCTCGATTGATTAAAAAGATTAAATTTGACGAAAGCGGCAGTGCGGGTGGTCAGAGGTCGAGCGGGGCACCGACGAAACAGGACGATGAGGAGGAGAAAGGAGGGTTCTTGTGAAATGGGTTTCCCCCCCAGATAAATCCACCCAAACACACAGCATTGCCCATTAGTACAAACATGAAACACAACCCGAACAGGTTTAGGGTAGCGCCCTGCGCCCAATCGATAACGCCTGTATAGGGTGTTAGTGAACAACAATCACTATGTACCACAGGGACCTTGGGGTGGCACGGATACTGTAGTAAACTGAATAGCCCTACATTGGAGAAAATATCGCCAGGAGTGGACCTTCAAGCAGGCCACCTAGTCGTAAGAGCCAGAGACATCAAATTGACCGATTTTTACCTCGCCTGGAGGCCAACGAAGGCAACTGATACACTGTATGTGGGGCCAGTCAAGGCAAGCAGGTACATTACCTTCTCCACGGGCCAAACACCTACTACATGTGCAATCACTGGCTGGGTGTTGCAGGTTGGGCCAGTACTGAGATAGGGCCCATAGGCAAGCACCCTGGGAGTGGGCCAAAAATCGATTCCCCCTGATTCTGGATCGACCAGCGACGATAAGAAATACTTGCAGCGAGCGCCCACAGCAGGCTCTGTGAGCAGAGCACAGCAAGTGACAGGCAGGTGGGTCTGCAATTATCATCCAGGTGCAGACTAGCTGCTGCTGGACCATCAACCAAATCTACTCGCCCACTGTGTGGGTTGGCACAGGTCTTGCCGTGTGTGGGATAGTGGCACCTGCTAGCGGTAGCACCTTCGGGTTAGGGCAAATGTGTTTTTTCGTCAGACTTCAGGGATCAGGGTGTGGAGGGGAAAAAGCTGTCAAGGGTCTTCGCTATACATATTTACCCCTCCCCCAAGCATCTGGACCTCGCCCATACTTTGGGGGGGGGGGGGGGGGCTAAACCATATGTCCATGCGAACTTGGGTCTTGCTGTCCATGCGAACTTGGGTCTTGCTGCAGAAAATGTGTGGGCAGTCAGTTGTATATAGGTTCGGGTACACGTCCGACCACTTCTGTGGTGGCCTCTTGGGACTTGCAAAGATATTGTCAGTCACTTGGAGACCACGGGTTGAGGTTGGGAGGATAACAAATGGACTCATGCGTGAGCAAGGACTTGGGAATCGGAATTTTGGCGCGAAATTTAAACCTTCTGCTGTAAAAGTGCAGTTTTCTATAAGCTGTTAACTTAGAATGTACTGTATACAAAAAATAAATTTAAACAATTTTGAGGGCCTACATTTTCATTTTGGTTTCTTTTCTGTTCGCAAAACACCACATGGTGGTCAGAGGTAGGTTGACAGCACTGGAGAACATATGCCACAACCGACTTGGCGGAGAGTCGATATTTCAATTTTGATCGCTTGCTGATGGTCTGGTATTTGCGGGATCCGGGTGTAACCGAAATGAGCACTCTGGTGGTTTGTTTTATAGGAGGCGTACGGCTTCTCGTGTTCTCACGGCGATCTTGGATTAGCACCGTCACCGGCCGCTGTCTCTAACGCGACTGATCTGATGTCGGATAATCAACACTCGTCGTCACTGATGACTCATGGTGATCTGCAGTTGGCATTGAACGACAGTGCTTCCAATTGCGAGCTATCGATCGATAATACGGACGTGCTAACCAATGCTCTCTATGCCACGTTGCAAGCCGTCAATCCGTGCGAGGTGTCGCCGACCACTGCGCCACTTGATCAACCGGCCCCTATTTCCACCCCGATGAGTATGGAGTATGGTATCGACTCAACAATCGTCCAAATCATCGATATCGACCGTGCAAGTGAGTTTGACCTCATTTTTCAATCCATTGCCGTCGTCGAAAAAGGAAGATACGATTTCGAGTAATCGAACTCTGAAATGTAGTCGATGCGAATATGTTGGCTACGCATCGACAGAATTTACATCCACACGAAAAATTACACGAATTGAGAGAACAACCGATCGAAGAAGGTCGTCGATTTTCGTGCGCGATTTGTGATCGATGATTCGTGACTAAATGGGCTGTGAAAGAGCACATCAAGTACAAGCATTCGATGGAAAAATGAATGAGTCGACATCGAATGCGGTGGAAATCGTTTTGATTTGGAGTTTTGTGTGCGATTATTGCGGCAAAACATTCCCAATACGAGGGGCTATGAAACGTCATAGCCCCTCGTATGACACCTTTTTTGTTGGCGCCATGGAAAAATCGAGAAATCTAAAAAAGAGACCTATGTGCGGTATTTACAAATTGAAAGTTTATGAATTTCAACGTTAATCTTCCTTAACAAGAATAAAAAAGTCAAGTTTCACTCAAGACCATTACGCTCAGGGCATAAGATAGCAATGACTTGAGCAGAGATGCTTCTCGACCTTGTACTACTCAATCACCACTCGCACTAGGTTTCCTGATTTCCTGACAAAATTTCATGTTTCTTATCCTTTCACTTTCCCCACGACGACCAAACTTTAATTGGCTGACTGATAGGGTTTAGCAAGTCCTCAGAAAAGAAGGATTTAAAGCTTCAGAAGGCATCCGCTAAAACTCTTCCGTGATCCTCGCAGTAAAATCCTAGTTTTTTAGGTTTGCCCGCTCTCTAACCTTGTATGAACCCTGCTGAGAATACTATACGTACAGTATGCTTTCCTTTCTCAAAACATGGTTTTACTTTACAAAGCAACGAAAAATATAAAATTTCAAAAAGTTCTTTGACAGAGGACGAGGGCTAAGGAATACATAAATTGAGAATCACTTGTCGCCCAGGTGGGAGTCGAACCCTCCCCTCTAAGTGCGCACCTAGAGCGAGAGGCAGACACCTACTAGGCCACGGCCGCAGCTCCTACCCTATCAATTTTTCCTGAGTTAATTTTCAAAAAAGGCTAACTAATCAAATTTAAACGGGCAAAGAACAAAATTTTTTCATGATTGCGGCAACCTGCAGTGAAACTGGAAAGACCCTTATAAAAAACACGGGCTTCTGTTAAAAAAAAACCTTGGATGCAGCATCAATTAGGATGCTTATTACTGGTAGCTTAAAAAGAAATAACTGAAACTCAGCGATATTTTGTATTTACTGAAAAATTTTCTTGTAAACCTTGACCAGCCAGGTGCAGTCAAGTTTATTATCGTTCGATTTTTATAGTACTGTAATACTGCGCTGCACGCAGCCATGTTGTGCTTTGCAACAAGCGCCATGGATAAGACACCCCTGGGTCACGTGTACCCCAAGGTACTCCCCAGAAATGCAATGCGCTTCCATCTGTTTTATATGTACTGGACCTAATATGGTGCCCACAGAATGTGCCTAGGGAGCAAAGGTGAAACAGAACTTATAGTTGAAAAAAAAGGCCCACAAGGTGCATCGCTCGCCGCCTGCTTATCTGCTTGCCCTTGCCTCAGCTTCCATTTGCCCTCGTGCTGCAGAAAGAAACAGTAGGTAAAAAACGAGAAAAGCCGATATTGCCTTTTTTAAATTCTTTATTTGAGTGCGAATGAGTATACGACTTCTTATATATTGCTCGCAAAAAAGTCTGTTATCGCAACAAACAACCGTTTAGACCATTCAATGCACACAGTGGCTGGCAATGGCTTTGGATGGCTGGTCATCTCGTCAACTGCAGGGGAAACCACCCTCGACGAAGAAATGCTGCATCCGCATGCAGCATTTCTGCATGCTTTAAATGAGTCACCTATGCTATCTCCATACAGGGCACGTTGCAACTCATTCTTCGGTTATGACACCTCGAAAGTTATACATAGGCCTTCTCACAGAAACAAAATTTTGACCTCCACTTGCTGCTCTTTGAACTTTATTCCACAAATTTTACTTCGGTGCCAGTCGGAATACAACTGTGGGTGGCCAACTCCAAATCCAATCCTAGTGCAAATGGCGAATCAAGCATTCCTACTTGGCACTACCTGCCACACATCCAAAAATGCCGACAACGAACGTGATATTCCTGATGAGTTAGGAGCAATTTTCAAAATAGCCGTAGTCTGTGTCCATGTGCCTCCAGTCAAGTCAAATTCTACCAGAAATTAATCTTTCGATACTGTCTCACTTTCAAGTGATTTCTCAGATCATCAGGAATGCTGCGGACCAATTTCAGCTCCCGGCATCCATCGACCACGGCTCGCATTACTTCCAAACTGACGCTCTCACAATGACCAACATCCAATTTTTGAAAGCGAGGACAAGACGAGACCACGGCCAGCAAACATTCGGCAGTAATATTTGTAGAAAGAAAATTCAAACTACGCAATTCAGGCATATTATTGACACTGGCGGCTAGGAATGGCAAGGTCGATGAACTAAGTACACAAATTGCCAGCTTCTTCAACTTCATAGCGCACGTGTTCGTCAGGAAATCTTGCGTGCCAACTCCATGCAGTTGCATGGAGATGCAAGATGCAAGTAATAATCTACTTGTTAATAAAAATTTTAATCCCTTAGCAGCATGCATAGTCATCAGCGTAAGAGCTTCTTCATGCGTACCATTTAAAAGGAACCTGTCCGAGCAAGCATGGCCATAAATCTCCTGGAGGTCCCAAGGATTCGTCCAACGGGGTCAGGCGCCTACTGTAGACTTAGGAGGGGGTGGCCAGGCAAGACCTTGGTGGTGGGCGCGTGTTCCAAATAATACCCGTCCCTTTACACCGGCTCTGCTGGGAGAAAATTAAAGGAGCTAACATTAGTTTTATACTATTCTGGGGTAGGTAGTTTAAATCGTCATTCTTGCAATTGTTCGCGGCACCATTGTATATCTTGTCACTCTTTGTTTTCAACTTATTTTGTAGTGTGCCATCAGTTTACACTGCGCTCCCCATGTTCTGGCAAAAATTGCTTTGTTTAGGTGATGTTGCGCACTTTCTACGAAAGATGGAAATTTTTCACTGCTCACTCGATATGAAATAATGACAGCTAGTTCCAGAGAAGCGGCAGCGTCCACAAAAAAATGTGATAGTCTAGCTTAATCGATTGTAATGGGAGAGCCATTGGATCGATGTGGCGGCTGGTAGAACTGATTCGAACGAGTCCACGCTCAACAAGATGAGATGAGAGCTCTGTGCACGTACCGAATATCACATGAAGTCCTCGGTGCAGGATAAGACTAAATAGAAACATTGAAAAAAAGCACTGTTATTATGTAAACAGATATATCTACGAGGTATTCCAAAAGTCTACATGCAAATCTTTTTGACACTGCTTCTCCCTAACCTTGACCAGCCCCTCAAAAAATTTTCTGACCTGACCCTGACCTTGACCAAGCCTTCAAAAAATTTTCTGACCTGACCCTGACATTGACTGACCCCTCAAAAATTTCTTTGACCTGGCCCCTGACCTTGGCTGGGACTTGTAAATTTTCTGTCTCTGACTTTGACATTGATCAGACAAAAAATTGTGCCTGTAATTGGCACCAGCAACAAAGTTTCATCATGTTTGCCTGTTCGCGAAGGGACTTTACTACCGCTGACAGTTTCCTGCGACGCATTACATAAAATTTCACGTGTAGCCCAAAAAATTGAAATTTTTCAAGTTGAAAAAGATATGGAAAGTTGTTTTTGACCGCTTTAGGATACTAAAAAAGCTAACACCCATTGAAAATCAAAGATACATCTTATTCGTTCGTAACATCACTTCCTTTTCTGCCTGCTTGCCGCATAATCGGTTTCTTTTCCCACCAATCGCAATGCTGGCCTGCGAGAAAAGGCGCTCTTCTGGCTTAGAAATGGCTGGTACAGCCAGAATATCTGAGCGCAAGACCCCATACATATCACATCACATTCCTGAGATGTTTCTGGCCCGAAACCACATACTATTAGCAAAAAATTCATGAAATGAAACTAGGAAAGGTAGTACATGTGGTTTGATGCGCCTTCGGAGCAGGCCAGTCCAGGCTGACAGAAGGTGATCAAGAAAGATCCTGCCTGGCTCTGGCTGGTCACATGTACCCGCGGTTTTAGGGTTGACAAGTGAACCATAACAACAAGCCTCATTTATGTCACCAGCTTGGGGAAGGTGGCTCCTAGAAGATGCTCACATCTGCACTTCTTGTATAGTGAATATTAAGGGACTATGTTATGCAAAATGCTATTACTCAGGACAGCGCTTTCAATTTCATCATCTCCTGCTTTAGGCTGGAATTTTGACGAACCTGCATCTTCGCTGGACTTTCTTGCAGCTATTGGGCACAGCGAGTTTCCGAACGCAGGCATGTACAGTATTGCATGCAGGGCACTTTCGAGCCGATGCATGGAGTTTATGCTGATGAATATCAGTAACTCCTCTTTAAAAGTAAAGAAGGATTTGCTAAATCGTAGCAAGAATGAGTTTTAATAGCCTTTGATGCAGATGCTCTCCACATCTTTAAAATTATCCGGCGGCCATCCAAAGCTGAATAGATAGGTCAAGGAGCTAGGATATAACACACGCTTGAAATGGTGAACGCTCAGGAGGAATCTCAGAAGACATCATTTTTACGTTGCACAACTCGCTGAAACATTTTTTGTCAATCGCACTGGTAAGGATTTGGCTTACACTTGGAGTCATAGTTCTTGTTGTGAGTTTATCAGTATTGTCGTCTGTCCAATTGCCTGCCAAAGAACATTGATATGCGAGTTTGGGTGCGAAAATTATAATGACAGCAATTTGAATGCAATGCACGTATTGCTCTCAGAACTGCTCATGAGAGTTAGCTCCATCTTTATGGCTCGGACATGAATGAATCATGTGTATATGTTCAGCGGACAAGCGTGGATAAGCCTTCAGCTGGAAGTATAGTTCGATGTGATTCGTCAAATAAGCTTGCGATGCGACGTTTTAGGCACCTTTTTACATTGTCAGTTGACCCAAAAGTGTCGCATCGCACGCTTATTTGACGCATCGCATCGAACTATACTTTGTACTTTAGTCGGTACGTCGGTGCAAGCCCTCAGTGACACTGCTTATAACACTGGAGCAATCGAATTTCCGTTGCCTCGTGTCAGTGGGACGGGATAATCTTGTCCTGATCTACATTACCCTGCTTTGCTGAACCAGTTTCTTCATACTTATGTTGTACTTGTTTGGTAGCGCTCTGTAAACTCTGGGGCTCAATGCTAAAACGTCGTGATTTTGTTGCACTGTGATCCAGTTTATGATAAGGCACAGGGAGATCATGAAACAAGCTCTCTCCTCGCTCTCAAACCATTTTGCTTTGTGCGAATGCTAACTGCGTACCTTCGAGGCCTGGTCAGTCAAGAGCACCAAGCTAAATCTAGGTACATTATCTGAACATTTTTGAGACCGACATTTTTGGAGTGTTGGACGGGTGTGCACCTTTTGGGGTCTATCGTCAATTAGTGAAGATATTATCGCCGTGGTGCTAAATGCTGTATGCTTCTATATACTTATTGTGATTGATTATCATTAGCCATCAAACAGAAAGGCATGCAAGATCCTCCATTCCATGAACAATCTGCACGCAACGTCATTCAAGGTCTAATGAGTGTCACCAGCCGCGCCCGGTGACATAAATGAAGCGAGTTGTTGTGGTCAACCCTAAAACCGCGAGTACATGTGACCAGCCAGAGCCAGGCAGGATCTTTCTTGATCACCTTTTGTCAGCCTGGACTGGCCTGCTCCGAAGGCGCATTAAACCACATGTACTACCTTTCCCAGTTTCATTTCATGAATATTTTTGCTAATTCCACGACTTTTTCAGTCCTGACTCTTCTCCACCTGCCCACGATACCCCCTCGAGGACTGGCCGCGCTCGAGCACATGCAATCTCGAGTGCAAACAGCACCATCCTTTGAAATCTGCCGCCCTCCTCTTAATCTTCCTCCAAATCCCTTCACTGTGACATTAGCTTGACTTATCGTAAGATTAGTCCTTTACCCGTGTATGGAAAATAAATATTTTATTTTGGTGGGTGACAGGCTTTCCTTTAGAATACATGCTTTAGTTTTTTAAAAAGGCGCTAGTACAAAATTACATTGAGTTTTTTCAAATATTTTGCAGCATTTTTTCTCTTCCAATATTTGCACGCTGTCATTGGCGGCATAACATTTTAAAAAATTTTGTCGGCGCATCCTTCATCCTTAATGATAATCTGAATTTTCTGCCGTTTACTCGCCAAGTTTTTGATTCCAATGCGAACAATGAACACTTTTTATTGCATGTTACTCTTCTCTTATCGACGTGACCTCGTTTGTATCCTTAACAAATTAAGTGCTAGTTCGAATTTGAATTTCCCGCCGTTAAAGTGTTCTTCTCTGCTGCTGTCTTGTAAGTTTGATGCTCTTAGTGCTATATTAGGAAGGAAAGGGCTAGGATTCTAGATCCAGTTTCCCATATCTGTGTAACTATGAATATCACGTTGGCGCATTGCATGGCTCATGCAGCGACCCCGTTTTACTTCTGACACGCGCAAGTATAAGAGAAAATGCGAGCTCACACAAACAATTCCTTCTGTCATCCGCTTTTATTGTCAGTCACTCTTCATAACACTCCTTTTCTCTATAAACACCTTTTTTAAAAGAAACTTTTTTAATTTGAATTTCTTGCTTTTTTTTGAAATTTCTTGTTTAACCTGATCCCTCAAGTACTATTATCATTGTCGTGCATAGACAGCTTTCAAAATGAACAAAAAAATGTTGACTCTCATTTTTTGAATTTCCCTTCTTTTTAAAACTAAATATGGCTTTTCCGTGTGTATTTATTGAGTTAATCAGCGTTTTCATGAATCCCATCCTGATCAATCTATGAGCCATCAAGTTATATCCTGCAGACTTTTCCCGCATTTTCAAATTTTTCCAGGTTTTCTATTCAAATGGACCCCAACAAAAACCAAACCTTTGAACTTTCGTAATAAGTAACATTTTTCAGTCAGGAATTGCTCGCCGCACCTCCCTGATTCGATTAAGCTACAAAAAGTTGCCCTGCGCCTCTCCAGACGGTTTTTATGAGGTCTAAAAGTGCGAAAAATGATAATTTCACCCGAGTGGACCCCCTTCTGAGCACCCTACAACAATTCAGGGCAATACCTGGTCAAATTCAATGCCAAAAGGCATTAGCAGTGATGTTACCCTGTCGTTTGAGCATATAGCTGGATCCCCCGCTTTCACACAGCTCCAGATCGGCGATGTGATCTATCGTGTCCATACAATTATACCTACATACCTACATACGGACATACATACATGCATACATACATACATGCATACATGACGCGGCACGTTTCTCCCCATAAAAGGATAACCAGTCGACATTTCGAGAAGATTTTCGGTACACACCTTTCTTAACTAGTTTCTCATGTCCAAACCAAATTTCATCGGGCTCGGCCTTATGACTCGCGAGTTATAGCGAAGATAAAAAACCTGGTCGGGATTATCGCCTTCGCACGCCTAGTATGAGTGGAGCCCGAACGGATAGAGATTTTTTAAATTCCTTCGAAAGAATTCAATGTAGTGTAAAGTTATACCAAGAAACAAAATTTCATTGCCTTAAGGCATTAGGCTGTTGAGATATCGTTGTTGGTGTGGCACATGTACTACATGGGGGACGCTACCGCGCCCCCATGGATTACTTGGTCGTGGTGATATACTGGAAGTTTCTGCTTGAGAAAGGTCTTTTGCACAGAGAAAAGCGGACCTAGCCAAGAACAGAACATTTTTCCAAAAAAAGAGCGCATCAAGGAGGTAGACATTCATTTGTGCGTCGAAAGCGGTGGCGGCTCGTTCGGTCCTTTTACGGGAAAATATACTGTCGGGAGTGGGAGCACTTATTCCCGGTTGGTTCGTCGGGCTTCTAATACCTACGCTAGCGCGAGAGCGTCGACTAGGAGCGAGGACGTGTGGGTGGTAAAGTTTTCGTCAATGATGGCAGCCAAGAGGACGCTTGGGTGCCAGCCGAAAATCTGAAGGTGAATTCAGCTGGAGGCGGGTCAGTTATCGTTCGTGGGAAGCCGAAAAAACCAGACCCGCCGATCGCGTGCCCCTTTCCCGTAATGGAGAAGGGAAAGGTGTAGGAGATTGGCGGGTCTGGGTTTGTCGGCAAGTGTGGGCAAGGTCGGCTGGGTTAGAGGGGAGGGCAGGGGGGTGGGGGAGGATGGCAAAGATGGACGCTGGCGCGAAGCGCAGGGGGTAGATAGGGGGCGGGGCGGGGGCACATCCCCGCCCTGCCGGAGGCGAAACTTTTAGAAATTACTGCTTTATAATGCGCCTTTGACGCATTTTCCTAATATGGAAGCTATGCTTCAAAATTTCATATCCTTCAGTGTTTCCTTGACTTGAATGCCCTTCTTAGAAGTGTTTGACTGATTGTGAGAATAGCAAGGGACCTCGCTTGATATGTATAGATAATAGGACAAGCAGGACTTGGCTGCTGACTGTCCGGTTAGCTCAGGCTAGGAACTTGGTAAGTCAAGCTTGCGAGTATATACTTACTGAGAAGAAAAAAGCGGGACTAGCCCAGGCCAATTGCATGTGAGACAGGTAAGGCCAGTTCAGGTTTGGGTCGAGTCGAGTGAGTGAGTTGTATGACTGTTTACATACAGTACTGTAGGCTGGCTGGACTATTTGCCTATGCTTGGAGGCCAGTTGAAGTTACGAGGCCTGAACTTGGTCCAGCCCAGATACAATTTGATCGCTTTTCTTTCTTCCTACTGGACCTGAGGTAGGGGGGGGGGGGGGGTTTGAGAGGAAGGGTTCAGTGTCCTGGCTGGCCCAACAGGGGGGTTTACCCCTCCTACCTCCACCCTTGCCCATACTGTACTTGTTTGTCGGCTGGTGAAGGAGATTGTTCTTAAGAAAACCTTTGTTCCGCTAAAAGGTGGCACCTCGAAAGTCATCTTATTCCGCATTGCTTACATTACAGTGCACTAGTTTTGCTGAGCTAATGGGCCACCTGGGTTCACTATTTGTTCTATTATTCCCAAAAAAGTCTGTTATCACAGACTCAAAACTTTTAGACCAGCCAATGCACACAGTGGAACCGGGGCTTAGGATGGCTGGCCTACTCGGCCACTGCTAAGCGCAACCACGGTTTAGGAAAAATGTCTGAGCAGAAGCTGCTTTCCATGCATGAATATTAACAGGACGACTGATCCTGGCAGCGAGCAGGGGATCATGCAATCCTGTGCTTGTGGTCCACATAGTGGGATGGGGGTGTCTAACTCTCGGGCTAGGCGTAGTAGCGCTTGCTCTTACTGCTACTAGGGATTGTTCGACTCGCGGCCAGGTAAATCATTTTGTGTCATGTGCCCTTTCATCCTTGAGTGAGCCATCACTGATATGATAAACCATGAGCATGAACATAAAGTTTAAAGGAGGGGAAAAGATTTTTCAGTGTTCATCGAGGCTTAGGCATGTAACGAAAAGCAATATCACTTTGCTCCCAGCCCTACAGATTTAGCATGCAGTATGCTATGCTATGCTAATTTATCTCTGCCCAAACACTTATCAGTGCACTGAACGGCGAGTACATAAGGAAAACAAGAAACATGAAAACCGTCGAAAGAACTAAAACTGTGTTGCCAAAATGTGGCTTTTGAACACGTTATAAGATCCAATGGCTACCTCATACGGCATCACTTTTTTATCACGATTCCAGAAGTTCTTTATCACCGAATATTCAAAACTTTGACCAAAAGTTTCTTTGATAAGACGAGGTAATTTCAAGAAGTGTGCTTGAGTCGTGCGCTCATTATATCTTTGACCCGAATCCACAATGTGAATGAATCTGCTATTTGTTGGATACGCAGCGTGACCATGGTACAGTTTGTATCAGATGATTTCGTCTTGTTGATAAAGTATACCAGCCAAGTTCCCTAATCGCTTCCTCGTATGGTTTTATCCAGTCATTGAGAATAGCCCTTGCCGCGTATTTTTGTGCCCGTTCAAGATCATCAATTAAATATTGTAATGTAGGTGCCCAAGCACAACATCCGTACTCCTGGCAAGGCAGTATACATTGCAAATAAACTGTCTTAAACACGTTTGATGCAAATTTTCCAAATTTCTGTCGAAATGCTCCGATCATTCGACGAGCCTTGTTTGCCGTTTCCTGACAGTGATCCGCAAATTGCATCCTCTCGGATAGCAGGATTCCCAAATATTTAACAGTGTCTGCAAGCAACCTGCAACAACCCGCATCGATTCCTTGTTCCGATGAAGTGACGTCATTGAAGAAGGCTCTGGAATTGAAGGTAAGTCTTGTGGTGAGCCATTTGGTCATAGCGAATAAGCATTTCTGTTGGGAAGTTGGAATTCGTGACTTGTCAGAAACGATCAAAGAGGCCGGAGTGAAATTTCAGGAACAGCAAAGCAAAATCGCGGAGTTGAAGAAAGAAAACGCACGTTTGAAGGTACGAGCCCCCGCTGTGTTTTTGATTTTTGAGGGGTAATAATGGTGAATTTTGGCACGAGGGGCTGTGTTGAACTAGCAAGAAGTTGGGCATTTTAGGCTGCAAAAGACTTGGAAGAATTGAAATCGTCGTTGCAACAAGTCGAGGAGAAAGTGGAGCAGAAACGTCGCAGCAGTTTGGAAGAAGGAAATCGTTTACGACGAGAATCGGAAGAGGCCAAGACTAGTTTGGTCAACATCGAGATATGGTCCGGGTTGGTTGTTTTTGCTGGGTTTGCTGGGTGATTTGAGGCTTTCTTGAAAGTGTTATCCAAAACATGTGACCAGTTGAATTAGTAAAAGAAATCAAGATTAGTATTTTGGGAGAAATTGTTTCAAATAGACCGGAGGTGGGGATTGAAATTTCCAGCATATTTTGGAATCTAGGCTTTGCTGGCGATGAAAAACTAGTTTTTATGCTTACATCTAGCTATAAATTACCCTTTCTCTATCAGTGATATGTTGGGATCCTATTGCAATCGCTTCAGGCGCAAAAGCACAAACCAGCTCAAAACTGGTCTCAAAAATGACGACAAAAAATAACAACAGGATTTTTAAAGCTTCCCGGATTAGCATCAAATAAATCCCAAAAACATTCAATAGTTTTCGAAAGCAAAAACTCATCACCCCCAAAATTGCAAACCAAATAGAAAAAATTGGTGTTAGCTAAAAAATGCACTGCTGGCCACCACCATTCCTGCACCACTCCTTTCGACATTTCCGATCGTGACCTACAAGGTTGCTCCGTTTTGAAACGTGACCAGACCTCCCAAAAACCCGCGGAGATCGTCGTCGCAGAGGTCCGCCGTCATGTCGGGACCCCCTACTTGAAACAGTCAAATCCATTGTTGTTGCTCCTCGGCTGGCAGTTCCGTGAACGCCCCTAGCGTCAGTTTGTTTTGTTTTTCCGTGCTCTCTGTCGTTTGAGCAGATAGGCTTGAAAGATCTTGACCCCTGGCCGCGTTTGTCACGGCCTTCTTGTGCAACTTCTCGGCCACAGAATTGATGGTTAGACGTTTCGTTCGGGACAGCACTGATGAGGCGATGCTCTGAACCAGGATTGACAACATCACTCCCTGACAAAGCTGAAGAATCACTGTGGTCACTCACCGATGTAGGCGATAGTGCACGTACTGCGCCCGATTCTTCATTGGTACTGTCATCACTGCCGCTTTCTCCATCCTCGGGCCTTCGCAAGATTGACTCGCGTTCGTTGTGGACCGTGAGATCGATAAGGCAGTGTTCCTATATCTCACCCTCGACACCATCCTGAGATCCCGAAAACGAATAGTATTGGAAATCATATTCATGGTCGAACATTTCGTAGGCTGACCCTCAGCCATGTGCATGTACGGGTCCTCGTATTGGTACATGCAGTGACCCCCATGGTCTGGATAGGACTGTCCTCCGCACTGGCCCCAGTCTGGCTCATGGCACTGTTCACCCATGAAGGCCCCAGTCCTGCGTTGGCCCATGGAACCATGTTGCACACCGGCTCCAAACCCGTTACGACCACGAGTTGGAAAGCTATTCCTGAACCCGCGACCTCTATCACGGAAAAACCCTCTCTGAGGACTCACCATGGCGTCACTAAAAATTGCGTGGCCCTCATGACTGGGTCCACCAGAATGTGAGTAATCACCCGCATCTTCTCTGAATCCACTTTGTCCAGTTCCGGCACCACGCAGACCACGTTGGCTCTTGCCAAATCCACGATTTCCTCGATTTCGATTGTAGCCGCTGCCGCGACCCGTCCCCGCCCGAGGCGATGGGCAATGTCTCTGGACGTGACCGAACCCACGGCAATTGTTGCATCTAATCCTTGGTGGCCAGGCATTAGATTGCTGCGAGCCATGCCCGCCTCCGCTAACGCTCTCGCCACTCGACGTGACTTGGCCTCCCCGACTAGCGTTCGTTCGGGATCATTATTTTCGGGATTGGTATCGGGATCGGGACTCGCTCAATCCCGACCGGGATCGGGATCGGGACAGGATCGGGATTTTGTGAAGAGAGCGCTTTTCATTGGCTATAGATGACCTACAACCCACCCTGAGTAGCCAGCAAATAAAAAGCCACAGATTCCCTTTCCTTAGATAATTTTTAGTGCAGTATTTATCATTGCATTCAAAATCAGGCAAGCGAAGAATCAGTTACAAATTAGCAAACAAATCCCCTCCTTCTCCTCTATCAATTCAATCATCCGCCAAGGTCTCTTTATTTCCCCTTCTGAAATATTTTGATGGCCATCACCATCTGAGTCAGTGTCAAGCAGAATGTCGCCAGCTTCTGCAGCAGGCCCACCATCTAATGATGGCAAATGCGGGCTGTTACTATATCCAACTGGGCGCAAATCGTCCATCAGAAAAAGCAGGACTTGTGCATTTTATGGGAGTAGTTTCATCCGATCATGCCATTATCACCCCTACAGCTCGTTTCCAATACACCAGCCCCATTCCCTGTTGCAATAAAAACATTCTATCACCACAATATTTAGTCCCCAATCCCGAACACTTTTTATCGGGATCGGGATCGGGTTCGGGAGGGGCAATCCCGACCGGGATCGGGATCGGGACCGGGATCCCGAACGAACGCTATCCCCGATGTCCACCGAAACCATTGCGAAAACTGTTGCCCCGCTGATATCGTCCACCACGGACCGCTCCACGCTGATTGATAAGATCTGCCAAACCAGTCAGGCCTTGTGCCATAGATTCCCCACTTAGACCGGCCGCGACATCTGGAATCAAAGATAGTGTTTTCGAAGCAGTCTCGGCCATCTGAGCAGAAGCTAAGACTTGGGCTAAGGTGCCAGTGGCTGCCATACCAAGGAATTATGGGTCACCTCGGAATTTCAGTCGGGCCACCAAGGAATTACTTGTCACCTTGGGATTACGTCCAATATAGCTCACAAGGCAGTTGCGGTCACCTTGAAACACAAAACACCTCGGCTATCAGAAAAAAGCATAGAAAAAAATCGCGTCACAACGATCGAACATCCCGCCAGTACAAAAAAAGCCGAAACGGAGCGACCCCCCAGAATATGTAGTGAAGGTGCCAGGGGATGATACGGGTTACTACATAACAAACCATTGCCATTATCTGGATGGGGTTCTGGACGAGCATATGGAGTGCGGTGATGACGACGTCGGTGTCTTTACAACATTCAGTCCCGACCATGTATTATTGGGCTCGGGTTCGGGAGGGCCGATTGCGACTGGGATCCGGATCGCGAGCGAACGTCAACATGATATCTAACGACTGTAAGAGGGTTCATTCAAAGATCGGGAAATAATTTCCCCTGATTTTTCCAGGTTCTCCAGACAAAAATTTTATTTTCCTCCGACTATTTTCACACTGTCCTACGACTTTTAAATTAATTTACACTGAGTTATTGGCTTTCAGCTTTAGCAGCAAACAGGTCATCAAAGAGGCGGGTGAATCGAAATTTGGAGCCTCAAAAATCCACCCTCTCAGTTTTCCCTGATTTTCCCAGGTTTCCCAGGCACTTCTCAGATTCCCTAGCCTGACTTTTCCAGGTTTGCTAACCTTGTAGCGTTCGTTCGGGATCGCCTCTCCCGAACCTGATCCCGATCCCGATAAAAAATGGTCGGAATATAATGTTGTTGTGGAGATGTGTGAAGAAGAAGAAGAAGGGGAAAGGAAGGAAATGTTCCAGAAGGGTACGCTGAAGAAAATTTGGCAGATGATTGAACTGATAAAGAGGAGGGAAGGGATTTGTTTGCTAATTGGTGACTGATTCTCTGCTTTTTTGCTTGCCTGATTTTGAATGCAATTAAAAATACAGCACTAAAAATTGTGTCCAGGGAAATAGAGTTTTTTGCTTTTTAATTGGTGGCTACTCAGGGTGGGTTGTAGGTCACCTACAGCGAATTAACAGTGAAAAAAAGCACTCTTTAAAAATCCCGATCCCGGTCCCGCTCCCAGTCAGGATTGAGCGAGTCCCGATCCCGAAAAAATGATCCCGAAGCCTTGTAAAGCGCAAAACAGTCTACACCCCACTGCTCTGTACAAATGAATCAAGCCACCAGCCCTGGAAATGAGAGCCTAAACTTCTAGATTTTTCAGCTTTTCAGTGCCAAACTCAAGCCTAATCCAAGTGCAACCACAGATCCCCCATGGCATCAATCTCCCCTTGCTGGGAGACGTCAATCCCTCGGGTTGATGTTTCAGCCGCAGTTACAGTCGCGAGACCTGCTAGTCGGAGTTTCTGTCCCACTGACTTCGGTCAGTTGCGTTCCCCCTCCCCTCCCTGGAGTCACGGGTTGCATCAGGTGTCTAAGGATGGAGGGAGTCATCGAATACGAACATGGTGTCAGCTCTATTCCGTGCACATAAGCTAAAACCCTCTTTCAGATCCCGCCGCGCCTATTGAAGAACCATCTAATTCAAAAAATCGCCTCTTAAACTTTAATGTCCCCCTCTACCAACAGTAAATCAAGTATGAAAACGGTGCACTATCAAGTATCAAGTATCAAGTAGGCAGGTATGAACTTACCAACGCCTTGCCAGTCGTCGCTGATATTTGCTCTTTCGTACGCCGCAAGAAAATCAGAAACCGTCAGAACACTAAATTACGTCAAGTAACGCATGGATGCAACCAAAGCGCCCTGCATCGTGCACATTTGAGAACTATGAGAAACCTCAGCCTGCTGTTCTATCTCCTTCCGTACAACAAACCCATTGCACTTCAGTTTAAGTCCAAAGCACAAGGCAACCACTGCTGTACGTACCGCGTCTAGTCTCGATCCACTGCTTCCAAACGGCGTACTCGTCAAAGGGGGCATAGCGAAGGAACCTGAAGCAACAATCAGTCTTATCCCAAAATGGTGCAATCTTGCAGTCGACTCACTTCATCAGCGAATACAAGTCCTTCAACTGGTTCTGCAGTGGTGTTCCAGTCAAGGCCCATCGTGCGGCCGCTGGCAATTTGCACACGGCCTGAGATTGAGCAGTGCTATGATTCCGGATTTGATGAGCTTCGTCCAGTATGACACGTTCCCACGCAATGTTCTGTAACGGAGAGCCTTTCTTAGCGGCGGCCGCCTTGCGTGACGAAGGTTTCTCATCATAGCAAAAATCACAGGTTAGCTACCTCGTCGTCAGCCTCCCTCCCAATATACAGTAGAGCTGACCACACCATTAACCCGTAGTTGGTCGAACTCTTGGGTCCACAGACCCAACGCATGTTATAACACAGGGCGAAACGGTTTTATCTGCATATCTCGACAACCAGCCATTATTTTGCAAAACCGTTTGGTAGTATCATAGGTTGACAGGTAGGACATGCTAGTACCAAAAATTATCGAAATCGATCAAGCGGTTCTCAAACGGCGGCCCGAAAACCCCAAAAAAGTGCCCAAAAACAATAATAACTTCAATTGAAACATGAATCGTACGAAAGGAAGAACTATCTTCTAGCAGAGGCATCGTACAGTTGCTACTTGATGCTGCAAACAGTGAGACCAACTAGGGGTTAAATGCACTTGAGCGCACTCTGCAGTACACAGGGTAAAGGAGTACTACTGTACACTCCATCATTTACCCGACCACTATCAACAGGCGCGGTAGCTGCCTGTTTCGCCCAGCCACACAGACGTGCAACGTTAAGCGGGCAACTTTGATCGTTCATAACTCGACAACAAATCAACAAAAATGCACAAAATTTTGCGGGTGAGCTATGTTTGCTATGGCCAATGATCGTGCAAAATTTTGTTGGAAACTGCTCAGCCGTTCTCGAGACCCAAAATGCACGTTTTGCTGTTCCAGAGATGACGACGGAAGACGACGACGACGACGACGAAGTACTTAAGTCCTGTCCACAGCAATAACCACTAAAGCTACGGAAAACAGAGTTGGTTTTTCTGAAAGCTCTCATGGCGCGAAGTATTCTTTTGAGGGTGTGATTTCAAGATTCGAGCCAATTAATTTTTTGAGCTCCAAAAACTGAATTTTAAGGCGTACCACCAGCAGGCGGAATATTTTTATTAGCCGTGCGGCGCGCGCTGTTTCCGTTAGCCGTAGTTACCCCTCGTTTAAATTAAGTACTGGACGAGACGAGTGTTCTTTTCTGTTCAGATTGGTTGGATTTTTTGCTTTAGTTTGGTGGATTAGTAGTTGGGTTGTTTTCTATTGTTTTGATTTCTAAGCCCAGTTTTTGAAAAATTCACTCGCGATCTGAAGTGAAGAATATTTGTTGCGGAAATTGAGCCCGTTTGCCACCAGAAAATAACTCGAATGTTAATTTTTTTGCTGGCACAACCGGCACATTACGGCAACAGCACAACCGGCAATGGAGTGTGAAAACCCCCTGCCTACCAACAGCCGCATTAGTTTGCTGTTTAGCCGAGCCACTCTGGAACTTATGCGCGGTATGCTACAGTGACAGAGCATTACGTGCGAACCTTGTTTGTACGAAATTTGCGTCAGCTCAGGAGGGACCAGACGACAAATTTCATCCATCTATTCTCAATTTCTAGCTGAAATGTAGGTGCGAAAAAGTACTATCTATTATTTCTAAAAAAATCTGTTATCAGACAACAAAAAGGTTAGCCCAGCCACCCTACTCTAACCAAATGCGAGGCAAACGAGGTTGGCTAGGCTACCTCGGCGGCGTTTGTAGAAAAATTGTGATCAAATAGAATTGCTACTGTCACTAAAAAAGTGTAACTGGGCGTCCCCTACCTCACCCACTTCACTCAGGGAATAGAGAGATGGAAACACAAGGAGCACTGGTCGTGCTAGTGCTGAAGGTTGTACGCCCAAAGCTATTAGCATGCTGGCTCCACAGAAGCTGAATTTCCTGTTCTAGTGTCACTGAGTAGGTGCTACACATGCAGTCCTCGTGCTGTCACGGCAGATGCAACCTTAATGCAGCAAGTCCTCATTGTTCCCCAGGTGAGTTCGAGGTAACAGAAGGGGATCGTATTCCAAAACTCCAAACTTCTGTACATACTCCAAAATACGAATAGTTAAGTGTATTCATGTGGGTACTAGCCTTGGGTGAAAAACAGAATAAAATCCCGCAGGGAGTCGACCCCATGAGTCCACGATGCACCAAGTACATCACAGAGACATACGTTGTGGGCGAGTGTGGAAAAACGATTGTGAGCCTCGCCCTGAAGGCAACATTAAAAAAACGCCCACATAAGTATCCCACTAGCATGTGCCGCCGAGAAAGCCCAGCCAACCTAGTTTGCCTCGCATTTGGTTAGAGTAGGGTGGCTGGGCTAACCTTTTTGTTGTCTGATAACAGATTTTTTTAGAAATCAAAAGTAAAAATAAAATCGACGCGAGAGCAAAGACGCAGCAGGAATTGTCTGGGCATAATGAGAATTCAAATTCGGAGGGAATTCAAATTTTAAAGTAAAAAATTAAGGCGAGTCAGGGAAACTAGAAAAAGAAGAGCCAAAAAAAAGACATAAAAATCAGTACTACTTGTGTATTTCAATTATATAGCCTGATTAGTCGAAAATTTTCAAAGTCTTATCAAGAAATCAAACTTTAAATATTGTAGGAAATTCAAAATGCGGCAATAAGAGTCCAGAAATTTTGAAAGACGCAAATTTGATTTTGTGTAAAAATTTGAGGGACTTTGAGGGTCTTTGCTAGTCCGCAATAGAATTACGCCATACATGTATGTGAAGGCTTAAAAATGCAGGGTGAACTTCATAGAGTTTCTAGAACACGTCAAGATTTTTAAAATAGGCCGATTTTGACACCAAGAAAGCTTTTCATCCTCATCCCCATTATCGTCCCGAACCCCGACCCGACCTTGAAATGGAAAAGACTTCCCCCCTCCCCCCCCACCCAACTTGGGTAAGTCAAATCAAGGCTATCGCGACTCAAACGTCGGCTGAGGCGGCTATGTCGGCGGAGGAAAGGCGCAGGCGAGAAGAGGTGGCTGAGGCAGGACATCGTGCTAGGGTAAGCCGTGTTGAAGATTTGAAAAGGATGAAAGCCGAAACGCCCAACCAAAAACGTACTTACGTATTTACATATAATACACAGAATGTACAGCAATTATTTACAAATATAGAATATATACATACTGTGCAAATCGTCGTCCATGAAGGAAACTGGCCTGATACAAGGAGACTCTGGTATTTATACCCCCGCAAATGCCTCGTATATAAAACTGGTTGGAGGAGAAAACAAAAGAACGAAGGGGTCGCGGGCAAAACGAACTATGTCGTGTCATAAGTCAACACGCAAAATCGGATCTGGGCCTCAGCCGATCGTCATGCAAATCAACCAGGATGCACAAGCCGACAAAGGTTCTGCAGACGCTAGTGACTGCCGGGTCGAGGTAAGAACAGAACACGATTTATCGCGCTTGCTTTGGTTCGAGACGAAAAGTGATGGCCAGTTCACAAATCTAAATCATTAGCCAGCGAAAATCGTCCTTTAGCATTAGGCGTCTGGTTGGCTGGTCTAAGCAGGCAAGGCACGCAGGCACGGCACGTTACATCGAGAGACTCTTTCATCTCTTTTCGCTGCTGTGTTTAGCGCTTACCTTTGGAGTAGAGACCACCGCTATAGGCGAGGGGGGGCGTATGTTTTGCGTGCGAGCCCTGTAGAAAACATAGTGGAGGGACCGGTGCAACTCGGCGCACATGGCGGCAGTATAACACGCGGGTATATAAACACGCGCGGTAGCTGCCTGTTTAGCACAGCCGGGGACAGACGCGCAATGTTAAGCGGGCAACTTTGATCATTCATAACTCGAAAACAAATCAACAAAAATGCACAAAATTTTGGGGATGAGCTATGTTTGCCAATGCCAATAATCGTGCAAAATTTTGTTGAAAATGGCTCAGCCGTTCTCGAGATCCAAAATGCACGTTTTGCTGTCCATAGATGACAACGGAAGACGGCGACGAAGTACTCAAGTCCCGTCCACAGCAATAACCACTAAAGCTACGGACGAAAGAGTTGGTTTTTCTGAAAGCTTTCATGGCGCGAAGTATTCTTTTGAGGGTGTGATTTTAAGATTCGAGCTAATTAATTCTTTGTGCTCGAAAAACTGGTTTTTAGCGCATACCACCAGCAGCCGAAATATTTTTATTAGCCGTGCGGCGCGCGCTGTTTCCGTTAGCCGTAGTTACCCTTCGTTGAAATTACTTACTAGCTGGCCGAGCCGAGACGAATGTTCCGTTCTGATTAGTTTGGTTGAATTTTTTGCTTTAGTTTGGTGGATTAGCTGGTTTGCTTTATGTTGTTTTGATTTCTAAGCCCAAAATTTTTTAAAACTCTACCCGCGATCTTTTGTACATTCTCCGTAGCAATGAATATTTGTTGCGGAAATTTAGGCAAACGCCTATTGCGGACCATTAAGGCAAAGGCCATTGAGGCAACCGCCTATTGCGGAACAATTAATATTAATTAATTAGTAATATTGGTTCGTGACAGTAATATTAACTACGGCAGCGGCATAACCGGTGCTGTAGTGCTTTAACAGTGTGAAAACCCCCTTCCTATCAACAGCCACATTAGTTTGCTGTTTAGCCCAGCCACTCTGGAACTTATGCGCAGTAGGCTACAGTGACAGAGCATAACGTGGCAGCCTTCTTTGTACGAAATTTGCGTCAGCTCAGAGGTAGTAATTATCCCCCCCCCTCTATGGTCTAACCACGTGGGTATAAGCAATGCTTTAAGATACCCCTGTACAGAACATACTCCTGTTATCCCTGGCGCTTTGGGGGTGCAATGCTGTAAGCTATGGCAATGTATTATATACCCAGACTGCCCCCGTTTTCCAGACAGTCGACTTTGTCTACTTTTTTCCTCCCTCCCTCGCCTTGGTCGCGTGTTTTAGTTTGCTCCTATGGTTGATTAAAAAGATCGCCTGATCATGAGAATTGCCTCCTGCGTGTAAACTGGCTGATACGAGATAGGAGTTTATTACATTGATGCATGAAAGAGACTGTATGACAAATTGCACAGCAGAAAAATAAAGAGACAGCGTTTAAAAACCCACGGGAAAAAGGGCGCAGCATTGCGCGTGTCACATTCGATAGCCATAGGGAAGCGTCGTGAAATCAGGCAAGACCGCGCGTTTATCGTACGTCACTCTGTACACTTTCTTGCGCACGAGAGTGACCACTTTTCGCTCGGGTGTACGCTCGATGCGTTGAATAAGGATGACGGTTTCTTGACGGTTACCCTCCTTAACGAAGTTATGCACTTTTTCTCGTAGTTTATCGAAATTGATAGCTGCTGACACATCATGGGTAATGCTAAAGCCTTTGACTTTTATGCATATCTTTTCTTTGTTCTCGTTCGAGCTCCAAACTTTGAATGCGTAGTGTTAGGGGCCTCTGTGCGATTATCAACTTCGCAAGCTCAGATTTCCTCGATAGCAGGATTGGCTTCTTTGCCTCTTCGTTCAGAGGAGCGTGTGTGATCCGACTTTCTGACACAATGCTGTGATTCGAAGCAGGCGTGTATAGCTTGAAAAGTTCTGAACTTCTAATCGGTCTGGTGGCCTCGCCGTGGCAACCATTGTAAACAGCGGTGTTTTCTTTCTAGCCTCTTCTGATTCAATGTTTTCCTGTGTCGTCTGATCCACCATATGTTCGTTGCCAGGCCATTCCGATTCAGGATGTATTAGCCATTTCGGGCCATGCCACCATTGCGAATCTTTCTGCAGTTCGGCGCTTGACCTTCCTCTCGTGGCTGTGTCTGCCGGATTGTCTTTCGTAGGCACATAGCGAAAGCGCAGATGTGGGTTTTTCTTGATATCACGTACTCGATTCTCGACAAAGACACACACGCTCCTCTGAACGAAGAGGCAAAGAAGCCAATCCTGCTATCGAGGAAATCTGAGCTTGCGAAGTTGATAATCGCACACACTCACGCTCAACTGTGTCACGCTGGAACGGCACAGACGCTCGCTCATCTTCGCCAACGCTTTTGGGTCACCGCCGGACGGCAGGTTGTGTTCAATGTCATTCGTCGCTGCACTCAGTGCAAAAAGCTCGATGGAGGTCCATTTACTGCGCCAGAATCTCCAAGCTTACCGCGTGAACGAGTCAATGTCTTCACACCGTTCGGGTCGATTGGCGTCGACTACCTTGGTCCACTCACAGTTACAATTGGGAAGAACAAACTCGCAAAGCGTTGGATCTGCCTATTTACATGCACCGCAACAAGGGCAGTCCATCTCGAGGTCGTTGAGGGCTTAGGCGCTGACGACTTTCTCAACGTTTTCCGCATCTATATCGCACGCCGACAAAAGCCAAAAGTGGTCTGGTCGGACAACGCCGGTCAATTCACCGCAAAGCACGTACAGAGGTTCGCTGCTGACCATGGAATTCAATGGAAACGTATACCTGAACGGGCCCCCTGGATGGGTGGTTTCTACGAGCGACTTGTGGGAATGGTTAAGCGAGCGCTGCTCAAGACAGTCGGAAATGCACTACTCAACTCGCGACAGCTGCAGGTGCTTACAGCCGAAATAGAAGCTGTAATCAATGATCGCCCACTCGTGCATGTGGGATCTGAAATCGGAGAAACGGTAATAACGCCAGCTCATTTTACACATCCAGGAGAATCCCCTCGTGGAGAAAGCGTGGCCACCTTAAACGAACAGGCCATCAAAGAATACTGGACACGTCTACGCAACATATACAATGCATTCGTTCGAGTGTGGCAAACCGAATACTTGACATCTCTGCGAGAACGCCAGAGGGTTCAACTCAGGCAAGGAAGGCTCAAGTCAGCATCCGCACCGCAAATCGGAGAAATCGTGCAAATTAAGTCAGAAGACCCGCGACATCGTTGGCGCACTGGCATCATCAAAGGTGTCATAACATCAACTGATGGAAACATTCGTGTCGCCATCATCAAGCTGGCCAATGGACAAGAAATCAAACGCGCAATAGGTCAATTATACCCCTTAGAAATCGTCAGTGGGGAGTGTCGCGGATTGGAGAGCAACCGCGAGTGATGTAAAGAAGGACGATAGATGACACTTTACACCCGCTAAGCCAGGTATCATGTTAGGACATAGGAACGGTGTTTCTTTTCGTTTTACTGTCATAGTGTACGGTCGGTTCGAAAGAGTATCTATATATAAACGCTAGTTTCGTTACGCATACGACTATCGCCAGGCACGCGTCCGTCACCAACGACAACCTATTCGCGTCAAACAGAATGCCCTCTCTTACGTTTGTGCCAATCCAACGTGGGATGTTGAGCGGCGTTGACTGCAATATTTCTTCTTGGATCATTTCGAATGCTTGTTTCTGATCTGCCAGGAGCAGTTGGTCCCACTGCAGGTCGATTGCCCATAAGCTTTGCAAGAACACTTTTGCCTTGGTGTATATTGGACAAAATATGCCAAGCGGGTCAAAACTTTGATGCACGAAGCGGAGGATGGCTCGTTTAGTGATGAAATCCTCTTTCAGTGGTTCGCCTTGATTGATGCTGATGCTGTCTGCTTGCACATCCCAAGGTACTCCCAGCACTTTGACTTGCTGCGATGGCCCCCGATCCTTCTCTGGGAACCACGATTGAAGTTCTTTGGCATTTGTAGTCCATTCACGAAGGTTCATTGAAGCGATGGCGAAGAGTTGTTTGGCAGTCTCGTAGAATTGCTTGCTCTGTTCGAGTGTATGACAGCCAGTGATGACGTTGTCCACATAGATATTCTGAGCGATTTTTTCTGCAACAGGTCCGCCTTTCAGATTGAGATGATGCAAAATGGTTGCTGCGAGTAAGAATGGACTCGAGATCACCCCGAATGGCACTCGTGTGAAACGATATTCGATTAAGTTGCCTGGCGATGCGGATTTGGTTATGTCTTTGATCCAGATGAAGCGGGTAACATCACGGTCTTCTTCTTGTAAGCCAACTTGCAAGAATGCCTTCTCGATGTCGGAGATGAGAGCGATTTGATGTAAGCGGAAGCGAATCAGGAGTTTGCCTACATCCTCGAGGATGACTGGACCACGATAAAGACATTCATTTAGGCTTCGTTCTGCGTTTTTGCTGCGCGCAGAGCCATCATATACTATGCGAACCTTTGTGGTTGTTTTCTGTGGCGTAATGACCGGATGATGAGCTAAGTAGTGCACTGGACCTTGCGGCCGTTCCTTTGAAGCTTCCGGAACCTCTTCGATGATTCCTTTCTCTAATTGATCCTCGATGATTTCATCGTACTTCTTCAGGAGCTCAGGTTCACCTTTCAAGCGTTTGCAAACCGAACTAACGCGATCATGAGCGAGCTTATAATTTCCTGGCGGTTTAACCTCTGGGTCCTTCCAGGGCCACTTGACCTCATATCGGCCATTTCTGTACGCGATAGTGCGATTGAAATAAGCGAGTGCCTTCTCGTCTTCTTCTTCCTTCTTCTCGTGTTTCAGACCAACCTTTTCGAGTTCCCATAGATCCCTGAGTTCGCACTGCGTTTGATCTGAGCCAAGTGTTTCTTCAAATGGCATTATTCCATAGACCGACGGTTGCGTGATTGTGAGCATGGCCGTTTGTTGCTGATGGTTATCTGAGTGTACCTCCAAATGACCAGCTATGACGTAGCCAAACTTGGTGGGGATGATGCTGACTGTATCCCGAATTCGGACAGGGGCGCCTATGGCGACCAGCGGGTAGTAGTCGCTCCCTAGTAGCAGATCGACTCCGAATGGTTTGTCTTCATGCAGCGTCGAGTCTGCGATGTCGTACTCTTCTAATTCTCCAGCGATAGCTTCATATGCGTCTTGCGGGCGATATAGCGGCGTAGTGATTTCGTCCAGAACCTTTGCTTGGACACTGATGCGAGTCCCATCACGAGTTTCGAGATGGACTTTTACGATAGGCGTAGTGATGCAGACCGGTTTCGATTGGAACCTTCCAACCCAAATCTTCTCGCGTTTGAGCTCTTTCAATTGTAACTGGTCAGCGATGGCTTTGCGTATGTACGTATCTGTCGATCCTGGATCGATGACAAGATTGACCTTCTGCCTGGGCGTTTTATTCCTTGGGAACTGATAAGCGTTTACAACCGCAGTCTGCAAGAATGACCGTTTGGTATTTGCAAATAGAGCGATTCCTGCCGGTTTCGCGTTTTCCTCAAGAGGTGTCGATTTTTCTTTGATCGGGCACAAGGCGGAGTGATGCTTGCGGATTTTTGGATTTTCCCATTTGCAGTAGCGACATGGTTTTTGCTTCTCTTTGCAATCCTTTGCGAGATGATTTGACCGCAGACATATGAAGCAGCGATTTTTCAACTGGGCGCGGCGTCCCTCTTCCGTTTTGAACTTTGTACACTCATCGGAGTAATGCTTTTCATCGCAGAAGGCGCAATTTGGAACTTTCTTCGAGTGGACCAACAACGTTTCCGTTGTGCGATGATAATGAGCGGATTTATCGTCTCTGCGATTTTGGCCCTCGCTCTGAGGTTTCCCTTTTCGTTCTACAGGCGAGTGCTTGCCATGAGTCGGGCTATAGCAGTGGATATCAGCGATTTGACGAACTGCCTCCAGGAACTCCTCGACTTTCCATGCCTTCTTTCCTGTTTTCTCCTGCAACCGCCTCTGGAACTCGACTGGCAACTTTGAGTAGAATGTGATAACCCAGGCGTCGTCGACCCCTCTGCCGAGAGCTTCAATCGATCGCAAGTGCATTTCGAACTTGTTCAGTATGACTGGGACATATGTCATTGTATGCGCGACTGGGAGTTCATTTATGGCAATAGCATGCTCTTGAATGATAAGATCTGGCTGATCATAGCGCTGTTTCAAACGGCGAGCGACGACCTCATAATTTTCGTTGGTGATAGCGAATCCCCTGACCATGTCGAGCGGTTCACCCTTGAGCGACTTCATGAGGTAGTCCAACTTCGTGCGGTTATCGCAGCTCCTATTACGATCGATAGTAGCTTCGAAGGAATCCCAAAATGGTTTCCATTGCATGAGATCACCGCCAAATTCTGCCAGAGTGAGCTTTGGAAGTTTTACGTTACCAGCGCCGCTTACGCTGCCGTTATTTTGCGGATTACCGTTTTGTAGTGCTGCTGCCATGGCCTCCCGTTGCGTTTCCATTCGCCGCGCCGACTCGCGCTCCATAATCTCAAACTCTTTCTGCAGCTTCTGCCTGCGCTCCTCCGTTTCCATGACCCGCAGACGTTCCCGTTCCCCCTCTGCCACTTCACGCTGCCTACGCGCTGCGGCTGCCTTCAACTTAGCTCGCACGTGCGCCCTGATCTCGACGACTCCGGCCTCGATTTCAGCCGCTTCCACCGATTCCTCCTCCGTTGTCCCATTTTCCTCAACACCATCCAACTCCCGCATCAGCGCTTCGTATTTCTCATAAAGACCGTCCAATTTACTTACGTATCCTTCGCACTCCTCTTCCAACTTCGCGAGATGCCTCGACTCGACCGTTTCCAGTTCCACTTGCGGACTTCGCCCCATTGCTGCGCGTAGAATCTTCTTCGCAGGGCCCAGACGTTGGCGAATTCGGCCACCCGAGACCGCTGCCATTTTCGATCTTCCGTTGCCCGTCCCACGACCAACCGAACCAACGTTAACCAAACCGAACCAACCAACCACGTTCTGCTACCACTTGACGCGAATAGGTTGTCGTTGGTGACGGACGCGTGCCTGGCGATAGTCGTATGCGTAACGAAACTAGCGTTTATATATAGATACTCTTTCGAACCGACCGTACACTATGACAGTAAAACGAAAAGAAACACCGTTCCTATGTCCTAACATGATACCTGGCTTAGCGGGTGTAAAGTGTCATCTATCGTCCTTCTTTACATCACTCGCGGTTGCTCTCCAATCCGCGACAGCCTCCACTCACAAATTCCGTAATCCAACTACCAGCTCAATAATCCTTCTCCAACTCATCAGTCATTTTCCCTAGAAGGGAATATTCTGCGTTGTCATTAAAGCACCAGGCTCAGGGTTTAAAAAAAGAAAAAGCCATCCCTAAGAAATTTCCGATTTCAGGGTGATAATCGTCCCCTGGCCGCTCGATGTAGATCAGGGAATCGGTGTCGAAATAAAGCACTCGTTCCTGTAGCCGCTCGATGTAACTGTATAGCTTGAGCCTGGCTTGCGCAGTCGTATGGGCCGCAATGACGGTATTCGTGTTGGCTAAGACTTCGACGAACTCGTCTTGCAAGTCGTATAGTGAACTGCCACCATCTTGTCATTCACAAGACGAACTGTCTTTGTACAAACGGCTGGATCAAAAAGGAGTTTGAAAAAACTGGCTGGATCGGTGAAATATTCCGTTTTTGACATTTTGCTTCGTTGTCCAAACTTCCCCCAGAAGCTGTGATGCAAGAACTTTTTGTGGCTAAGCACCATAAATTTTTATTCCAGTTATGGCTTACCTGTTCAGGCAGAGCTTGGCCAAGGCTCGTAAGCCAGCATTCTTAAACATTTTTTCTGGACGCAATTCAATCGTTTCCATTCTTCCAGCAATGCATGCTTTTGCTCTTCAGTGTCCACACCCACCGGCCAGCCATCAGCTTCTTGTTTTATACGCAGGAACTCGTTAATATATGCGGAAAACAGCCCGCCATTCGGGTTGAGGTCTTTTTCGTACTCCTGGAACTGCTCGTAATGCCACACCTGAATTAAGAATTCAGTACACAACAGCAATCCTCTCTGGAACTTTTCTCAACTCCTCATTTACCTCGTAGACGTCGATTATCCGGTAGCCAAGCTCTAAAGCTTTTTTAAGTTCCAGCGTTACCCAAGCTCCGCATAAAGCACGCTCTTCATCGGAATGAGCAAAGGGCTCTTGCTGACAATTCGTGACACATTCTGAACACAACGGAAATGTCAGTTTCTTGTTGCAGCGGTATGGCAAGACAGGATGGAGCAAGTTAGCTGGAGGTAATATTTTGCATTTGACTAATCCCTCGTACGGCATGTGACCAGCGTCCATGAGGTCAAAATTCTCTGTGATGATCTTCGGATGTCCCACAGGAAATCGGCCATATTTGCAGATACTGTTTATGAATACAAACTCAGCACGTCGATGTATTTGATTTTCTCGCCATGCTGTGCCTATCAAAAAAAAGAAGCCATCTTACTTTTCTGCATCACAGAAAACTGTCAGAAAGTGGCTGCTTAAAGTCAAAAATGTCATCTCATACCTGCCGATAAAGATTGGTTGCATTTGTACGGCCACCAAAAAACGCTTCTCGGGCATCAAGTGGATCCATAATGCAGACGCTACCAAAAAATGCGGTTATTTCTTGGTTTTGCTTCAACTCATTGCGTAATTCACATTCCCATTTTTCGATAACAGTATATCTGCGTGTACCAAAGGTTAATTCGCGCTATTCTTAACAAGCTACAGTGAGATTTATGCTCACCCTTTTGATTCCAGGTCTTGGCGTCGGTCTACAGTCCTCTGATAGGCTTCCGATGCGGTCAGGACCCCATCGGCAGTTAGGTGCTTGCGCTTGGTCATGCAGGTTTTACAACCATGCCTAAACGAGTCTGCGTTGCGGAAGAAACAGTAGAGCGGAGCGGAATCCCTTACCAGTAGCAACCATTAAACTCGTAAACGGTTTGATCACACAGTCCATCAACGCGCCACGGTCCGATTCGTGCTTCCCCTCCATCCAGTTTGTGTTGTATTCGGAGTCCAGTGCTATGCGAAATCCATTTCAACCATTTCAATCCGATCATTGACTGCGTCTCCTCTTTTCGGTAGCCACCATGCGGAACAACGGCTATTCGATTGACAGGCATGTGGTGTTTACGATAGAACTTGTTGCAAGCGCTAGCGATCGTAATGCTGTCCAGTAGCGGATCGATCTGACCGATTTCCATAAACATGTGACGGAATTTCATGCAGCAAACCGGGGTCGTGGCCTAGCGGGTTAAGGCGTCTGCCTCTCACGCTGGGTGCGCACTTACAGGGGAGGGTTCGACTCCCGCCTCGGTACAAAGTGATTGTCAATTATGTGTTCCTTAGCCCTCGAGTGCGCCTTATGGTGCTTGGCTATGGATAAAGTATGACATGACATGACATGAGGACAGTCACGTCGCTTCCGCAGTAAGCTTTAATTTCTGACTGGAAATCAAACCGCTTGCCGCGCTGTTGGCTATACCACTCCATAAATGCTTGTCGCTCTCCGTCTTTCATATACTGCGGCTGGTAAAATTTAACAGCGGGCCACTCTCCAACATAGTTCCAGTTTTCCAGACGATTGGACATGTGGGGAAAAAAGCCTGTAAAAATATGATGTAAATCAATACCTATTGGAAAACGCACTCAGAGTACTGTCCTCTCACCTTTCTTGACATCTGGAACATCAAATGCTTTTTGGAGGGCAGATAATGCCATCGGCAGAAAACTCAGGCTGTCATTGAATTTTACGGTGCCAAACTCCAGAAACATTATGTCCAGTCCACGAGAAATAATTTGTTTCGGCTTTAGACCCTGCCTGTGACAATATTCAAGCACAAACTGCCCATCGTAACCTATTGCATTATGCGCGATTGCTATGGCATTTCGGTTTTGCTTTGAAAAAATCCATTCGCAAAATTGGTGATGCATCTGAATTGCGCATTTGCTAGCTTTGAAGCAACAGCGACATTTCACAGGGCAGATTTGATGCTCAATTTGCCGATCGTACGCTTTGTTGCAGCTTTCACAAAAAAATTTCCGTTCATAAAACGAAGCTGGAGAAGAAATGACATGAAAATGATCGTTGTATAGTCAGAGATGCAAGATCCTAGGAGCCTCAGGCCCAACGTAAATCAGACCACTAAATGTGTCCTTGTCAAAAATTTCAAGCTGGTAGTGCCCCAGCCCCAGAGCACGTTGAATAGCCACCCATTCTTCTGGCCCGCAAGGACCCTGATGATCACCTAATCCAGCTTCATTCATCAGCGCCTGAGCTCTTTCTTTTTGTAAGGAGCCACGATTCCTATCACCTTTACGGATGGCTTCGTAACGATCACCATCAATACGAGCTTTGGCAGTGACGACTGCTCTTGCGCAACATAAATCATCTTTGTTCACGATTTCAATTATTGCCCGCTTCTTTTTCAAATATTGCTCAAGATTTGTAAAATATTTGCGGTGCACGCGGGCACTTCCGGCAGGGCGTTGTATTCGGGTAAAATATACAGCCATCTTGTCATCAAACGTCAAATCCGTCTTGCTTTGCAATACCTTCATTATTTCCCCGAGTATCATTCCCGCAGTAAGTTCCCCTTGCCGTCTAAGAGGAATAAGAATAGGAATGTCCAAGACTGGATGGTTCAGGTAAAAACTTAGAAGATCCTCATCGCCTCCATCCCCCTTGATAGTCTCCAAAACATCAGTAAAAATGGCCAATAGAAGTAGGTCAACGTCTGCCGCATTTTCCATGTTTTTGAAAATTAAATCGTACTGTCCGTGTTCCGCTCTGAAGCGTCTGTTTGATTTCATGAACAATGGACGCAATTCGTAATATTCGGAAGAAATAATTTCGATTACATCGGCCTGGTCACTTTCTTGAACTGGTGGTGGGGCCTGACGTGGTGATGGAGACGTGTTGCCATGACCCTCTTGCTGTACAACTTGACTTGGTCTAAGATGGTCCTGTGAGAAGTCTTCACCGAGGATGCTATTCAGAAACTCGGTGGTGCCAAAATCAGTGGAGCGATGGCCACGGGAAAGCTGAAGATAACGTTGGTAAAATCGATCCTGGAGAAGTGGTCGACCACGCCAAATTTCGGATTTGATGCATTCTTGCAGTTGTTCCAGAGTTATAGGGACAGAACTTCCAGGTTGATCATCGTAGTCGTCATCGGCTGTTAACCCGTTCTGAA
The DNA here is from genome assembly GCA_030248295.1 of Mesodorylaimus sp. YZB2_4. Classification (NCBI taxonomy): domain Eukaryota; kingdom Metazoa; phylum Nematoda; class Enoplea; order Dorylaimida; family Dorylaimidae; genus Mesodorylaimus; species Mesodorylaimus sp. YZB2_4. Next base: position 261,243 of record JASANH010001100.1, read on the forward strand.
CAGCATCCCAAAAGCCAAGCCTGCCAAAATTGGTTGGACGCTCACCATTCGAGAGCTCCAAATAACGCAAAAAAATTTCGTTAACCAAATCTTCACGGTTTTTCCAAATACCCGAATCAACCATCAGTTGTAAGCTTTCCAAGCAATCACACTCCCTGGCTTCAGTCATAGCGGCTTCTCAACTTGCCGCTCTGTACAAAAGTTCGAATTCGAGTAAGGTCGAGGCAACTAAGCCCTTTGCCTTCATGGGAGAGTACCCGCCCATTTGATCGCTGATTGGACAGTTTGAAGGAACCACTATTGGCCGGCTAGCTCCCGGCCCCTCCAATCACATGATTTTCCCACGCTATTTTCATGCCTGGATATGCCAGGCAGTCATTGTATTGTCTGGATTTTTTTTGTTGAATCACTTTCCAGCTTTCTAGGTCAAGAATTTCAAAATACAATGCAAAGCTGGCCGAGACAGCTTTATGTTTTCCCTTATGTATATTTCAACTTGAAAAAACTGCACTGTTTATCACAGGAAGTAAGAGTGAACGGTTACAACAGAACATAGAAAGGCATGAATCATAGCGCACGAGTGAAATTCAATCAGCGCATGCGAATTCAGTCTACTTCGTCACGATCAATGCCATCAGTCAAAAGAGAACACATTTTCTCCAAAGCAGTATTATAAGCATCCTTAGCGCGCGTGACCTCAACGGCTAAGAAATCCATATTGCGTGGATTATACCCCAACAAATACATAAAAGGCAACGAGTGCAAAGCCATCATATTTTGACAAGCGTGCCAAGTGCTACTATCGGGCTTCACATACCAGGTCCCATCGTCGTTAGCAAAATGGGAACTGTCCCGACCTTGCATGATTTCCTGCACCGATTTCGGTTACGCCTTCGGAGTTTGATAGACCGTCTTGATCATCAACGGCCAACTTCCAACATTCGAGGCCACTGTTGTGAACGTGCCATCCTGGTACAGTAAGATCGCCTTCCCGCCCGTTGACGATTCGAATTTGGCGAAAACAAGCGGATTAGGAGACCGATTAGTGGCCGCCCGGACGATCAAAACAAGGTCGTAAATTTGGAAGATGGACAATGGTCGGAGAAGGACCAGGTGGATGGCAGCACCGCCGGCGGCTATTGCGACGTCGAGGCCGGAGCGAAAGGCACGCGCGGTGCCTATGCGGGGCGTACTCGCCGCCTAAGCATTGGGCCTCGCCGCGACCTCAAGCCCAGCGGGTGGCGTTCACGCGCGCCAGACATCGACCAGCGACCACCTCGGAGGAGATCGAGATCCGCGACCAGAGGGCGCTCGTTACTGGTGAAGACCCCGAAGGATGTGATGTGATTGGAGGATTGAGGATGAGGTTGACCCGCCTTTTGGTGCACTGTGCCTGATTTTGTACAGAATTGAGAGTTGAGAAAGAATTGAGAGTTGAATCCAGTTGAGTCCAGTCTTTTCGTGCGGTCTTTTGGTGAGGAGAAAAGGCGTACAGTGTTGCCAGATGCAAAATTGAAAACTCGCTGCCAGGGACCTGAAAATCCGCTAAAAATCCGCTGTATATGTTAAAAAATTCGCTAAAAAATTCGCCAAAAGTTTGTCGCAGAACTGAGCTATTTTGATAAAACATTGAATACAGCAGATAGCGGCATATGAGGAGACGTTTACTAACATATGCTCAATTGCTGTACCATCTACTACATTTTTCAAGGATCGTTTATACTAGGCGAGGGGTTTGAAGGCCAGGGGGAAGAGAAAAAAGAAATTTCTTTTTATACCAAACAAGGGGGACAGAAGAAAGGGGAACTGCCTTTGAGACCCACACTCGTGCCAAAGGCTGGACGGCTGTGGTTAGGCCTACTGTAACACCGACTGAGCACTCAACTATGAATTTGTTGTCAAATACGGTTCTTTATTCAAAATCGTAGACCCATAGTCGAAATTATTGTGTTGCCTACATATTTAAAAAGTTTTGCGAGTTGGGCCGCGCCAGCCCAGTTCTCCATGGGACTTCCAATCATATTAGCTGGCCAGCAGCCATGATTTGATAAGCGAGGCTGTGCGGTGACTAGGAATAGGTTGGGATCCCAATCCTGACATTGAGGCATCGGGATTCTGCTAATAATTATGATATGCATAAGCATGATACACTCTGATCCATCATATCTGCCATGAAGCAGTAGCGATGAAGAGACAACAGCAGCATCGGCTCAAATCAATATTGATGGCAACACTGATTTTACATAGCCCAGGCTGACCTTGCTGGACGCGTATCGAAACTGCGAATGCACTCATCAATTTTAGCTTATTTATAATGACTGAAACTCGACCTAATGAAAAGCTTAAACAAACCTGGATGACTAAAGTGTGCTTTAGTGAGGAAAATAGACTCGTCTCTTTCGTGTGTGCAAACAATATACGACCTCAAACAGAACATTTCGATCCCGATCGGGCTCGCCCTGCTCCCAATCCCGGAGAAAGGTGATGCCGGAGAAGGTGGCCCTAGAGGTGACCAGCGCAAGGCAGGTTCCGTGTGTCTTCACTGGGAGCACCTAAGGGGCTTAGGCTTCTTGTTAGCTTAGGGACCTTCACGACTGGTGTTCGAGGACAGTTTCCCAATTCTCTGCTCCGCGGGTGGGCGTCCGCCGTTTGACAGTAACGTGATGTCGCCCGGAGCCACGTGTCCAAAGCCAACGACAAGCTAATAAACTGCCGTCCTCCGTCGGAATAGAACCTCGGCCTCCCAGTCAGGGTTGCGGGCCAGCAAGGCGGATCAACGCTTAAATCAGCTTAGCCATCGCCCCCCAACTTTTCTCTTTCGGATCAGAAGCCATTCCAGTTGGGAATAAAAATCCTGATGAACCCGAAATTGCGTTATCGAGAATGAACGACTGAGGAGAAGAGAAGACAAAAAGTTTTGAAGGTTTGAACGCGCACTACTGGTGAAGATAGAAGGTGTTTTTTGTCATCAAAAATTTAAAAATTTGCTGCGGTCGACAATTGGCCGCTACCCCCCCCCCCTTCCCCTCCCACGGCTGGCCACTTTTTGCGAGCCCTCCCACCCTCTGCGGTCGTCCATTGTCGATGGCCCCTTCCCTGCTATGCTGCATTCATGGGCTAACAGTTCCAAAAAGCAATATATTTTTGGAATAGTTGCATGAAACGGAGAAGTTCCAGATAGACTGTTGGCCAAATGAGGCTAGACCCGTCTCAAATGTCATTGCCGCCTGCTGTGTTTGATATTTCTCTGTTCTCATTCGATGACATTGTAGACTAATTTTCGATTCGGTTCATCAAATTTTGCAGCAGCGTGAATTTTAATTTGGCAATGCAAGCTATCTGATTTGCTCTTTTATGACTTTCATTTCCGACAATACTCTCGAGGGCATCGTCCATCCAAAAATCGATATTTCTTGTTATCGGCCTTGGCCACTTGTAGGCAAATGAACCATAAAAAGCCAGCCCCTTATCATGCCTCATTAGACTCACTCATTTGGCTTGCACAGCCCACGCAGTCATGACACCATTCTCCCACCCCCTGCCCCACTAGACAGCATGCCTGGCCTGGTCGAAAAGGAAAAAACATTTTCAGTTAGGAGTGCCAGCACCCTCGTTTTCCTGAAGTCTTAGAGCGTAAAGAGGGCTGCAATCGTTTTCAAAAAAGGTATTTCTTATTTCGAAAGTGAGGATAGAAGCTTGAGCAGACAGCTTTGAGACCAGCGGATGGAGCTCAGAAAATTAGGTAAGGGACAGAACGGCTGAACTGGCCTTTTTCTAGTCCTTGCTACTTTTTCGCCGAAATCTCATCACGAATGCTGTCAACGGACTTTGTCGAGGCTTAGCTTGTGTCTCGTTCAAATTGTTTCTAGCCGGTACTTGCTGTCATTGCATTTTTAGTCCTGACGCCCTGCTCGAACGGGCGGATGAATGGTTGGCAGTCATTTCACGGGTGTCACTCTAACTGCTCTATTTCCCTCCAGACTTGAGACACCCCATCGAGACCGTGACCATTGTTGTGTGTTGATTAGATTCGACCTTCACGCATCCTTTTTTCAATTTTCTGCCGCTTTGCTCAAAAGCAACACAGAGTATATTATTAGGCATACGTACCTGCGGTCTTAGCTATATGTCTTCGAGTAACCATTCCTAATTCAGCGCCAGCCCAGACCTACCATTGTTTCTCATCATAAGGAGGCCTGACGGCAGGCCTAAGTGTCTGGAGTAAACCAGGTCTGCTTGATTTGAACGACTATTAGGCATTTTTAGACAACCCCATCGCTGATCTAAATATGGAAGTTCCTGCGAGACGTTGTGGGCCGAGTATAAGTACTCGGTGGTGATGCACGAAACTTCCATTAGCTACCTCCCACTAGCTACCTAGGGTCGGACCATGTCAAGTCATGCGCGCTCAAGGCAAGGCCCACTTTCCAAATTGATCAAGAAAATTTTCATGCCTGACCGATAGGTCGGGTGGAAAAGTGCATTTGAGAATGCTCGATTGGTTGAATTCATTATGCAAGAAAAACTATTATACATTTTTCCAATTGCCTCTCGGTAGTCGATTCTTTTTTCTTTCTGATCTACCGCCGAAAGCGTTATTCCATTAGAAAATGTAAATCTAAGGTGCCTTGGGACTTCTTTGTGGGTGGCTCGGGTGGAGGAGGGCGTCCGGACCTAAAAAGAACAGAATAAATAGGAAATTCTTGACCATTCGAGCAATCGAACGAGTGCCCTAAATGGGCTCCCTGTTTTTCATAACGCAGTCTATAGCGAGCCTTGCAATGAGTGCTTTCGGTTCAGATACCACCAGATCACTTGTCTCCAGAGCTACACTAGACACGGTAGTTGTTTGAGCTGTCCAAGGAGTTCAGCTTTTCCTCGAGGACGGGTTCATCATTAATACTGTATGTATGACCCTCTCTTACGTCAACTCTTCTCGTGCCCAGGGATGCTTATCAGAACTTATAAGCATCGAACTAAGCTGTTGTTTTGCCCACATTGTCTGCCCGCCAATTCTTCTTAGCTACCCAAAAATAGCGAGATAACATGGTCGTCTGTCTGCCGTATTATGTGTCTTAGAATTCGAGGTCCACGAGAGCTCACGCCCCCTTTCAAAGATACATTCAATTAAGACGACTCAAAAGAAATTACTCTCGCTGCCCATTGCAACCATGCCAACTCCTGCGATTAGCTGAGCACTCGTCCGTGCGTCGGGCTAGGAAAGGGCTGGGAATCTAGACCTGCTCTCAATGATCGTAAACATACCTTTTATATTTTCAGCAAATGCTATTGGTCCAAAAAGATGAAGGGAATTTCGATTTTATTCTTTGTCGTTTCTTGTTCAAAACTAGTGAACTTATCAATTTTACGACACCGAAGTCCGATCGAGTCAGGGGCCGAAAGGGATATTTATGATTTACTCAAATATGCTAATCAGTTTGGAATGCCTCTGCCTGGTCTTTTTGGGCAAGACATGGAGGAAACTGTTGGCGAATTAGATGCCATAAAATACAATGGCACGGAATCAGAGAGCTATGCGTAAGTTGGGTTTGAATATTTTAGCCACTTTCCCCTGTCTTTTGATGGAATAGGAGTCAAAACTCTTTTAGATTCCGTCGTTGGTTAAATGGGAAGCTAAGAACGTATGACAAGCGAGTGAGACCATATTTCGGAAAGCAGCCACTCGAAGTGAAGTTGGGTGTGTGGCTGATTAGTATTAGTTCAGTCAATGAGGCCAATATGGTAAGTGCTGCCATGGAGATACTGAGGTCCATGGACTGGGTGTGCAGAATATTTGTTCCGTATCGCTTATCCGTTGGTTCATCAGACTATTTCGTTGATAAAACAGTCGAAAAATCAGTCTGACTATGACATAGTGATCATCATTCAGTACATCGCCCTGGATGTGTGGAGAAACAGAAGCTACAGTATAACTGACAGATCACTACAGCATAATATACAGTATAACTACAGTATAACTGAGATGACGGATGACAGATGATATTCGCCAGTCATAGTCTATCCTGGCATAACTTATGTATTTCATGATCTGAAATTTGGAGTACCAATTCTGTAGCGCCCATTCATTCTGGATATGCTGGTTCTGTGTAATCAGACATGTGCACTTAACTTACTGTATCTTTTTGACCTGCAACCTTCAACTCACAACCTTTCTATTTGCACAAATTTTTCTTCCATTTCAGGAATTCACAGTTGAAATGTACATGCACGAATTTTGGGAAGATCCACGTCTTACCTTCAATGCGGCTGATTTTGGAAATCGCACTCAATTAACTCTACCTTTAGAAGCGCCGAGATTTCTGTGGTTGCCAGACACATCCTTCTTGAATGCACTGAGATCTCAGAATCCAGAAGTCGGTTCCCTGTCTCATCTCTATTACCTTAAGCTCTACGAGAATGGCACAGTGTTCTACAGCAGACGGATATCGGTGACGGCTGAATGTCAAATGGACCTGACAATGTACCCGTTCGATAGGCAGGCATGTACATTGGAAATATCTAGTTGTAAGTCCCTAGTGACCAATTTCGCGAAGGCGGCGATTGCAATTTGTTCTAATTTCCTTTTCAGATGGACTAGATACGACCGATTTGATGTTCGAGTGGACCTTGCATGAAAAATCAGTCGTCACAGAATCAATTCAACTGGCTGATTTTTATGCCGTCTCCTATAGTGCTCGTGTAATTAATCGCACCTATGTGGCTGGTGAGGACGACAGTCTAAGAATTTTATGGCGGTCATAAATCATATTCCATGCCTTTGTACTTTGCAGGAAATTTCAGTGTACCCCAACTGTGCTTCGTGTTGCAACGACGATCTGGATTCTGCTATGCTCAGCTATTCGTCCCTGCTACGGCTGTCGTTGCCAGCAGTTGGATATCGCTTTGGTTGGAATCAGAGACACAGTTTTCTGATATGGTAATGCGATGGAACTAAGGAGCATAAACCGTGCAGGTGCAACAGCAGAGCCGGATGATACGCAAAAACACAGAACCTGGAAATTTGCTAGGACAATATTGATGCCATGCATAGCATTATCCCACAACACACACTGCTTTGCAACCATCTGCCCTGTTAGGTTATACTACAGCTGGCCACATTGGCATAAAAATACTTGCTTATCACACCTTATCACTTGTTTGTCTAACCCAGCCTAACCCGTTTTTTTCAGGTTGCGGTCATTCTGGCCATTATATTTTTATCTTACACGTACAACACGATTATGCCCCGAGTTAGTTATGTCAAAGTAAGCCCTTCACTTCGCCTTCTGGGAGGCACTAGCGAACATGCATCAATTGCTAATGTGCAAGCGAGTATGAAAAATGCCTGTCGATCAGGCATAAGCACGCGCATAGCGGTCGACGAGTTTTCCAGACTTTTCAACAAGCGGAAATTGTACTCCCACTTTGAAAATGATTTTTCCACCTTGCCAATGTTAAGACTCTGTCGTTCGTGGACTGGGAGAGAAAGTGGAAACGAGGCTTTATCTACATATATGCCATGCTAGAACAGCATGTCACGAAAGATGAGTCATTCGAACATTCTGACGGAGACTACTTCATTTATAAAACATCAAATAATTAGGCTATGACACTCTGACATAATTCTCGCCTTGTATATCCAGGAAAATAGGAAGTCATACTTCATGTTCGAGAATAAATTTGGAGTTGCTAAATTGAAACTTTTTTAATTGTTTGAAAAACAAACTCTGACATCATGTTAAAAAAACACATTCAGATAAAAGAAAAATTCAGTCAGTTTGCAGCTGGAAACATCATTCTTGGAATTTTTTCGATTAGTGAGATTTTAAAAGCTAGGCTGCAGCTGTACAGCTAACTGACCGTCGGGCGATTCCCATCGATGCAGTATACCACAGAGACACAGGTCTACCCGCAAGTATCACCAGCTTCTGTGATATGGCCTCGGTTATAGGAAGACGGTTTCCAACTGTTGAACTTTTCAGGCCATGGACATCTATTTGGGCGGATGCTTCATGTTCGTATTTCTTTCCCTTGTCAAACTGGCAATCGTCAAGTATATGGCCAGACGACTTCGAAAGAAAGAAAGTTTTGCTTTGTGCAACTTAGCTTCGCCAACTTTGGATTTGGAGAATGGCGGACTGCAATCGCCACCAAAAGAAAAGGCTGATGCCGAAGCTAAAGTCAAGTTCAATGTGAATAATGGCAACAACAACGCCAGACAAAATATAGGTCGAATGATGGGTGTGAAGCGGCGAGACAATGCGGGCGTTACGCTGACGAAACGAAAATCAACGGCCGCCTTGCTCAAAGTGTCGCGTGTGCATGACAGATATTGGAAATGCGCTAAATCGTTTCATATCGGTTCGCAGATATTGTTCCCCATCCTATTCAGCACATTCGCTGTTTTCTTTTTTGCTATTTATGCCAATCTATATTCCAATTCTCGTGAATGCTTTTGAATGCAGTTGGGCGAGAAAGATATTTGCGTGCGAGGGAGGTGACTTTATAAATATATATATATAACTTTGATCACTAGATATACCGATTGCCATATTTTATACATAGTGAAGTATCCTTACTGACGATGAGTGGCTGTCTAACATATACGAGTATGTATGAAAATATAGTGTATGGATTAACGGGTTCGAGCGCTTTGATTGCTGTGTGCGACAACTGCAAACTTTGCAAACCGGATGAAGTTGGGGCCGGTTCTTGTGAGCTTCTCCGTATGCAAGACTGCTCACTTACTTGGCTCTGTTTTACAGTAGATACTGGCCGCATAAATCCCGCACTTGGAACCCACAACGCCTCAGGGCGAGTACAATGGCCACACTCACCACATGGTTCGCAGGGAAAATTCCTGGCAGTAGGAAACGAAGGAGTCGACACCTCGTTTCGTTCTGGGAATCTAAGTAAAATGACTACATTTTTTACATCCTTATCGTTTCTAGGGAGGTCGATTTTCTGGCTTTTTCCAGCAGGTTAGGTGGGGAGCTTGTTAGGTGACCATCTTGCCATGGACTCGGGGCAAGCAGGGATGCATGCCAGGCAAGAGCGCGTTTATCGATACTCTTTCCTCCCACCCCCGTAGTGAGGCCATCCACGCCCACACCGTGAGGATTCAAATTCGAGACTCTCCTGCCCAATAAGACCCTGCTCGTTTATTGACCCCAGAGGAATGGAGTGAGGAGCCCACCACCAAGTGTGTAAGGCGCAGAGAGAACTTCATCGCCGACTCAGGCGGCCAGAGTTGAACCCAGGCCAACCACCTCTGCCAATCAAACCGACTGACACCTTCAAACTGCGACTGACGCCTACTCCACGAAGACGGCTGCATCGGTACACACTCAGACTGCGCGAAAGCGCTTGAGCTTGGACTCACTGTCAGAATGGATGCGCTACTCATGGAGTCCAGCATGGGATAGTGTATCCATGACCGTCAGCTTTTTCAGTGACTAACGTTATAAATATTCCGCCCCCCCCCCCCCCCCCCCCCCATGTTTATCCCCCTAAAATGCACTTCTGATGGTGAACTCCATTGAACTCCACGCCATTGAGACTGGCAACGGCTAAGCTGTACTCAAAGCCCGAATTATCATCCTGGCTGTTCGTCTAGTCGATGCTGGATATGGATGGATATGCAGTTGCTATCACCTAGTGCCCAGAGAATTGCGCCAGACTAGTGTGACTTCCACTCCTTGCACGGGTGGGAGAGCCTACACAGGTTCGAATCACTCACTGCCCGGTCCCAATAGTCGGACAATAGCAACGTACAAGGTTTACTACGCCGACTAGCGGACACCTCCACGACGGGTTGGTCGTACAAGAGTACACGAGCAGGTATACTAGTGGAAGGGGTCGCTGAGGATCTTAGGAGCCGATACGGCCGCACTAGTCGATATTCACCGACGGATTCACCGACGCACATGGTACCTGAGTGGACCATTCCGAGCACTTTAAAGAGGAATGTGACAATCGTCTGCAAGTCCCATCTGATTTCATAGCAAATGATAAATGCGTTTGGAAAATTATATTATAGGCATATTTTATGAGTCCAGAAGACCATCCAGGGGTAGCAATCTCATCGCCAGTCTCCCTCCATAACGTTGTGCCTTGCCTACGGAGAATAATTTTTACTGTCGAGGACGTGCTCGTATCGATTTTCATGATTCTTTCACATTTAGTTGATTACCAGTATAATATCCTCTCGTTTCGGAAAGGCTTATTTTTTCTCTCACCTATGGAGACCCTCCGATAATGACGATGAGCCTTCGGAGGAACATGCCAGGCGCAGGCGATGATCATTTGCACGCGCCAGTTTGCACGTCGCGCTGATTTCTCGCCATATGCGAGTGAGTCGCTGCCCTTAGTAAGCATATTGTCATAGGTCAGTTACCACTCTGGACATGCCGTAATGTCTAACTCCACCGACTTGCCACAGCATCTTACCGTATTCGAAGAATGGTTGCAATATGTCGTGTTCTACCTTGGTTGTGGCATCATCGGCGCTGCTGGGAACTTGGCAGTGGGCCTGGGTATCGTTCGGAGCAAGGATCTGCGTTCTCGGTTCTTCATCGTCGTATTGACGATGGTCTGCATTCGCATCACGTTAGCATTCCAGTTCACCGTCATGGCAGTACATCGCATGCTGAAGTCATTGCGCATAATCGAAGTAAGTCAGAAACGTATTACCTGTTACGGATTGCACTTCTTTATAAACATATGTTTCACAATCGAGCTGTGTTTAATGCTTGTTCTTGTCATCGATAGAATGTTGGCAATTATGACTCCTTTGTTTTATAGAAATCTAAGTCATAGACAAGCCAAAGTAGCATGCGTCAGTGTAGTCATAGGGGTAGGTTATTCTGTAAGATTTTACCATCACTCGTTGGTTGGGACTTTGACGAAGTAGTTCCATGCGTGAACTCTTTCAGTTCTTTTCCAGACACCCTAAAGCGGTTTTTTCAAAATGTAGATTTTCCTATAGTCTGCATTATAATTTCTATGTATTGCCTTTTATGGATTATGATAAAAGTACGTGTTAGGCTTTTGAAAAAGGGCAACCGTCCTGATTTGGAAATGCAGCTAAAAAGAAAGCTCGAGGTTTTGCCCCTTGTGAGGAATATCATTTTTGCGCACACGACTGTGACTCTGACTTCTAAACTCTTAATCGCCCTTATCGTTTATTTCCCAGCTCAAGCCACGCGATTGACAGCCTGCAGTGGGAATTTGAGTGTATTTGATATCGTCTTTAGTTTAGTGGTGCTTTTATGGAGTAATGTCGAGATTAGAAAAGCCGCTTTCAAATCTTTCTGCAGCCAAAAATATGTATGTGTATGCCCCTGTGCTACCGTCTCGGACAGAGCAGGAGGTCAGGGGAACACTGCGGCTTCAGTTAATCCTGTGGCAGTTGGTGCAGCTGTAGGATAGCAGGTTCGATATGGCCCTCGGGTTTCAGAATGATTTTTATTTCCATTTTATTTTTGTCAGTGCATTTTAAGAGCAACTTACGTTTAGCATTCGATGTCTGGCTATGCTTTTATGTCATGACTCTGATGGGATGAGATGCAGTGGCAATTACAAATGGTCCTTTTAAACCATGCTCCCTCACCGATAGAAAACGATAGAAGATGAACGGAAGACAAAGACGATCTGCTGCAAGTTTTTTTGCAGGATAGCGCATTTGCAAGACATAGTAAATTTTGTGATGACTATTACAGAGAAGGCATATGGTGGTTAGGAGATCCTGTAGCCTGACTGTACTGTACTATAGCTTGTCAAGTGCTAATTTCATGCTTTGTTGATAAAGATTTGGGAGTATAAGGCTGGCTGATTGAGAGTACCAACATATGGGCTGTGTGACTGAAGAGAAGAAAAAAGGGAGGATGACAAACAAGACGAAATTGCAAATAACGGTAATGTTGGCTAATGATGCTTTTCGTGGAATATGAAAATTACAGTACATTTTGTACTGCACCTGATAAAACTTGTCTCCCAAAAAATACTGTAGTCACAAAAACACGCAAGCGGGCAACACGACAATGCGTTTCTTGGTAATCCACTCATCTCACTCTTTCCCGACCTATTTGGACCTCTTTTCTATCAGCAAGAACTTAGTGGTTCCATCATACAGTATACATGTGCATCTACAGTATGCATGTATGTACTACATTCTACGTTGTACAGTAGAGTGGCACCTACAGTTCCAGTAAAGGTATATTCCACAATGCCCTCTCAAATCAAGAGGGGCAATCGGATCTTCGGATAGTACACGCTGCGTATAGCGAGGACAGTATTGCGGTGCAGAACGAATGCACTGAAAAGAGCTAAGCTCATCTTTTAGCCAGTGCAAGACATATGTGACTGTAATGCTCTGATTAGCCTCCTTCAAGGCGATCCTTCTTATGCGCTTAAAAGGATCCACTAAATACAGCTTCAAACTAGCAACGGCTAGCAACGGCCTTGAATGACCTGCGCCATGGATTTGTGGGCAATGACTGCAGATTCAAATCTGTTTGAAAAGATGGCTTCCTCTGTAGGCATCCTGCATTGTTTTATTTTCATATTTGTTTTCACAAAACGACACCATCCAGGACATAGACGAGGAAAACCGATTTTAAAAAGATCAAAAGCTGAGTGAGGCTTCCTTTGTCGCGAATCGGTAGCCGTTGACGGACGCGTGCCTTGTTGGCGGCGTATGCGTTAGGACACTGGCGTTTATATAAATAGAATTCTTTCGAACCGACCGTACACTATCACAGTAAAGCGAAAAACCTCGTTCTTACGTCCTAACATGATTACCGGCCTAGCGGGTGTAAAGTGTCATCTATCGTCCTTCTTTACATCACTCGCGGTTGCTCTCCAATCCGCGACATCCTTTACTCGTTATTGATCTTTGCAGTGAATAAAGGCAGGGTGCAGTGAAGTGAATAGGGGGCAGGGTGCAGTCTCGGTTCTTACCGACCGCCAAGGCCTGCTGACTGGATTTCACGGCCTTCAGCAAGGTTCTCTCACTATTCGCAGCGAATCAAAATCTCTGCCAAACTGAATTACCCATGAATCGAATGATCGCGGTGGTTATGATCGTGGAAAGAAAATGGTGTCAGAGCCGAAGTTGGAATTATCGTCAGCGTGGAACTAGTCCTCAGAAAAGTCCATAAAATGGCCATGCGAAAAAGTGGTTAGGAACAGAAAATTCTCGCATATTATGCAATCAGACTGACTATTAAAAAACATTTTGCAGCATCTCTCTTTTACCATTCTCTACTGAAGTCTGCAAACAGTGAACGTAGCCGATTCACCTGGTCATCCTTCATGAAACCGGTGCAACAGGCTGAAGATGAGTGGCCAAATACTGGAGAGGGTACATAGGTGGGGAGCGAGGGGTCTAAAAAACACTCTAGAAAGGCCTCCTGATCTTAGAAGCCAGATACATTCACCTGACGGGTTTCTGCATCGCCTGGAGAGAGCTAATACACTGCTCCGTTTATAGGCGGCCGACCAGCCAGGGCAACCAAATACATATCCTTCCAAGACATGTCAAACATCCTATAGCACTAACAAACCACTACTAGTCCTGCTACATCATTTCTTGATAGCTATATATTGTGCGTAGAGGCTCGGCTGGCACTCGATTCTTTGCCCAGAAGCGTCAAATGTTAGGGTGATGTTTCAGCCATGCGGTAGGTCGGAAGACTTGGTTTGCTGCCCTGGAATTTCAGACGTGGTGCCAGAACCTGAACTAGTCACTCCCCTCCAGTCCTGCAGACACACTCGTTTTACTAGTTAAGACAGAGTAGGGTGTCTGTAATAATCGATCAAGTGCTAGAAAAGTGAAAACTTTGACCCCATGATTCTTTGTGCTTAATCTAATGTACCCCATGAGTGTATGGCGACGCAGAAGTCAAAATTTTTTTTCACCTGCTCCGTAAGGAAATGCACATAAAGACGTGCTGCTTGGTGAGGTCGCCCATATCTTTCTAGAAGGATCTGAAATGTACCACAATGACCACTCACTGATTTTGTTGTACGACTTCTCGGTTCTCATACCAAGACCCCTATTACAGAATCACTGGAACTCATAGCAAGACCCTTATCACAATACGCCACACAAAACACCCTATCAGCTCTGCTTATTGAAATCATTTTCAGAACACATTTTGAAAGAGTTGGTTGATATACGGAAAAAGATTCTTCTTCTTCTCCTAAAAATTTGGTTCCTGGATCTCCATAACGGCTGGACTGATTTGGATGAAATTTGGAATGAATATTAATCTCGATGGAACATTCGTTCCTGCAAAGTTTGAGACGAATCGGTGACACGGTTCTTGAGTTATTACGGTGCAAAGTTAGGGGTTTAACAAGTGGCATCTGTCCGCTTTGGAGGCACTACCGTGCCTCTCGATAAAATAATTGGGATTTTTCATGTCGATGCAAGCAGAACGTGTGATTTACTTATTCTATACGTGAATTATTCGGGTTGCGTGCCAGCTCAATGGTCAGTGCGGATACGACTTGAGGACAAGATGCAATATTTACGATTCATATACATACTTGCACCTGTCAGAGGCCATTCTGCCGGTCATATATTTGTTTTTCTACCTTGGCCCCGGTGCGTGACATCTTGACCTTTTAGCAATCCAAGACTAAGCAGCTGAAAACCAAATAATAAAATACACCAGTGATCGATTGCGCACACCATAAAGCTGTTTTTCATCGTCAGAGAGCTACAGTATACATATATTATATATATACATATACTGTAGTCTCCTTTATTGGAAAGCTTAGCATTTTTACGTTTGAGAGCGGTTCTCTCGATCTTTTCTAGATAGAGTTTTGTAGTCACATGTTCTCGCTTCAACTTTAAATTCTGTAACTGTAACTGTCTAGCCATTGCGAACAATCGCGGGGAAAGGAAGTGGGCTCAAGAAAACTCTTTGAAGAACGGCTGTGGCAACGGCGTTCCCTTGGGTGAGCGACAACGAGTATACGACCAATAGGGTATAGTTATTATGCTTATAAAAACCGTATACATAACCTGTTTTCTTTAGAAATATACACGCCTGCCGCGTTAAAGAATAGTCTGCGTGTACATCCCCATAGAAAACAAATAATATATTAGTCCTTGTACACCTAAACTTATTTAAATTTTGACATTTTACTTGATCAGCCCAGATTACGATCAGAATTATTTATTGTGAACTTAAAAACAACAAATAAACTGTAGACAGTTGTCATGGGACTTTCAGGAGGCTGTCAGGGTCAGATCCATCAGGCGGAAAATGCGACTAAACACTCTAAGGAGGCTCTCTTCAAGAAGTCAATGGTGGACAAATTAGTTATTGCCAAAAAACATTGGAAAAGACGTTTACAACTTCGGCATTTAGCCTCGAGCTCGATGCCAATTATTCTTGATAAGTGCTGATCTTGCATTTTAACAATTCTTCACATTTTTCTAGGACTATTGTGTTTTTCGTAACTCGATCGAAAATTTTTGCTTAAAATCTTACGTGCCTGTGCATCATACTCGACTTTCTGCATCCTACTGTAAGTTTTTCAGTGCATTGTCGCTCATCCATGGTTGAACCTGTATCAACCAGACTGTTTCTGCGTCCCTTGATCGAGTGGTTAACCTAGCCACACACTGTACAGATACGAGTTAGGCTGCCAGAACTTCTCTACCTAGAAAGCACTGCCCTTTTAAGGGATCGTTGTACAAAAATGCGCCTTTTTTGCAAGTTTTTGCCAGCCAGCTAGATTGGCCGGCCAGCAGTCAAGCCCTATGAGCTGTATGGGCCTGGTTTAAGCTGACACGACCGCTCCCTTGGTATTGCCACATGGAACACCTGCACATGAGGGCATTCTGGGAAAATTCTGTGCCATCTTCCGTCTTACAGCAAAATGCACGATGCAAGCAAATTGCCAAATTTCGATTGTATGTTGTACTGTATGCATGATGCTGGTGCCCGAGCTCGCCTTTCGACCCCTGGGTAGCTCACAGGGCTCACAAGCATACTCGCATTATCTAGCATGATCTGTTCAGACGTTCGTTCTTAAAATAAAAATTATAAAATTAAAAAAAAATTTTGGCAAATAAGTATTTTAAATTAGTCTGGTGCAGGCTAAGTACATTTCAGCATTCAAATTCTAAAAATAAGATCGGCACTTTTTCCAAAAGTCAGTGCAGGCACCCTTGTAGTACATATAGCTCGGCCAGCTGGCAGATGATTTTCTTGACTCGTCTACTTCTGCTCCAACGAAGACGTCATTGCTGATAGCACATCAGCATTGTGCAGAAAAAAAGGATGGCCAGTTCTTCGCAGTGCAAGGGAAACTGCGAGTATTTGGGATCTGAAAAATCCATGGCTGACTGCAATGACTGCAAGCTTCAAGGAGAGTATACGTAGAAGCTCTGATGTAGCAGATTGACTGCTCCGTACGTTGGGGCATCTTGTAACTGGGCCCAGTCTTCACGACGCGAACTGCGTCATAGCTTACGATTAGTGCAGTAATTTTCACGAGTGTACAATAAAAAATATCCTAGGAAAACGCACACAGGACGCAAAAATCAATCAACCTGATTACAACCTGAATGAACGATATTGTAATTCAGGAAAAGAGTTACATAGTTACATTAACAATTCCAATAACACCAATTTTCAGAGTTCGAATCGCTTTAAAAAAAACTGCTTTCGCAATATTCTCCAGCTCTACTTCAGTTTATTGCACGAAAAGTCGTTTTTTTTTCATTAATGAGTGACAACTAAGAGACGCAAAATCAAAACTTGCCGGTTTTCACCAAAATACTGTAAGGGCGAGAATTATTTGCGGGGTAAAAATTTGTCAGACTTCGCGGTTTTCGATTTTTCGCGAAAATTTTGCCCCGTAAAAATGAGTGTTAAAACACGACTGTTTGAAGTCGCGCTTCTATGCCATATTACAACCAGCATCGACCGAACACGGTTTTTGCACCGAACCGAACCGAATTTCCAATGTTCACCTATATCTTACATCCTCCATTAAGTTATCATCACTATATCGGGCCATGAAGAATGACCCTCTAACTTTACTGTTTTGTCTTCTATCAGCCGAATATGCAAGTTATCGCGGTAGTCAGCTGTACGCGGTAAGTTATCTGTTATCTGATGACCAACTAACATATGAGTGCTACTGTAAATTTTGTGTTGTTGTAACTGAACACAGTAGCCGAAGCTATAGCGTGCCAATCAATAACCAAAATCGAAATAAAGGTTTTTTACTTTAGATGACTATGGGAAACAATACGGCTATTGGGATAGCTTACACAGCCATTGGCTTGTTTGGCATTTTTGAAAACACGCTCACTGCCGTCTTAATGGCTACTGATAAGGAGATGAGGAACCCAACCTACATTTTTATGATCAATTTAGCTATTGCTGACGCCATAATTGTCATTCCATTGGCTTTTTACGGTGGTCTGGCCTTGCTAGCCTCAAGCTTGAAACATCCTGTTCTGTTGAGGATGGGAGCTTTCCTGGTGGCTGTTGGTTGGTACCCAGGATGTCTGTTTATGGTTTACGCATCGTTCAGCCGATACATTCAATTGGCTAAGCCCCATAAAATGCTCGTATATTTTACACGTAAAAATCTAATCATTTATATCGCTCTGTCCTGGCTCGTGCCCAGCATCCTGTACACCTGCCTAATATACTATAGCCCCATGCCATTCGAGTATGTCCCTGCCCACTACACTTGGTCGTTCAATCGCAACGAGATCTTCGCAGATGCACTTGCCATAGTGAATGTGATATTGAATACTATTTTTGCCCTTTCTATCAACATCTTCAATTCCATGTCGCTCATTTATGTTCGAAGAATACGGAAACAAGTTCAAACGATTGAAACCAGTGGTATTCTAAAAAGAGAGATCAAACTGTTTGCCCAATGCGCAATTACAGGCACCATCTACACGGTGGGTGTCATCTATTACTTCATTGTTAGCGCACTGGAAGACAAGCTCGTGTGGTTCGGGTTTCTTGTCACGCACGTATTGTGGGTATCAAATCACGTACAGAATCCCATGATATATCTCGTCTTGAACACTCGATTACGTCAGCGTGTCATTAGCATGTTCTGCCCAAAGTTCATCTCGCAAGTCCAATCAAGTGGCCAGAATGTAATTCTAGGAAATTAGGAATCAGTTCGTTTTTGTCGGAATACCCTGTACGTAACTGGGCGCAGGACAGTGGATGCACCAGCAGATCGCTGCATTAGGCTGCAATCCACAGTGTGTTGTGTGTTACTCCTGCACTGCATATTGTCTCTGATTCATCAATAGATCCTTGTACGCTCTGCTGTACATTTCCTACACGGTATTGAAGATATGTATGCATACTATGGCCTCTCGGTCCATGTCGGTTATACATGTAACAGAAACTGACACAACATGGTTCCGTACACTTACCATGATAAATAGTCCATCATAGCGGAAAAAGGTCATCTTTTCACAACTTCAAGTCCTTACTTTTTCGGGCCATGAAAACTGCGTAGTCTTTATTGGAGATAAGACATTCACGCAATCCACCAATCTATATGCGCTGATGACGTTCAACGTGACGCAAAGCGGATGATATCTCTTCGTACTTGCACTGCACCAAGAATAATGACCCAGAGTGCATACTAATGAACCGGATATGAGTCCGCTCTGGGTCGGCTGGTACGGCAAGGCCTCTGTCAAATTGTGCCAGCTCGTCCTCATTGATGTTCGCGCGTGCCCTGGAGGACAAGTCTGTTTCATTCTCCTTTTTATTTTGGGTGGTGCGTGAGCGAACTTTGACTGACTGAGCAATATTTTGTCTCTTTCGAGCGGAAATTGAATCAAATATGGCTTCTACAACATGCAAGAAATCAAAATTTGGAAAAAATACCAAAGCATTGGATGTTGTGGCTGGGCTAGACTTAAGCGGAAAAACATTCTTTATTACGGGAGCTAATTCTGGCATTGGTAAAGACGTTGGCACTTTGTTCAATCTAAAAAGTGACTGGTTTTGGCTATTTTTAGGATTTGAGACCACCAGGGCTCTTGCCTTACGCGGTGCCCATGTGGTAATGGGATGTCGAAGCACGACGCGAGCCCAAGATGCGAGAGGGGCTATTTTGAGAGAAAAGGCGAGTCTTGCATGTCACCACTTTCTTCTAAGCTAAAATCAAAAATTTCTTCTTAGCCTGACGCAAAAATCGATTTGATACTACTGGATAACGGGAATCTGAAATTGGTACACGAATGTGCTCGTCAGTACATCGCTAATGGCTGGTGAGATATAAGAGCACGCGTAGGACTACATGGGTGTGACAAGAATTTTTTTTCAGGCCTCTTCATTGCTTGATTTTGAATGCTGGTGTGTACAGTCCAGAGCCTCGAGTCACAGCCGATGGATTCGAGTCAACTTTTCAAACTAATCATCTGGCCCACTTTCTCTTGGTCAATCTTCTTACCCCATTATTGATCGCCAGTGCCCCATCTCGCATTGTCATCGTTTCTTCGGAGGCGCATAGGTGAGCTAAATTTTCAGCTCTCTCCTCGGTCAGACTGATAGTTTTGATTACAGAACTGCAAATATTCTGAAACTGACCCCAAACGATATCACTTGGGATTACTTATCATCAGTTGGCGATGGCAAGAAGCTGAATTCAGCTTATCAGGCGTATGGTATTTCCAAGTTGTGCAACATTCTGCACACTAAAGCCCTGCATGATCGATTGGCCAGCAAGGATATCACGGTGAACTGCTTACATCCAGGTGTCATCAAGACAAACATTCAGCGAAATTCCAAAGTTCTCTCTCGTTTCATGAATATTGCTAAGCCATGGATGAAAAATATGGTCAGTCTGAAATCGGTATATGGAGAAACAGCATCTATCCCCTTTTTTCAGGAACAAGGTGCAGCCACGACTGTCTACTGTGCTGTTGCTGCTGAACTAAACCCTGGTAGCGGTGGTCTATACTATGATGATTGCAAACCTAGATCGACCACAGGAACGGCACAGAGGCGGGATAATGCCGATAAACTATGGTTATTGAGCGAATCAATGTTGCAGCAGCATAAAGAGAAGCATGGCCAAGCCTAAAGCACCATATATGCTAGCTTCTGGTGTCGGTGTGAAGCATGCGATGTGGGAATACTTACAGTATATGTTTCTGTTATGCAGTACGTTGATCCTTTGCCTATAGCACAATGTGCACCGCTCATTAGAGTAACTATGCCGCGAATAGATTGAAACTGACCTTTCATAAGTTTCCTCCCAGCCCTGCGTGGGCATTGTACTGAAAAGCACTCAGATGACGAAAATATTTGTGTCGATTTCCCTATACTCGCACCTTTTGAGATAGCTGCCGAATAATTATGCACCTTTACGGTTGAGTGAGCTCAAAGATTGTATTTATGCGCTGACGCACATTCAATTCATAAAAGCACGGGCTCCGTAAAATAAGCATAAAGAAATTATTTCCTTCCCGTTTCTTCGCGTTGTTTGTCCACCCATACCAGGCACAGATTTACGTTTATGACAGAACCCAAGCTGGGCACCTTACCTGATGCACCTGATCATCCGCCCTCTGATCACAAGTCCTGCTTTTCGCGTCAATTCTTGGCTTTTCTTAAACATAGTTGTTTTTCCAATCGCCTTGAAAGACAGCAGTGGTCACTGGTCACCCACCATAGCTGCAGCATGTGGACACAAGCAGAGTTAGCCCCACCCCTAGGATTAGTGTCTGGGCCTGGGATTCTAATTATCTTGACCGTAGGTGCCACGTGCTGAGTAATTATTTCATCAGATAGGAAAGCATGTCCTCGACTTTTTCAATTGCTCATTATAGCCATCGATTCACGGACCTTTCTTTTAACAAATGCCACACATAAGGAGAGACAAGTGGGCAGCGCCGAGATCATTTTGTCGCCTACAGCTACATCCTGTACATATTGCTATCACCTCACAGCGGGCCCCCCAGCTTAGATTCCAAATTTTAAAAAATATTTTTTTTTCTCAACCCACTACACAAAGTTTGATGACAGGTAACTGCGGTTTTTTCAAATTTTAACTCCAAGTTATCGCAGAAATCTTTTCTTTGGCATTATTCATGCTTTCCTGACGAGCCTTTCGATTTTGAAATCAGAAGCGCACATCGAATATTCAGGCTGATGAGTTGCCCAGGCTGACAGGGCGACTTTTGCTCATGGCCACTATATGGGTTCGTGACCCCAGCGGTGCTGGAGGCTTGATGCTCCATTGCTTCTTAGCGTGCTCGGTCTTCTTTAACTCCCAGCTAGTCGGTTAGTAAATCACAGACATTCGCTGGCCTTGCAGGCCAAGCCTGTGGATGACTCATCCGGTACCGCCGAGGAAGCCAACTATCGGACAGTCTGGGTTGTTGGACAGCGACAGGGCTTACAGCCCACCCCTCCCGCGGAAGCCCATGATGACCTCGTGTGGAGAATCAAAGACGGAATGATACTGTTGCGTGAGGCAATCTCCGCTGCTGTAAATACTCGTCTGTCATCCTGGAGCTCTTTGCGATTTCAAAACGGTTTGACCTCAGGGTTACAAGGACTGACAGAATTTTGAACTAGTCCAGTATCCTGTACCGGTATATACGTCTCAGCACAAAACTACATGCGAGTACCTATCAGTCCTCCAAACTGTGCAGAACAAAGTGGATGACCAAAATAGACCTTGTGATGTAGGCCTTGGCATTTCACCTCACGTGCATCCCCGGGGGACAGTAGGTGGGGCTATAGTATTTTAAAGGTCACGATACGAGGTATATATTCTTAAGCGAGCGGGTATACCAGCTAAAATTTGCGGTATCTCGAGAGAATATTCCCGCCCTGCTAACATATGATATTTAGAACAATATCTCCACAAGGGATTAGTCTATTACAAACAAGATATCTTTATCCATGACTGGCTAGGACCTTACCTCAGTTACGCGTCATCGGCGAATGGGTTGACCATAAATAGATCGCTTATTTTTGCCGCGGTGTGGAAAATAACTTTTGAGCACAGCGTGTACTGTGAGCCATTCACCATATGATGTCTGAAAAGGACTCCCGTACGTCATCAGGTCCATGTGTCCGTAACGTTGTAGGCACAGAACAACAACTACACAAATAAAGGACGTACCTACTCTCTTTGCAAGTAGATCAGGTCACGTCACTCGCCGTGCGGGCTCCTGAAAGACCCCTTGTTATGTCCTAGCGGTTCCTCCTCTTTGAATCGAACGCTAAGCTTGAATTTACGCAAGTGGGGCTGACTTCCGCCCAAGTGAGAACGTCTAAAAGTTCGATGGCCTTTACGCCATGGCCTCGTGTGCGCAGCCCCGTGTTTGGCATGTGAGCATGGCATCACAACACAACATAACTCATGGATAAGTTTATCAGCGACAGGGGATTTCCGTGAATCTGCACCTTATCGGTAGTCGTACATTTGCAGGCGGGCCTACCAAAGAAATTTCCGTATGTATGTGACAGGTGAATTCTGTCAACTTTAAGTTCAATTTGTTTTTCATTCTACTGCACAAATACATTTACGGCAAGTCTTCAGTGTACGAGTACTGTACGTGATATAACATCTCGAAAAAGCCTTACTGTACTGTATGTCATTGCCGCTGCGACAACTTCACGAACATGACATCTTCCAATTCAGAGACAAGAGAAGCTATTTAAATGCAAGTCATCTGTTGGAGATCACCAAAATATGAATGCCGTCTTTTTGAGTCCCGTGTAACATGTTCCCCAAGGAACCATAACGCAAATTGCAATACCACAAAACCGTATGTAGAAATGAATTACAGCACAGTGCGGACATACACCGTTTTGAGGATCAAATACCACATAAGTTAAACTACACCGAACCATTTGTCCGCACTACTCATACAATCGAGCTGCACAATTTGAATCGACAGGACTGACCTGAAATTATTGGATTTTAGAGCAAAAAGTTTCAAACTATTGTATCAATTTTAGCTTACTTTCAGCGTAATCCGAGGGCAACACTTTGACTTGTACTTTCGCTGGGTTCATCTTCCACCTTCGGCTGCCGAGCGGCCGCTGCCTGCTGTTTCTAGTGACCGCCCCATTAGCCATCAGATCTCTTTGGTCATCGAGAATCTGCGCAGCTCTTTTCTTGGCCCCATTCGAATCAAGTCGAAGCTGATCCAATATTTGGCGAAATAAGCTCAATCGGTGGTCATTGGACATAAGAAGGCGGCGGACGAGTCGAGCTGATTTATCTTCTATGAGATCTGACAGGTGCTCTTTCTCGCGCAATAAGACGCGACCCTCGACCATTAGCAGCATAGCAGCTAACAGCGCTACTCTTAAGCTTGTCGCATAAGAGAATGCCATCTTGCTGAGGAAACGATGCAAAGACGATAACAGGATAGACGATGCAGATGCTTATATAGGAGACGGACACCCGTGTTGTGCCTGTCGGCTGCTTCTATGCGGCAAGCCTTCACTTTGCCTAATTAACCGATGACGCCCATCGACAACGGGCGGTCGAAGACCATGCCTGTATG
Organism: Mesodorylaimus sp. YZB2_4; assembly: GCA_030248295.1. Classification (NCBI taxonomy): domain Eukaryota; kingdom Metazoa; phylum Nematoda; class Enoplea; order Dorylaimida; family Dorylaimidae; genus Mesodorylaimus; species Mesodorylaimus sp. YZB2_4. The sequence continues at coordinate 284,797 of JASANH010001100.1, forward strand.
CTGCACGGGTAGTCGAGTAATAGAAGTTACAAGAAGTAACACCACGCCACCAAACTTGCTCACAACTTGCAGGCACGTCGGAGAGACCTTGCAGAACGACGCCAGTGGTCAATAAGTCGCTAAACTCGTAATGTCGCTTCGATCCTAGGAAATGTTAGAAAAGGGTGTACTGAATGGAACGAATCCAAGTGGTTACCACGTGCAAGGTTGGCCAAACCAATTGACCGCGGATGGGGGGGGGGGAGCACTTGTGACGGGTGCTTCACTGTCAATAAGAACAACTATGTTTGGTGGAGGGGCAGTTTTATTGAAAGGTCATTGCCGTCAAGTAAGAAGGATCGAGTCAGCCATATTTCGTGGCAGGTGACCAGTGCGGTCACACGGTACAACACGCTATTTCAGTCACGAGACGTTTTCCCATACAGTACGTGCAAGCTTGAGTAACTTGGCCGTAAAGGCAAAAGCCAGCCAGCTAATCTTGCGCCAGTACCCGTGATCTTCGTGATTAGAGAGTACGTGACAACTTTATCATCAGGTGGGTTTAACGCGCGGAAAGCGTATCTTCACAATAGACGATCTCCCGTTGCGCAAGTCACGCTTCGCTTGCAGTCGTTAACTTTGACGGCAAATCTTGCACGTTTCACTCAAATATAAGCAAGGCCAAGATTCATACATGGACTCATTTCGTTTGCAAAAATAGTAAAAACATGGACTTATAAATGCACTGTGGTTGGAAATTTAACACTTGAATGGCCTTGCTAAAAATATAGCTTCATTTCATAAGAAGCGTAGACTTGTTCGCTCATACAGGATACACAGAAAAAGATAATCCGTTCTCTTTGTGTTCGCGGACAAGCCACAGAAATTAAAGTATACCCTTTAGGCGTTTAAAGGTGCACAAAATTTAAATGAACGAGAAAAACTGTCCTTTCTTCTACTAGAAAATGAGGATTTGGACCTTAATTTTTAAACGAAGTGCGTCATCGGTAAGGCTATCACAAGGACATCTTCAAACCTCGCTGACGGATAAAAATTAATTAGGAGTTCTCTCTACGCCGTCCTCATTACCCTACATATAACAAGCTCGGGCTAGGGCACTTCACAAAATTGTCTCACACCTGATGCCACATTTTTCTATCCTGTAGCATTAGAGCAACAGAAGACAGACTCGCTCATCCCGAAAGAATTAGAAGCATGGTAAAAAACCGCACGTTTCTCTGTTTGACTGCAATGCTCTGACAAGGTGCATCGCCAGACTTGGACCTCGAACTCGACAAAACCAAAATTGTAATTTGTTATTTGGTGCACAAGAAAACTCTGCAATTGAAAACTCTGAAAATCTGCAATTGTAATTTGTTATTTGGTGCACAAGAAAACTCTGCAAAATATTGGGCCCGTCTGGCAAGCCTGTCAGCAGGTCAACGCCTAATGTCCTGCGGATTTTCTGAATTCTTTTGGATTTTCACGTTTTCTTTGGAAAAAACCCAAAACCCCAGTGTTGGAAGCTTGAACTCGAAGTCTATAAAACCAGAGAGCCGAGTTTGGAAAAAGCCTGCTTGTTTTTGTCAACGCTCGAGCTCCTTACCACACAAGAATAAAAATAAGCGGGAATTTTGGCGCTGACCACGGCTTGCTAGTTGACCATGCGGGTTAGTAATTTCTGGAGCTTTCTTTTGAAACCTGGGGACAAATTACAATCATTGACTTTGTCGAGTTCGACTTTTAGCTTGGGGATGTTCCCTTGTGAGAACGAGCGTTTTACGGATATTATGTCGATAGTTACAATTTATTTTATTTGCATAATTTGGTCTATAGGCCTGTTTATCAGTTCCAGAATCCTGATACTGTGTATTTGTCTACCTTACCTATTTTTGACATTCTGCTTGAACTTTTCGAGATAGTTATGCAAATTAGTAAACAGAGAATTTAAGAATGTAAATTTGGGTCCTCGATACAAATTTTCCTCGAACGATCGAGTAGGAATAGCAAATGTTGCCAAGCAGCAGGGCCTAAACTTTTCTTAACTCACCAGTCCATCCTGTGCAGTTTCCCCAACTGTCTAGGTACTCCCGAACAAGGCATTCAGCTTCCCACGCACAGCCACAAATGGAAATGGGTCCCCTGGAAGTCGGAAGAAGACAAATTTTCATTGAAAGCTGCGAAAACAGGCACGTTGCATTGCGTAGACGTGATCTAATGGCTGGTTATGCAAACCTAGCTGGACACCATTCTATTCCCATCGATAATCCGGGGCGTTGTCAAAGTGATGGAAGGAACAAGGAAGCGATTGGCAGTTGATAAGGTCAGCAATGACAGGTCACGAAACCAATTTTAATATTGCCCTCTCGCGTAGGTGTTCCTATCCACGCCTGACTGCACAAGCAAGAGCTCAAGTGAAATTCCATTTCACAAACGCTACCATAGCCGCATGGTTTGATAAGCAAAAGCAATAATTGAGGAAGGTGGGCGTCGAAACGACATTGATGCTAAGATGTGCGTGTATAAAATTGTCTGTGATAGAGAGGCCAAGGGAATTTTTAAAAAAATATAGGTTAACCTTCTCTTGTCATCACCATCCGAAAACGTGCAGGTGATTTGAGCCCGCCAACCCACATGGGTCATAAGAAATGTACCGAAACGTGATTAGTTTGCCAAGTGAACGAGGGCGGTGAACTGGGAATTGAATGATCAAATGGGACAGGATCGTTTTCGATTATGACGCAAAAGAGCCTTTTATTTGTTGTATGAAAGCATTGGTGCGTGCCATCTCGGAAAAATGATAACAATGATTGAATTTGTCAGGTGTGGGAAGATGTGGGTGTATTTTTTAAAATATGCCTGCGCAATGACAGAAGCCTTCTTCAACTTGTTTGGTCCCAATATCATTCGCGAACGAGTACAGTATTATCACCTGCAAAAAACCACCAACACCACAATCCTGGCTAAATAATTATCCGCAGCAAAAAAAAGCACAATGCTCTATGCAGATCAAGTGAAAAAATTATCCTGCACTCAAATATTTTTGTCAAGCCTTTGCTTGTCTTAAATCGAGACAATGTCTTTTATATCAAGAGAATATCTTTTGCACTCATCAGGAATATCATCGATGACTTTCAGATCCACGTACAATTTCGGTATAGTTTGAAAGGCCAGATTATAACCGATTTCAATTCGATCAGCTGTCCCGCGGCCGCAAGCTGCCTCGAAGATTGGTTTCTTGCATGCCCATTGACAGGTGCCAAAACTGGACAAGCACAAAAATAGATTGCATTTGTTGAATTTCTTCTGACCAACGCACCGAATCATCTGCCCGCGCCTGTCTTACCTGCACAGTTCTTTCAAATGATGTTCTACGATAGCACGATCCGATTCGAAGTGAACGACTATGTTGTGATTGAAAAACGGGTCCACAACTACGGCAGGTGATATCTGCTCAGTGGGTATTGGAGGGCATTGTTGGTCGCACGTTTTAAACGTTTCAATGGTCTGATTACGGACGCATGCCGAGTCTTCTGCTAGCACTAAAATATAGGCTACGAGTTTCACGGACAGTACAGTGCATGAGTATAGGAGTGACCTCACATTCGACTGGCACACTGCACAAGGCTCCCAACGGACGAATATTATCCAAAATGATGGTTTTGGCATCGGATTGCGGGCAGCTTTCGTAACAGTCTTTCCGTTGTTTTTGAAGGCTAAAATGCCCGTTTTGTATAAATTTCATAAAAATGGCACATAGTTGGTAGTTTCCTGCGGGTATCTTCCGTGAGCGTAGGATGTTCAATTTGTGCTCGCTGCACCTGCTTATCTGGTTATCTAATTACCAGATATAGTTCAAATAACCCGCCGCATCTTCGCCCACTAACCACCATCGGCAAGTGGGCATAAACAGCCGCTAAAACCTTTTTCAATTTGGGCTCTGTTTTTCTGTCAGCCGGCCAGTTTACTAATTTAATCTTTTATGCTATAAGGTGATCGAGGGCAGCCAAGACAGAACTCTATAATAGCTCGACAACTTGGTGGTATGCCAAGTTTTTACCGCCGCTGGCTGCTGCGGAACTCACAGTAGCCAACAGGAAAACACGCCCCCAATAAGGTTTTTGGATGCCAGAAGCAGACATGATCAGAGCCGCAGGACCAAAGACAAAAGCACGAAGAAGCCTACTTACAAGCAGTTGACTGTAATTGGGTTCGCTGTTTCCAAATCTTTTGGCAGTTGTGCAGTCACGGAACAGTTTTGGATACAGCTCGCGGGATCAGTCAAATTTCGTTCTCCAACAGACCTGCAAAGTAAATGTGACTGATACCCACAAGCCGTGTGCTACAGCTAGGGAAACCTAATTCTTGAAACTTACTTTTACGCATGGGCACTTTTCGTGTCAATACTTACGTGGAGGATGCATCAGCTGCAATTTATGTGCAACTCAACGAAGCGGTCATACCTTCTCTCCAAATAATGTCTTCTGTCGATAGCGAGCCCCAAAGATCCCACAGTGCAGGCGCACAGCAACAAAAGCAGCTCTGCATACATGGTTTATTGCTAGTCGAAATGGCAAGATGAGCCCGAAAAGAGTGATTCTTTCAGAAGCACCACTAAACGAGCTGTGCAGTGACGTGTCCAATTTGAGACTAGCAACGAGAATCGTTGGTCAACAGTTCTGCATTTGATGAATAATAACGCTGGTTTTCATTGACCCCAATTGGCAGTTTCAAGCGAGGCGGAATCTGCCTAGTCAACCAGCCATATAGGACCTACAATTGACCATTTTCTATTTCGGACACCTAAACAGGTCGAGAGCTCAATATTAACGCACACACTAGAATAGGGCACGAAAAATAAATTTTTGGCCAATGATAGATTTACTATTCAATAATTCTCATTTTAGTCAGACACAATAAACAGGACTATGTTTGCCTGTTCCGCTTGCTCCAGTCCAGGGATTCGGTATTGTACTACTTTTCCGAAAATCCATTCCCATTGTGCCGCCAAAGAAGAGGCGCATAGTGAGCAGATTGCTTTTTTGTCAGTGCAATGTCTGTGAAGCGCATTCATGCTTGACTGGTTTATGGACAATTGAAAATGTTGAATTTGGACACGTTTGAAAGTTGCCGACCAAAAGAATGTGATTTTCCATTTTTTCATATGAGTACTACCGAATTTTGCCATCACTATTTGCTTGTCCTTGTCCAGATCAATGAGTTAGGCAAAGGGCTAATTCAGTCTATTTTTAGTCAGGCGCAAAATAAACGTGATTGCGCAGGGTCATGGCTCTTACATTTTTCTGGTAGGTGCTGCAGTGAAATAGAAAGTCGCTTCACGAAAATCAGGTACAGTACATATGTAGCTGCAGTGCAACGATGACATTTGTTCACTTGTGTTGTACACCGGGCAGGATTTAAAATAGATGACCGCAGCACATGAGCGATGAGCGATGCTTATAATTATGATTATTCATGTCCGGATTGTATGTGCATAAAAGTACTGCATTATAAACCTCTGTACTGTATTGTATGAAGGCCCCAATTAGGTACTTCGTTAGTGATGACAAAAAGTACTGAGGGCACCCAATTAGAAAAACAAAAAAAAAGTTGGATATACAAAATATTTCTTACTGTACATATTATGTCGTAGGACCTCATTTCAAGTCTGTGTTTTTGTTTACGGCTCATCGTTCTTTTTTGATTCATTTTACTTAGATTATCATATCATCAAATAAGGTTAACGTTTCAAATTGCATATCTCGAAGGCCAAAGTACGATTTTTTAAAGCGTACAAAATCACCTCTTAATCCATTCACATTCAATATCACATTGCACAAACACTGTTTTCCTACTTAAACACTAAAAAGAGGAAAAACCGAGAAAAAACAAAAAATACATGACTATTTAAGAAATTTTAGAGATGACAACTTTGCAAAACGTTCTTGGAACATGTTCGGTTTCAGGATAAATTTAGCTCGGTTCACTAAAACTTTTAATCTTGTTAGCAAGGAGTCCCACAGATCTACCACATCCCCTTCATCCTCGTAATCGGTTCGGGCAAACCATATACACCTCTGGGCTGACTGCACAACCATGTTTGCGACTGAGATGATATGGCTGTAATTTTTACTTGCTACGCCAAAAATTTTACTTTTTTCGCTGACCATTATGGACGGGTCAAGTTCGCTCAGGAGGCCTTGCATGTGTTCCCAGAAATGATCAGCTCTAGGACATTGAACAAAAACATGGTACACATGCTCATGTTTGAGTGCTACCCTACAATATTTACAATTTGCATCGAGCTCCAAGAAGTGCGAAATTTTGCTTCTGGTGTATAGTGCTTTGTAGAGCATAGAAAATTGCATGCTGCGTGCAAGTCCATCCACGTATTTCGTTTTATTCAGACTCCAATATGAGCTAAAATCGATTTGCTCACTTCCCAACTTTTCGTTCCAAGTATTCTTGCATGGCCTTGGTGGCCTTACCAGCCTTTTTCCCTATCATATGTTCGTAGAACAGCTTTGTCTTAACGCATTTTGTTAGGAACATCTTTTCGCCCAAAATTATTCTGTCATCGTCAATCATAGAGAAATTAGAAGCTATTACAGCCCTGCGAACGTCCTTATAAAAATTTGGAACTTGGATATTTCCCAGGGCCATCAGCTTGGCATGTCGCACCTTTTCAAAAAATAATCGAAAGCTGAGTGCCAAGCTGCCTTTTGTTTCGCTAATAGTTTACGCATTAGAAGCATCAGCCTAAAAGACAATATTTTGGTATTTATATCCGGGTACGCAACTCCACCCTGCTCCTTCCCCCTGTCTGGGTCGAAAGAGGAAGAAGCGAGGATCTATACAGTACGGCGTGCCCTTGTAGGTTTCAAGGCTATTATTAACCATTTCACATTGATCCAACCAGCGAGAGAGAGAGAGAGCCAACACTATCGCGATGTCGATTTTTGAAACTATCATAGCAAACAGATTTTTCTTGGGAAAACAATTTTGGTATACTATTCTAAACATTTAGCGACGTAAGATTCTATTCTGCGAATGCCTTATTTAAACCCCACTAGAAAACGTCCATAAAATTGACCAAGGCCTAGGGCTTAGGAATGGAGAACACAAAGCTGCCCCCAAAAAACCATGTGAAAAATTTCCCCTCTGCACGAGCTTCTCTATTCCTAAGCCCTGACATTAGTTCGCCTAAGATATACCACAAGCAATATATTGCGTGCCGCCTCAAAATGCATAGAAGCATTTGCTGCATTGCTTGCATGGTCCCAGTCATTACATTGCGGCTTTATGCGCTTGTTCCAGTAGACCACAGTATTTTGCTCGGTGTTTTAAGTAAACTGTGCATTCAATAAATGGACCGTCCGTTATTACAACTCTAGGCATGCTAGGATTACAAACTGTAGGTCAATGAATCCAATGGCAACTGCGCGTATAACGACTGTGTCGCACAGTCATTGCATCAAACATAAAGCTTCCTTTGCTATGGCTATTTCACGTTATAGAACCTAACTTCAGTGTCCACATCCCAGAAGCTCCAGCATTCCCGCAGCTACGCACAATGCTACCATTTGACAGGGCTTACGAATAGAGAAGCTCGTCGAGAGGGGGAAATTTTTGACATGGTTTTTTGGTGGCAGCTTTGTGTTCTCTATTCCTAAGCCCTTGGCCTTGGTCCATACACTACACTGCCTGCCAAGCCGACGGCTAGCCCATACCTAACGCAAACCTAGCCTGAATGAAAGCTGTGCAAGACAACCTGATGGCCTCACAATACAACCTCCATGACAAAATATTCTCCACAAAATGTCCACCTCGAAGATGTACAGGATATCACCTCATCGACAAAATGTTGTGAACACCTTGTCCTCCACATAAAATGATTGACTTACACTACGACATTAAGTATGAAAACATTATATGCCCTGACATTTTGCGCCAAAACATATTCTTAGAGACATACTGTCAAGGACACATTGTCTTCACCCCTCTACCTGATGAACCATAAACGCTTGCTGCCGCTGCAACTGCCGGTTTCATCAGCCCACTCGCAGTGGGCACCTCGGTCATCCAGTCGTCAAAACTTCTCAAACATTTATTTCGATTAGCTTTGATATTCATTTACCTTGACTGCTACACTCACCCACATCTAATTTCCCTGTGCCACTACTTCAAACTACTCAGTCTTCGAATGACCACCATTTGCGCCAGCTCGATCCAACAAAAATGCAATGTACGCCTCAACAGTGCGAAATCCATGTTGCGTCTGCCCCCGCTTTATCTGGTCCCACTCGTCCTGATCCACTTTGCTTTGAAATAACGCATTTACGATCCGCGCACGCAGACTTCCATTTTTCAGTTTCACAGCTCTCCACCGCCGACTCCAAATCATTGGCGACTAAATGCGTCATAACGTATAACGCATGCCACTCTTCCATCCGCCCACCTTTGCCCCCACGATCAACATGGTCCCGCTGGTTTTCAGTCAAATAAAAATTCACCGTCTTTTTCGCTGCCCCACGAACTGTTGCCATTTTAGTCTAAAACAGCCGCAATCCTTCTAAAACGGTTAGGCATTCTTCTCAGGTAAACTCAAAACCCTGTTCCTCTAATGCAACCTCCCAGTCAGCTTTATAACTACATGACAACTTTTAAAAATGCCAATGCTATTACTTCCTGTTAGTTACCGCATAACTTCGCCCCTATCCACTGTCCCTCCGACCGCAGTAAAACCAAATTATCATTACGCCCCAAAATCACATCATTGTCTGGTTTGCGCTTTGAGGCTATTGGCTTTAGCTTTGGGTATGCTGCGCGTTTTCGTGAGCATGTGACGTACATGCTCTGCGTAGTCATCGACGCCCTTCCGATTTGGATTTGGTGGCTGGAACGTGTTAGGGGTCCTTGAGCTTCGTCCGAAGACAATGTCGACGGTGTGTACTTGGACGATGCGCTTATGGCCGTGCTGTAAGCGTATACCATATATGGAAGCAGTCGTCCCACATCAATTCGTGAGGGCGCAAAAAAATGCGTAGCATTGTTCCAAGGGAACGGTGCTATCGCTCAACGTGTCCATCCGTTTGAGCATGATAAGCAGTGGTGTGAACGCGTTTTACGCCACAAATTGTGCACACTTCATCCAAGGCATTGGCTATGCTCCATTATCTGATAAGAGTCTGGCTGGCGAACCATGGCGCCGAGCGGTGGCTTCGAGGAATGCTTTCGTTATGGTCGCTGTTGTCGTGTCTGCTACCGTATGGCTACCGATTCCACGTGACGGGAAGAATAATCGACGAAACTGACATCACGCTGAGTGACTGATAGCGGCCCTTCCATGTCAATTGCTACGAACTCCAACGGATTGGCTGGGGGCGATGTGGGGCATAGTGGTGCCTTGATGTACTGGTAGGATGCCTTTTGCTTGGCACATTCCACGCAAGAATGGCAATATTTGGTAATGTCTCGTTGCATGGTTGGCCAGAAAAGTAATGGTTCGATACGTGCTGCAGTTCGTGCTTTTGCTATATGGCCGCGCAGCAGGCTATCGTGGTACAGTTGTAGAACGGTAGGTCCATCGCCGTTGGCACGTACAATCTTGTCAACCAGTGTTGATAGTATGATGCAGCAGCCCGTTTCTTAGTTGTTAAGTGCGAGTTCCCTGCGCGGTTGACTTATCCGAGTCACCATGCGTCATGCATTCCTTGATCAGGCTCGCAGTGATGGGGTCCGTCCGTTTGGCCTGGGTTTAATTTTTCCATTCGACCACATGTGTCAGGAATGATTGAGGCAGTTATACCAGAAGGAGCATTTGGTGTTGGCCATTCGCTGTTCTTGTCAGCATCCTGCTGAGATGAGGCAACGGATGCTAACTTGGACGCGATTGCTGCAGTTGCGGGTACTTGCTGTTGTAGAAAGTGATGTGCATCTTGAAATGCGGAATCCAAAATGGACTGTACTTTAGTGGCGGCGATGATAGTGAGGGCCTGCAGCACAGTCTCAGTGCTATCGTTAGGTTCGATCACAGGTGGTCGGGAAGATGCTTGGTAATGCTTGGTTGTCGTCACTACTTTGACCTCTTGGTCGTACAGCAGTGTGCGAAAATGCTCCAAGCTGGCTGGCTACTATCGCTAGAGCTTCCATCTCCCAGATCGCATAGTTCTTCGTGCTTGTTCAAAGAGCGCGCGTAGTAAACGACTGGGTGGTCGCCTTCATCGTGCACAGCATTGCTCCTAATCCATTAATGGAAGCGCCCGTTTGCAGAATCCATTGTTTTTGAAATTCGGGTCAAGAACAGGTGCGTTTGTTTGGCTGGTTTTGATCTGCTCAAAGGCTTGCTGTTGCGCGGGACCCCATTCGAATGGAACATTTCTGCCTAAAAGCTTATGCAGTGGATTGGTCGGTACAAAGTAATTCTTTATGAAGCGGCGATAGTACACGGGCAAGCACAAAAACGATCACAGCTCAGTGACCTTCGTGGGGGCGAGCATTGCTGTAACATGGCTATCTTTTCTTTGTCGACTTGAACTCCTTGTGCGCTTAGAACGTGGCCCAACTACTAGACTTCTTTTCTGAGGAATCGACATTTTTCTGGCCGTAGTTCTGGCCGCCTCGTACAGCCGTTCCAGGACTTCCTCCAAGTGTTCGTTGTGTTGTTACATATCACGTCGAAACACAAGCACATGATATAAGTACAGTAGGTGAGGCACGTTTTGAACTGCATGCCTGCCAGGATGAGATCAATGAGGGATTACAACGTGGCTGGGAACCCAAATACCATGCGGATGGGCTGGTAGCGACCCGTATGGATGACAAATGCGGCTTTTTGCTTTGCGCCGTGAACATGGGTACCTCCAGGTAACCCCACGCTTGGTCGAGCGAGGAGAAGTACTGACTTCCACCAGCAGCATCGAGCACATCGTCGATGCTGTTTGTTGCTGTTGGCATTGGGTATGCGTTGAATCGTGTTTGTGCGTTGAGTCGTCAGAGATCGACGCAGATGCGAAATGTTTTGTCCTTTTTGGGAACTTCCACAATGGGGCTAGTGAGAGGGCTACCAAAAATGAGTGAGCATATCGTCATTCCAGAAAATGGTACTATGTGCCGTGGTACAGATTCGACTGGTCGCTTTACAGTGTGCCAAATCATCCAAATCTTCTCTCAGTCACTAGTCGAGATCGTACCGAGCTCTAAAGGGCCGTCCACATTGCACCTCGGCTGCCGAGCTGAGCCAGCCGCGAGCCAAGCCAGCCAAACCTGTCAGCTGAGGTGTCGTTCACATTGCGACTATCAGCTGAGCCAGCTCAGCCCGCGGTCGGCTCGGCTTGCGGCTGGCTCGGTTTGTGGCTTGCGGTTGGCTCGGCTTGGCTGGCTCGGCTGGACTGTTCACATTCAGCTCGGTCTGCGGCTCAGGCGCTCGGCCAGCTCGGCTGGAAAAGTTGAAAATTTTCAACTTTTCTAGCCGAGCCAGCCGAGCTTGGAACAATCGTTCTGGAGCTATCAACAGGAAAGTAGCCAATCTCGATAAAAATATGGATTATGATTAAATTATTCAATTATTGTGAACTTATGAAACGGTTTATCGGTTCTAGCTGCTAGAAATCTCGAGAACTTCAAGGTTTAAACCAGGGAACTTGGTAAAAAAAAAGCGGATAGTCTGATGCGAGTCGGCATCATTTGTGTGCTGAGGGAACGTGTGGGACTGAGAAGTCAAATTTGGCATTGTAATCCAAAACGGGATTAGAGAAATGGTCCCGAGGAAGTCCGCTAAATAGTGCGATTAAAGATTTACAGAAGGCACGCTAATTGAATTTAGAATCGAGCAACTACAGTAGAGTTGCCCAAGCCAGCCCTATAGCCCAGTCCAGCCAGGAGTTGCCCAGCATATGCATCGACGAGGGTGTTACCAAAAATGGCTGTAGGTGAACCGATTCTAGCAAACCTGTTAAGTACTGTAGGTAGTTCAATTACTGTTCCTCCTCATTCTGATCATTATAGATAGAACTGTTGAACTGATACCCCATGTGTCTACTGATTTAAAAAATATGCTCGTTCGTCAGTGCACGTATGCGTGGTTGGTATGTCTGAGATGCTAAAGGTAAGTTGATGCAACACGTTGTGCATAGGTCATATACTGCTCTTTCGTTCAGCGGACCAATAGCAGCCATATTTTAGTTTCATTCTTTTGATTTTGACGATGATTATTCTCTGCAATAGTCGTGCTCCTGGGGAAACTTTCCGCGAGCCGAGCAAACCGAGCTCCTCAGCCGAGCCCGCCGAAAAGCAGACAGAATGTTTCAATCGGCGTCGCGGCATCAAATGTGAACGACCCAGCCGAGCTGAGATGACCGCAAGCCGCAAACTGAGCCAACCGAGGCATGCAATGTGAACGCACGTCAGCTCAGCTGACAGCTCGGCTGGCTCGGTTAGCTCGGCAGCCGATCAGCCGAGGTGCAATGTGGACGCCGCTTAAGATGAAATTGTCCACTGTTTGGCAAATCTCTTTGCGACACTATGTTGATGCAATTTGTAGGGTGCGGTTGCTTCCCCAGAGTCCTTCGTCCAGCTGAATTAGCACCTCCCCTTGGGCCGGTCGATACTTCCATGCTAACTCACATTCTTGCATGTCTGTGCGGGTTATTCTTTTTGTGTTTGCTTGCTCTGATCTCCACCCCAAGAATGCGACTGTAGAGCAAACTGTATGTCTATATCATGAACACTTCGCGGCTGCAATTTGGTTTGGTTCATCCCTATGTACCCGAGTCCTAGTGTGACCCAAGTCATAATACCGTTATGTTTAAACATAAGGCCTGTGCGAGCGTATGCTAACGTACCGTTTGGTTGGTGGGGCCGTTGTTGGCTTGTTCAGCGTCTGGTCGTTTTTGGGTCTGTCGATTATCGTAGGCCATCCGCCAGCAATCATAGATTTGGCGGTTTTGACTTGCGACGTAGCTGAGGACAAGGACGTTTTGTTTTGATGTAGCGATCTTGAAGCATACGTGGAGGGGTCCTGTTTGATGCGCTCCTTCGTTTGCCGATTGGCGTGACATATTCGAAATTTTCATGCGGCTTGGCTCATGACTGGTGCCTTGCTGGTTGACCAATTCGTATACGTAATTCAAGATTTGAGCCACACGTGTTGGGTAGACGAGAGCGGAGAACAGTGGCGACCCTTTCAACCCTGTTGTAGTATCCTAGGAACCGCCTAGGCGTGCTGATACGCGAACAAGGCGAAATAATCAGGAGCTTTTTTAAACGGTCGCAGGGGACACACACACAAAGCAGACTGCCTGGCGAAACGAAACCTCCCTCAGCGGACGAGGCACACTATTCCAGACACAGCATGGCGCGCTTTGCACGCGGACAAAGGGAGCGGGCGGAAATGAACCAGACAGGCTAGGGCCAGGGACAGGCCGTCTGGAAACACTAGTTCGAAAAAACATTGGGGGCCTGACCTGAATCGAACAAACAGGAAGGCTAGCCATCCGTGATGACTGCAGGTCGTAATGCGAATAGCCACACCCTTACACTGTGCTTGACTGGCGCGAGGGACCCACCGGCCTGGTGGGTTAGGCGTCTGCCTGTCACGCCAGGTGCGCAGTTACGGACGAGTGTTCGACTCGCGGGCCGGTAAATCATTTCGTGTGAAATGTGTCCCTTCACCCTCGAGTGCGCAAAAGCGTTTGGTGATGTGGTAAAACATAAACATCAACATGGCATGATCCAAGGCGGTCCATTTATCGCGCTGCTTGACTGGTTGCTTTATGATGGGCGCAGGTTCAGGGGGTTGGGATCAGTATTTTCGTCAGTGCCGGGAATGATACAAGGGTCGGCGCTGCTGTTGCGGTTGTCCAATGCTACTGGTGAGTCGATGACTTCAATGAATTCTTGTGCTCGCATTATTTCGTCGGCGTCATTATCCGCGGTGATTTCCGCTGGCGCAGTTAAATGTCGAATGCACTTCAGTTTCTCGTGGCGACGAGCTGTCGGTGGGGTCTGGTTCCGAGGCCCTGGTTTTGCTGGCGTCCTCCGATACTTGGATGATCGCGGTTCTTTGTTTCGATGTCATGGCTGGAATTTCGTTGCACATGGTTTTATTCGATGGCTTTCCAGGGATTTGCCCAACGGTCGTGACATTTAACTTTAGCCATGAAATTGCTGACATCCCTTGCAAAAAAGTGAAGGCAAGTCATCTCATTGTCAACAGTTGACTCAACTCTGCGTCTTTGTTCATTCATTCGAAATCTCGGATTTATACGAGTACATGAAAAACCTTGTACAGAATGCACTTTCGAACAAGGCTCAAAGTCGTAATAATTGGTGTCCATTTACTGGAATTTTATCTTTTGTTACGTGGCTGTTGACGTGTTTCGCTAACGAGGCCTTCGTAAGAGTCCTATTGTAGTGAAAATCTTGAGTGCCCTTACTCTGCCCTTTGAAAACCGAGTATCATAGTTCTCATGCGGGTAGCACTTATACCGTACATACGATTCATTCTTTCTGGCGTTTTTTTTTAGGCCAAACTCCAAGCACAGGGGGGGGTAGTACCGATCAAGGAAAATAGACTTGCATTAGTTACAGCACATGCCAGCGGATAGTTTCTTATCTCAGTACCTATTCGAATTTATTTGCATTTCTTGTGAATAAATCCTTAGACTTTACCGGTCTTTCCACCTCCTCGTTACGATCCGCTGCTGCTGGATCGCAAGGAGCTGAAGCTCTGATTTTCGAGTTCGCCAGCCTCTGTCCTTACAATCTGCGGAACACTGCAAATACGTAATCACGAATTATAAAATCAAGGTTCTTTTAACTGCCTCTCCGAATCTGAAGATGGAGAGAAAGGGATTTATAGGGATGCACGTCCGTCCGCACAGCTTGATCCTTCACATCGTGCATGACTGATGAAGAATATTTGGACGGATGACGGTCTATCAGAATTCCTGGACATGTTTCCGCAGCGACAAGACGCCCCACGGAACGGGGATTCAAATCACTCAACCCTACAGTTTCATCGAAAACAGAAGTTCCTCCTGACCTGATTGATTAATGTTAGAAGCTCTGCCAAAATCAGTGCACCTCACGTCAAAGCAGGCCAAACTTCGTTTTATCTCCATTGGAACTGACAAGAAAAATGGCAGGATGTTTTTTCATGGGTTATATGTACAATACGCACGATGTTTTCCACGTGATAAAAAGAGGATAAAAAGGAAGAGGCTAAGAAGCGGATTTGCCAAAGTCGATGGCTTTTGTTCGAGAATAGACTGCGCATTAACAGCATGTTTTTGAATCCTAAAAAGCTGATATGCGTATCTTTTGGGACAATCACCCTCTGCTTGACGCAAAGGAAGCAGAAGGGGCGAAATTTAATGTCTCGAACCGTGACAGTATGCATGCTGTGCGCCTTCTGCTTGACGTCGCGCTTCCTACTCTGAGCAGCTTCACGAGAGCTTGTCAAATTACGCTAATTTTGGACACTTGTTCTTTACACAGCTAGTTGTAACTACGCCCACATCTAGGATACAATTCTGGCCAAACAAGCTCGCGTGCAGCGTCAATTTTCCTAGGAGTTTCCTGATCGTCAAACCGTGGTGATCGTCGTTTCATAACATCCTTTTCGCTGTGAAAAAGCAATAGCGACCGGCTAGCACCACGGCTCGAGATTATTAAATATGGCGAATAATTCTAGTGGATCTCTTATCGCTGCTAATTTGTCAGTCTTCGAACAATGGTTACAATATATCTTCTTCTACACTGCTCTCGGCATCCTTGGTGCTATTGGTAACATTGCTTTGGCTATTGGCATAATTCGAAGTAAGGATTTGCGTTCTCGGTTTTTTGTGATTGTACGTCTCTTAGTCCTAGTCCGCATCACTATCGCTTATCAGTTCATTATGCTAGGTATATTTCGCAGTTTGAAAACGCTAGGTGTCGTGGAGACGAGACAAAAGCGTGTAATATGCCATTTAGTGCATGTGTTTATCCCAGCTTCATTCACGGTTGAATTGGTTTTGCTCTTGGTACTGGTCATTGACAGAATGCTGGCCATTATGGCACCCTTATTATATAGAAATCTATCCAGGAGGCAAGCTAACATAGTTTGCGTTTTTACTGTGTTGATCGTAGGAGTGCTCGCAAAAATCATACCGTCATTTATTGGATGGGACTTCAACGAGGTGGTGCCATGTACCAACGCTTACAGTGCGCTCACACCTCAGCTTAGCCTATATTTTCAAAATTCAGATTTTCCGCTGATTTTTATTGTACTAATCTTATATTGCGTTTTGTGGATTTTTATAAAAGTACGTGTAAGGGCGCTGAAGCATGGAGATGGTGCACGCGATAATGAGCTACAACTACGGAGGCAATTGACCCTTTTGCCATTGCTTCGAAATATAGTTTTCGCACACGCGGTGGTCACCTTGACTGCTAAGATATTGGTTACCTTAATCAATTATTTTCCGGAGCAAGCGATTCGACTTACGGCTTACAGCGGCAATATGAATACTATCGATCTGGTCGTCAATGTGCTGGTTCTTTTGTGGAGTAACGCCGATTTGAAAAAAGCAACCATGGCCATCTTCTGCCGGAAGCAAAGCGGTGATACCGTCGTTAACAGTCCAGCGCCCCCGCCGGCGTACCCTCAATTTGTAACACCAGCTCTTGTGTCCTAAAAAGCTATTGATTATGTCTTGAATATTTCGAGTTTCTATGCCTTTTTTGGATGTCCTGTCCCTTACACAACTTTACGTATTGTGTCTACTGGCAATTTTATTATTGAGCGCGAACTAAATAAATCAGCCTGCTGGGGCATGCCGGGTTCTTTCGATCATGCGCTTTCATCTTGACATACCCGCCTATGTGTCGTACAGTGGGGTATGTCTTTTGTCTTTTTTTTTCAGCTGAGGTGGGAAGGTATAAAAAGTATTCAATCTGACACGGTGTGCCAAAGAGGTAAGCATGCAGTACGCCGGCAGAAACAGAATCGTAAGCGCGGTAGCGCGTACCTTACGTCGTAGTGGTTAGCAGGTAACCCTCGAACCTCTACATCTCGAGTTCGGTTCCTTCCATTGCACATATATTCAGCTTGATTCGTTCTTTTTGCCAGCTCGTTGATTGCTCACAGGCCAATTTTTCTTTTAATTTAAGCACCAATATTCGTGGTAAAGTCTGTTTCTTCGATTACGTAATGATTTTATGGTAACAATTTTGGGCAACCAATGAAGCTTTACAAGACGAGTTCTTGTCGTTGCAGTGAGCAAAAGTTTTCTTTCACTTCGTTAGTATTTTGGTTCCTTGGGCGATGAATATTTTTGTTAACCGTGCAGACGTGTAGGTTCGACGCGACCAGTCCGTCGTTGTCGAAACGGGTAGTTGGGTGGGCACTCACAATCAGTCAGCTGTCGCGTGTTGGGTGATCGGCTGTTCGGGGGATACCTACACTAACTGTTCTGATACCAAATTTTTCAAGGGAGTATATATTGTAGTTTTCTGAAAGTTTTATTAAGAAATTTTTACGTCTTGGAATTTTTCAGTGGAGTTTCGTTAGCAATTATTACGAAAATCTGGAATTTTTGGGTCCAGAACGTTTTGGGGACTTTTTAATATCAAGATTTCGAGGAAGTACAATGTACAATTAGCCGGTCGGTTGCATACATTCTCTTGCGATTTAGTTGATGCTGCGTTTCGTAGTATGCTAGGCCGTCTTCGTGTGCCAAGTTGTGTCAACCCCCTAAAAAAGATTCATAAAATGAATCTAAGCGTAGGTGCTTAGCACTAGAAAACCCAAACCTTTTTACTGAAAAATGACATGAAAAATTTCCCCTCTTCTTACCTTCTCTAGTCCTAAGCCCTAACATTTGTTCGTCGATGATGCATCGAGCAACAAGTAGTGTGTGAGCAGCAATAACGGATAACATCCTTCAGCGATTTTCAAAGATCGGTGAACCTGGAAGATTTGGGCCTAGAATAATAGTTTCAGTACAGACCTAGGAAGCAGTTTATTGCACAGTGGCACAGTGATGGGGAGCATGTGGCAGCGACTTCCAAGGGTCAAGATTTTTGGCCAAAATTTTTCGTAACTTACCTGAGGACTAGCGTATAGCTTCATAGGCGAGGGGTAGAGGGCCATATGTTTTGCGGTTGGCGGCCCCAAGCGGTTGCTGTTAAGCGAGTTCGACTGTGCCTATACGAGTGTGTGGCATTGAAGTGTCCAGTTCACCAAACAGCAGACGGACTGCCATGACTAATTCAGCTCAAACACTTGACCCGTATCACGTGACCATATTAGCAGTCTACAGTAGCAGGCACGAGGATCTGCTGCATACTGTCAGGGCAGGACTAGAGAAGGTTAGGAGAGAGGAAATTTTTCATTTCATTTTTTAGTAAAACGGTTTGGGTTCTCTAGTCCTCAGCACCTCCTGTACGTTTAGGTCCATTTTATGAACCTTCTTAGGAGGGGGGGTTAAAAAGAGCCTGGAGCATGTTTAGAACGGGCTTTGCTTCCTATTTTCCTATGCACACCGTGGCATAAGAAAAGGCCCCCATAACAACTCGTCCCCACACAATTCGCCCCCTCCGCAACTCGCCCCTGCACAACTCGCTCCTGACCCAAATCGTTTCGGACCAGACAAATGACCCGGGGTCAGCATTTGTGTCGAGTATGCATAAAAGCGGGTTATATGGAAGATCTGGCCAATCGCCCGTTTTGTTTCGAATCATTGGCTGTATCTCTAAAAAAACTTCCTCTCACAATACGGTGCGGTTATTGGGAGCCTGATTCTTTCGGAAATGGCCGGCAGTGTCCAATCTTAAAGGAGAAAACGAAAACTGGTACATGAAAATCACATTTACGTGTTCTCCAAAAAGATGAAAAACGAACTTAGCGGAATATCGGTTTGCGAAAAGCGATCCAGCTGCAAGGGTCGTGTCATGTCATACTTTATCCATAGCCAAGCGCCATAAGGCGCACTCGAGGGCTGGAACACATAATTGACAGTCATTTTGTACCGAGGCGGGAGTCGAACCTCCCCTGTAAGTGCGCATCCAGCGTGAGAGGCAGACGCCTCAACCCGCTAAGCCAAGACCCCGGGTCGTGTTGGCGAACGGAGTCAACGGAGAAGAGGTCAAGAAGAAATCAAGGAGCGAGCATCACCCCCCCCCCCCCCCCCCATAAATTGCCGCAAGCAAATCGTTGCTGCTGTCGTTGCATGAAAACGTCGCCGCGTTGCTTCCCAGGGAAGATTCGTTGAAACGCACGATTCGAAATACCCGAAACGTTGGTGAAACGCTTGCCGCGCCACAAAAAGTCGCTGATCTTGTTATTCCTGAAGCATATCGGGATCTTACAGGAGGATCAGTGAACTCTGGATGATGGAAATGTTAGCATCACAGGTGGAGCACCTGGACGACCTTTCACTCGTTTGCACGTCAAACAGGACTTCACGCATAGCCGAACCACTGAACGACCAGATGGTATCCAAAAAAGTGTGCCGAATTTTCGATAATGTGCGACACGTCCCACTGTGCAGCAGTTTTTCATTGAAAGCTGCTCAGTGTCGTGAATTAATGTTTCTTGGATAGGAGCATTGGAAAGATTGCGTGTTTCCAAGTTTGCATTTGTCAATTGGCCTTTGCATCGAAGAACCATCTGCATCCAATCCAATGTTCAGATGATCTTGAACTGGTGTATCTTTGCCCTTCACAATGGCATTGAACATGTCGGCAAAGTTTGTGGCTTGAACATGGGTGGTGATATTGGTATGAACGACGTAGCAGGCACATGTTTTTGGAAGCCCGGTTTCTACGACGCAGTTTTAAGCTGGTTGAACCGAACTGTCAAAACCAGATTAGCACTAGGCCCGGGTCGTGGCCTAGCGGGTTAAGACGTCTGCCTCTCATGTTGGGTGCGCGCTACAGGGGAGGATTCGACTCCTGCCTGGGTAAAAATGATTGTCAAGTATGTATTCCTTAGACCTCGAGTGCGTTGTATGGTGCTTGGACATGGATAATGTCTAGCAAACAAGTCCAATCGACATATCTAAGCAGATATCTATGATAGATGAAAGCTGACCTTACAGACGAAAGCTGAGCCAATGCTGTCTTGTCTGGCCATCATCACACAGCATTGGCGCATGCAAAACATGAAAGCGACACTGTGCTACCCAGACTTACTGATCACACGCATTGGCATATTATTGACATCAGGTCCTAATTTTCTCATCTCCTTACGCCTTTTAAATAAAAAATACAGATATCGAGGCACGTAATAAATGACATGGAAATAAGTAACGACGGACATACCCCAGTACAAGCCCACCACGTTTCCAAGGTCACAAAACGCCAAATAGATGGTATTTTCTTTGATTTCATTGTACTGCCGATACGAAAGTTGGCCGTAGTAGACGTGTATCCGGCTATACATTCGATACTTTTCAGTTTCGTAGCGTTCCAAATCGATAAAGCTTGACGTGCTTTCGTATGTCCAACGTTCGCAGTGTTTTGGACAAGATGACTTTTCCGACATCGCGTCATGCAGATCAATTTGCCCTTGCCGAACTAAACTGTGCATCTAAACGAAGACCCATTATATGCAGGCTACTCGCTGGGGACGCTGTCGACTTCCACCGACTTACCTGGCTTTTATAAGCGCAAACCAAATTGTTTACTTCGAAACCACCAACCTTGCTCATATCTTCAGCGAAAAAAGCTGCAAAAGCTACATAAGTTGCTGAAGGACTGCAGGCAACACTTGCGTTTGGTCTGTACAAATACAGAGGATTGACGCAAGTCCAGTACTTCCTATAAAGAGCCGAAAAACTTCTGACGATACAGTCATATCCCTCGGGGTCGTAATACATGAAGCTATCATGCCCTAATTTGCCACTGGGCACACAGTCCTTTATCAAATATCGCTTGGATGGAATAACTTTGATGAACGTTTCCGATCCGCCAGGGGCGCCTAAAGGGGACATGAAGCCGCTGTATGGCACTGGGCTGACATAAACTCTGAATCCATAGTCCATGTCCTCCTCGAGCCAAGGAATATCATTCAAATTGAGCGACGTTTCAACTTTTAGTCCACCGGCTGGCCCTGGCCTGGTCTGATGACGGGTGCCACCTGAGGGCATAGCATTGTCGCTGTCAGAGTTCAGCTGAAATGTGCAAAAGTTGTTGTAACGTATGGGATAAAGTATAGGAGTATAAGAGCGGTTGGTGGACGGTTCAGAGGGGTCAGTTGTGAGTAGGATGTGGAGCCGTTCATTAAATGATGTCTGCGCGTGCGCATAAGACTGTACTCCGACGCAGGTCGATAACGTGACATTAACTGACGACGTCGATTAGAACTTAAGCGAGGAGAGCCTAAGACTTTTAAATTCGGGAAGCTAGTAGTTTCGGCTTAATTTTGGGAGCTCCACCTCCTTCGGGAGGTCGACTGTGTGAGTTGAATCCGTGTGGCTAGAGATTTCCTTCATTTGCAACGGCCTGGGTTACTGAAGAGTACGAAACAATGGCGTTGGCGGAAGCGGAGATAACAGCGTTTAGGAATGCCATGCAGCGATTTCCGTTTGAGAAATTCGACAAGTCCAAGAACTCTTGGGACGACTACATATTTGCATTCGAGCAGCGATGAAGAGCGATGCCATGGCTGTCCCGCTTGATGGCGCATGGTACTCGTAGCTACGGATTCCTTTTTACTCTTAAGGGTGTGGCCAGCACGGTGGCTTATTGTTAGTGCGGAGAAGTCAGGGCAGCATTGTGTAAAACAGTCCCCTATATACAGTAAGTAGGCGCTCCCTGTTCAACAAAATAAAAAAGAGTACTTGACTGCATTTATGTATCTCTAAGAGTTTTTATGGGGACACCCCTTTTAGTCAGGAGCCGTGTCTCCGCCTAGCACCCACTCTGCCATGCACAATAATGATGTATGATTGAATTCAAATACAGAATATGAGCAGATCTGTCTACTGTTCCAATATCTATGAATTATTATATACTACTTCGGCGCTTATGTCCAAATTTCGTCAAACTAAACTTTTTCTAAATTTTTTGGTTGGTTGGGTTTCGCAGCTCCCTATGCTGTAACCTTAGCGCTCGGTCGGCGACGGCGACTGAAGAGAAAAGTCGATCTTACAGGGCTGATCGTGAGAGATGTCAGTCCCATAGGCTGTTGGTCCAGTCGCAAGTTCATTTCTCATTTGCTCCTTGCAGGCGCAGGAAAGAATTTGACCAATCGTAGTCAGTAGGGCACGCTTACGGTTTCTTTTTACGCGCTCACAGCAAATTGGGGAAAAATTTTAAAAACCCTCTGCGTCATCTGAAAGTTTTTCAAATTAGGGTCTCGTCACTCAGAAATAGGAACGTACCTACATTTAGTGCAAAAGTCTGATTCCTTGTGTGCTGAAGACCTCAAAGCAATAAGTGCCCGCTACTTACGTTCAGTACATAGCATACGCCATCTTCGTCGACCGAAATAGTGGCCAGGCTGCAGCAGTCGAACTGGACGCCATTGAACCAGCACTTTTGCAACATGTTGGAGCACAAAGCCGAGGAGACATCCACAAAGGCGGACGCGTCCACTGTTTGGGGGTTCGATTTTAGGATTTTGGAAAAGAGGCGAACAAGAGGTGGATCAAAAGTTTGCGGGCGAACAGTGTAAGACATGAAGAGGGCCAGCTGACGGTACAGCTCGTCGATGGACTTGTTTGTTTCAGCCACGAATCGGTCCAGCAACTTGCTCGATACGGTCAGGTTTTCTCTGATGAAAGTCTCGTTTATATAGGCTTGAGCGCAAATGGTGATGTTGGAAAAGGGCAGAGCGCTCAGGTCGTCCAGGTCAGATATCTCATCGTTATACTTGACATTCACCCATCGATCCATCATATCATAGCTCTCATATAAGCAAATGCAAGAAAACACGACGAGGCTGACCCGAAAAATGCTGCGAATGGCAGAATTTTTTTCGGAGAAAGCTTCCTTCCACCCAGCGACGCTGACCTTTTCAGTCATTTCTTTCCATGCGCAGTCGAGAGGATCCTCGTTTTTTGGTTCTTTACTCGCGCTCATATCGGACAGTATGCACTGTAGACTCACAGAGGGCTTGGATGAACCACACTTGACAGTATGAAAACCTCCGCGACGAATGATCAAGCGAAGGTAGCCAACATTCAGCATAACGAGGGCCTCGCTTTCAGTCGCCATTGGCAACTGAGCACCTATGGTAGTGATACATCCTTTATCCATCGTCACAAACAATGTATTCTTAGCATAGCCAGCTATCCTAGCGATGGATAAGAGGAGCTGTACGATTTGTGTGGCAGTTATCATCGAACCTATCACCCGCAGAGAAAGAGAGTATGTTGACGCCTCGTGATCAGCAACCGATAATTTCTCGAAGTTGGAGATTTCAATTAGTGTTAATCGAACTCGCTGTAACGAGAAGAGTTCGCAGTCATCCGTGACCCACTCGAGAGCAATGGCTGGTTGCAGAAATCGGCTTAGCCTCAATTTTCTGTCCATGTAGGCTACAGAGTAAAAAAGATAGTAGCTCTACAGATCTGTGCTAGGGATAAACAAAAAAAGTAGACTGATTTTGTGGTAACGTTTGCTTCGAGCAACGTGATTTTGGCACGAAGGCCACCATCACACTCATAAAATACATTCCGCTTTTTAAAGTTCAGATTGCTGCGACATACTAACTATACGTACGACCAAGGCTCACTGCTTGCTAACCCAAATCATGCAGACACCTTCCTTTGTTCAAGGGGCCTTGCCTAAAGAGTAAATTTATAAACCCATTCTTGTGGCAACGCCTTGAGAGGGGCGCAGCTTGTGCCATGACACCATGATAATAAG
This sequence comes from Mesodorylaimus sp. YZB2_4, assembly GCA_030248295.1. Taxonomy (NCBI): domain Eukaryota; kingdom Metazoa; phylum Nematoda; class Enoplea; order Dorylaimida; family Dorylaimidae; genus Mesodorylaimus; species Mesodorylaimus sp. YZB2_4. The sequence goes on from JASANH010001100.1 coordinate 308,635, forward strand.
TACGGTTTTTAAACTTTTTAAAAAGCAAATGTATTTTATCAGTGAGTTAGTGGCCTTCAAGTGCCAAAATCACGTTGCTTGAAGCAAGCGTTACTTCTTCGCCCAAAAAAATCAGGTAATTCTATTTTTTACCCCTGGCACAGAATTGTAGAACAACTATCATTTTAACTCTACAGCTTAGATGGACAGGAAAATGAGGCTGAGTCTAATTCTACCACCAACTTTTTCTTTCGAGTGGGTCACTGCTGGCTGCGAACTTTTCTCGTTACAGCGAGTTCGATTAACACTAATTAAAATCTCCAACTGAAAGAAATTTTCGGTTGTTGATCACGAGGCATCAACACACTCTCCCTAGAGGGTGGTAGCTTCGATTAAAACTCAGCCTATTTGGTCATGTTGATGAGCCCTAGTGGCCGCATGGATGGGCGCCAACTTACCAAGGCTTCAACGAATTTGAAACGAAGCCAATGAAACTCTTTCTAGCGGAAACGATGATCAGTTGCGGAGCAGCATCGTTGGATAGTCATCTACAGTAGGAAGACAGCAACGGACGAGTTTTGCTGGAAGTCGATAACGCCGCTGTGCTTCAAAGCAAAAACGCATTAGGTCAATCAATTATCACAAAATCCCGCTGCAGCTGCTCAGGTTTTTGATTTCAAATTGTCGTGAACGAATTGAGATACTAAATCAAAATTTCTCTCAGGCTCTTTTCAAAATGCTGTAAAAGAAGTCTCGAAGACATCATATCTGGAAGTAGAGGGTAAATATTGTCTTCTTCTTTGCAGTGGGATAAAATTGTGGAGATCATTTGGTCGATGCGGCAGCCCAGCAATTTCAACAGAGTGCAGGTGCTCAGTTAATCGATAGGAGCTCACTAAAATTCAGCCATGACGTACAGAGCGTTGTCGCTTTCAGGAAAAAGGCCAAACCTGGACTATCAGCAGTTATTCTGCTAAAAAAATGAAGCCCTAACGTCTTGCTTGTCGAAGCAGTGAAAGAATGTCTTACATATGTAGTAATATACATATTCACGTTTTTATCGTGACGAAATATTCATGCCCGAAGCTGATTCCAGCCTACAAGATTGCATGGTTTTGTGGGTACTATTTGTATATCGGCTGTAGAAAACGATAGTGATACTGAAACTGGTAAGCAATAGATTTTTCGTGCGTTGGGGTGATCGATGAACCAAACTCCTCGACATGCTTAATCGAAGCCATATGCACAAGTTTACAAGCCACGCAGACAATTACAGCAAATAGCTATTCTTATGAAAAGCCAGCCTTGTCCTCTTATTGTACCTTGTCTACATCATAGAGCTTCATTGTCAGTTTAGACCCTGCACTATCTGGGTCTTTCTTTCCTAAGTACAGAATCTAGCGCTATATTTCTACTGATGCAGTATGACTTACTCCAAAACAAGGACATACATACTTATAACAATGTGATCAGGGCAGCCTTGCATCCTATGTGAATGAAAACTGTCAATTATGTATCTGTTCAACGTTATCTTAACTGAAAAAGCAACTCGCCCAGTTTTGTAAATTACAGTATATATCTTTGGCCATTTTTCAATCTTTCTACCTGTCTAAACGCTTGAGCAAAATTTCAGAGGCGTCTGGCCAACTGGTCAGCGGCTAAAGTCCTGAAAATTTTACAAATTTTTTTTGAACTTCTGTTTTTTCTGGGCAAACTCCGCACCCGAGTGTTAGAAGCTATGTAACTCGAAACCCGAAACCCAAATTTCGAGTTTGGAAAGAACCCTGCGTGTTTTTCTTGGCAGGCAGCTTCCTTACCAACACAAAAATCCTAAGCCTAAGCCTTTCATGATGGGATGCTCTCGAGCATCCTTCCGAGCTCTCTTGCGAGTGAAATAGACCTTTTTTAAAACAATTTACATCGTTTCACAAGGTTTTTAGGGTGCTGAAAACGATGGTATCACTCATTTTTGCTTACTTTACACTCTCAGTGGCCCAGACGTGTCGGTGCAATGATATAATTACGCATGATTTGCATGCCTAGACACCTGATGTTCGCTTCGATAAGTTCAAGTGCCTTGCATGGCCATGTGCTGCGGAATTGTAGGACTCTATAAACCTGCATTTGCATAGGGTGATTACTTGGATGAGCCGTCTCGCTCGTTCACGTTGATTTACGTTCACATCAATCCGATTAGGCCACTGGTGAGACTGTTTTGGGGGTCATGACTCTGATGTTCCTTCATCATCAGTCCGTGTTCACGACACCTGATCGTGAGTAGAGAGCTGTACATAGTTGTCCCTCTCCTCTCCGCCCATCACCTTGCCTCTTCGAAATGCAGCCAAGGAGCCCATGCTAGTCATTTTCCCATTACTGCTGAAAATATTGAATGACTTGGCCGTTTCTCATAGTCCGCCCGATTTAGAGAGTGAAAGACCACATGGGGAAATTCATGTGCCTTAATTGCCTGCGCCTGTGAATATAGAAATGGGTGAGATAGGAGATTTAGATTTTTGATTGCTTGCTAGCTACAAGGTTTTTACTGACCAGTGCAACTTCTGTAACTGTCAGAAGGTGCATTAAACCCTAAAAAAAAAAATTATAAACGATGCACGCTGACAATAATTGGCCCTGCCTTCCAATTGAGATTGAAGCATAGTCTTACACTTTCCACCTTCCCAACTTCGACCCCAACGTTTCAATCTGCAAGGTCATACACAAATCTCATACTAGCCTCAAATTTTGTAGTTTTTTTCTCAAACTGCACAATAGCTTGCCTATCCTTCACAATCCGGTTTTGCTTTTGGCTTCCTATGTCGACCAGACGACGAATCTTGTTTCGCCGACGTGCCATCCGAGCTGATTTGCTGCGTACATATTATCTATAAATGCAAGAGCTAAATTGACCATTTCACTGGATGGACAAGGGTGGAAAAGTATTTTAGCATCAACTGTGAAGCCCTATCAATATCAGCTATAAACAAAGTCATACCTGCTTACCTCTTGGTTCTCTGTCAACTCCAGCAAAATCTGTGGCCCCATATGCACCAAAGTTGGAACTGACTGTGGCCCGGGTTAGTCGTGAATGCCAAAAGAAATTGGCTTTTAATGTGATGGCTCGTACTGTACGTTTCAACCTCGCTGTGTCTAGCCAACAAGTTCGCCGACTAGAAGGCGATGTTCGTTGACGGCATAGAGGATGAAGAAAATGACGAAATTCGAGATGCCGATGAGCGGCAAAGGTTCAACAACGCTCTTCATGCACCGTCCTCAAGGTTCACATCTGCGCGTAAAATACTGCTAAACCAACACAGCATGAAATGAAATATGACCGAGTGTTAACTTACCAGGTCTAATTGGTGATCGGCTCCAAATCGATTGATTGATTGGGAAACTTTTCCAATAATTCAAAACTGCCATCGTCCAAATCGTCGTAAGTTTGTTAAATTTGCGCTACGGGGATGATTGAAAGTGGCTGGTGCCGTAGAGAATTTTCGCCATTATTAACTACTATCCATAACAGTCTGCGGCGAAGATGTCAGTTCGAAGGTGGGAGCCACCGCCACGCCAGCCCGATCCTGGAAGACGTCTTTTAATGACAGATTAATCTTATACGAGAAAACTTACTGCAGAGATTCCCCCATTCCGATATTGTCAAAGGCTCGTTCGATCAGCTCGACTGTTCATTCGATCAACATGTCAGGCGCCCGTTCTTGACAGCCGAAATCTGAAATTTGCAGGAGCATCTTAGAAAGTGCTGAAGTACAGCAGCCCACGGTACCATTCAAATTTCAGGCCCCGAAAACTCAGAAAATAATTTTACAAAATAAGGGCACCGGGATTTCTTTAGATTAGCCTGAATTTCACTTACCTACACGTTTCGTTCCATGCCGTTTCCACTCTTTTCTACGCGCGCCTGCGTTATTTTTTCATAAAATCGTAATCTGAAATTTCGAGCCACCGCGGGAATAGCCAGTCGAAGCCTCTCATTTTTCAGACACGGTTCCGCCCGCTCTTCCTCTCTTTTCTTTAGTTTCAGCAACAAATTTGCCGCGATATTGGCTGAACTAGAAATGCGAGACAATTCGGCCTGCCAATCGATAATTCGGTCGCAAATCATCATCACCAACATTTGGCAAAATAGGAACAAAATCACAGTATAGGATATTGCAAATTATTCAACATTCATTAATTATGCAAAAAAACAATATCATATTAGAAAAAAATTCATGAAATGAAACTGGGAAAGGTAGTACATGTGGTTTGATGAGCCTTCGGGGCAGGCCAGTCCAGGCTGACAAAAGGTGATTAAGAAAGATCCTGCGTGGCTCTGGCTGGTCACATGTACCCGCGGTTTTAGGGTTGGCAAGTAGACCATAACAACTAGCCTCATTTATGTCACCGGCCGTGCCAGATGCTACTCTGAGCAATGCTGATGCACCAAGGTATTGTTCCAGAAGCAGCGGATCTTGCATGCTTCTGCTTGATGCTTTCGTGATCGCGATAAAATCAAGCACGAGGAGCAAGTCCGGCACCTTATTTCGCATTGCCTATCCAGACATCAGGGATTGCGCAATAAATAGGGACTGAGCCATCATTTCCCATTCTTATCAAATATATTCTGGTCGAATGTCCACTTGCTATCTCTGAACGCCAAGGATATGCGAATCTTGCAATACAGCGTCTGGCGCCAGGGTGATGATCCCTCCAGCTATTGGCAATAGACCCCAAAAGGTGCACAGTCGTTTAACTCTTCAAAAATGTCAGGGCCTCAAGAATGGGTAGCTACTGTAGATCTAGCTGGGTGGCTTCTGCTGACCAGGCGTATAAATCTCGCAGGTAGGTACTCAAGTAAAACTTTCCCGCAAAGCATAATGCCTCAGGGACTTTAGAAGGAGCTTGTTTCACGACTTCTAAATGCTTTATTATGGACCCGATTACAAGTTCATGAAATTACAGCGTTTTAGCTTTGAGCCCCAGAGTTCACTGGGCGCTGTACCTAACAAGTACCATATAAAATAATGAAAAACTGGGTTATCCACTGCACAAGGTAATATAGATCAGGAAAAGAAGATTATCCTGTCTCATCGACTCCCCACCGACACGAGGCAACAGAAAGACAACGCGCTTGCGATCCAAAAGCAGTGTCAGCAAAGGCTAGCGTGGACACATCGACAGGTCAACGCGTATACACGCAAGAAATAGATCATTTCCTCATGCATAAATCATAAGCTGGAGCCAGCTCTCATGAGCAGTCATAATAAAAGAATTTACTCGGCTACAAATAGTTGTCATTACAATTTTCCTGCCTGAAGTTGCATGTCTCAGTTCTCAGGCAATCTGGCAGACGACAGAACTCATGACTCACTGAGACGACAAACAGCTAAAACTCTGAACACTGTTTTTAGAATATACCCCAACAGGGACTGAACGAGAGAAAAAAGTTTTCCTGCATGTAAATTGAAATATTATCTGCCACTATATACGCTTTTGTGTTCAACATTCCGAGCGTGTGTTACCTAGGCTCCTTGCCCTATTCTGCTTCGGCTAACTGCTGGATAATCTGTGGATATGTGGAGAACATCTGCAGCAAGAGAACACCAGTGCTCACCGAATTCCTCTGCAGACCCAAATTCCATCCTTTTGGATGAGTCACCAAATTCATCTTCACTTTAAAGTAATATTTATAAGCACTTATAAATTCCATGCATTGGGTCAAAAGCGCCAGGCACGCAAAACATCCCAGTGTCTCAATTTCGTTGTGCCCCAATTGCTGCTAGAATGTCTTACGAAGCTGCACATTCATCAAAATTCCAGCCTGAGTAGGAGATTGCGCAATTGAAAGAGAGGCCTGTCCTGCAAGTATAATTACATTTCTCACAACACAGTCCCTTAAATATCCACCATACAAGAGCTGCAGATGTGAGCATTTTCTAGCAGCCACCTTTCCCAAGCTGGTGACATGAATAAGGCCAGTTGTTATGGTCTACTTGTCAACCCTAAAACCGCGAGTACATGTGACCAGCCAGAGCCAGGCAGGATCTTTCTTGATCACCTTTTGTCAGCCTGGACTGGCCTGCTCCGAAGGCGCATCAAACCACATGTACTAGCTTTCCCAGTTTCAGTTCATGAATTTTTTGCTAATTTCACTCCTTTTTAAGTCCTGACTCTTCTCCACCCACCTGATATACCCCCTCGAGGACTGGCCGCGTTCGAGCACATGAAATCATGAGTGCAAGTACATAGAACCATTCTACAAAATTCGTTTCTACGCATGCGCAAGAGATTGAAATCAGTGGCCATTGTTTTGTCGTTCGACAACCATGACGAGTCTTCCACTAAATCTCTCTCTCTGGTTCAGTAAGCTAAGGTTAGGCACTCGTTTTCACGTGTCTGAGTTCTGGGAAATACAACCTTTCCTTCAGACTAGACGTTGCACTGTAGACTGAGTTCAGCAAACATTAGGTCAGTTCTGTATGTCATGAGGATCCCTTTTATTGCAGTCTCATTGACTTCCAACATGTTGGGCCGGTAAATCGTTTCGTGTGAAATGTGTCCCTTCACCCTCGAGTGCTCATAAGCGTTTGGTGATGTGGAAAAACATGAATATGAACTTAAGGAAGTATTGTGTGGGTTGCAGCTTAGATTCCTGCTTAAAACGACTGTTATTAATGATATGATGAGAAAGGAAGTTGCCAGAAGGGACCAGGTTTGCCATTGAAATGCCAGAAGGACACTGTAGTCGATAGTGGTTCTTTGTTGTGGTGCCCTTGTGACTATGATAAAGTTGTCGTACTGATATGGTGCGCTGAAATCGACGGCTTTCAACCGGCGATATGTCGGACTGAATAACGGCTGTGACGTATCGAACTCGCCCCGTTGAATGGCGCCAATCATTCCGGTTCCATTTCCAAACTCGTCCGCATCGCCAAAGTCATTTTCTTCGACCAAAGGAAATCTGCAGTTCGCAGAAGGCTTAATCATCTTGCATACAGTTAGCAAAGCTTGCAAGTCAGAAAAAAGATTACACAGGTTAGGATTTGTAAAGCAACGCTCAGTGTCCAATTCAAACGCCATAACACCTATTTTCATATCCATTTTTTGTAAAATTGGGGTCCTTGGTAAGAGGGACAGAAAATTTCAAACGAAATCGTCGAATGAAAATGTGGAGGCTCCACAAGCCAGTGCCAACTCTTCAACGCGCTTACGTCGTATCTGGTGGTGCCATTAGGTTAATGGGCGCCTCTTCCAAGCAACGATATGGACTTTTCAGTAGGAAACTTCATTAGGATGAGCGAAGAAGAGAAGAGTTCTTCTAGCAATTCCTCTTAATGAAAGTAGAAGAACTAAAATGGAAGGAGGAGGAGGAGGAACAACAACAACATGTGCCTAGATCAACAACCAGAGGTCGTACAGTTGTAAATGTTAGTTTTTCTGCAAGCTGAAACTTTCGGACTCTGCCTTTTGATGGTCATTTTTTAAGCTTCAATTTCCGAAAAGTTATTCCTTAAAATACTTACTGTTTCAGCTGTTTTTGTCCGTCGCTCGTCAAATACTGGACGGATTTCGATGAAAATTGGCACAGTTGCAAATCTGACCTATCTTGCAAAGCGTGCAAAAAGCCAACTTTTTTGGTTCAGTCATTCTTGAGTTATCGACTATCGAAAGTAGCTGGCGCTGGTGTTTCTGTTTTTTAATTTTGGCGCGGAGCTTAGAAACATCAACTGAACGGGTTGAGGCGCAACGCCATTGACTGACTAGGCTCAGCGGGCTCCAACGAAGATGGCTTTGGTGGACAGTAATAAATTTGCCGATAATCAATTGAGAATACATGAACGAATATAAATGATTTGGAAAGAGTTTTCGTGGGCAGCACATATTTTATTCGATGCGGAAATAATATTGTTGAGAAAAATTCGAGCTAATAATAACTTGACAAACGTTGCGGATCCTAAATTTCAGCTTCTGAGGAAACAGAAGTTCAGATCACCCCGAGCATGACCCAGTTCTTTTTAGGCTGGCTCCAGTCTCCGACAGGTTGCCTCTTTTTACGTAGATTATTTAGAGCATATTTTGTTTGTGGCAGAGAGTGGCTTTTCAATAGCACTTTTATTTTCCGACCACGGCTCTCAGTTCGAGTTTAGAATTGTTTAGAATTTTTGGTTTTTGTTCCTCGTCTTTTCACGGGACAGACAAACGTTATTGCGAACAAGGAATATGAGGGTGGTCCTTGACTTTTTGCCCAGTCAGAGATAAGGTTTCGATGCGTACAATAAGTACTTAATTTGCTGTGTTTCCTGCGTTTCCTGCAGCCTGTATATCTTACAGCCTGCAGCTTGTTAGCACATATTCGAAAAATCTGTGCATTTCATCAGTAAGAGTTTCTAACTAGTATGAAATGGTCGATCGGTGAGGCTATTTGGGCCAAACTAAAACGGCTGTCGCAAAAAAACGAAAAACGGTCTTATTATTTCCAAAAGTCTGTTATGACAGACTCGAAACTTTTAGACCAGCCAATGCACACAGTGGAACCAGGGCTTAGGATGGCTGGTCTACTCGGCCAAAGCTACGCAATCACGGTTTAAGAAAAATGTCTGAGCAGAAGCTGTTTTTTCTGCATGAAAATCAGGACGACTGATCCTGGCAACGAGCAGAGGACCATGCAATCCTGTGCTTGTGGTCTACTAGTGACCTAAGAGTGTCTAACTCTCGGGCTACGCGCACACATGCTCATAATAGGTAATGTTCGAGCCGCGGCTAGGTAAATCATTTTGTTTTGTGTGTCCCTTCACCCTCGAGCGTGTCATCACTGATATGATAAACTATGCGCATGAATATGAAGTTGCAAGAAGGGGAGGTAGGATTGTTAAGTGTTTCTCGAGGTTTAGGCATTTAGCAATAAGCCATATCACTTCAATCGCAGCGCTACAGCCTTAGCATACAATATGCAGCTTGCTTTTGAGGAACAGCACAGCTGCCTTTGGGGAGCCTGTCTGAACAGCAGCAGTACACAGCAGAGAAGCATGTTGGATTTGATTCGGACATCGGCAAGCATCTGTTTGCGAGTGTATACACTGTGCAGTGCAGGCCACCTCCTTTTCTTGCGGCCGAGCAGACCAGCCATCCTAAGCCCTGGTTCCACTCTGTGGACAGGCTGGTCTAAAAGTTTCGAGTCTGTCATAAGAGACTTTTTGGAAATAATCTGCCTAGTTGCGCGAACATAGTGACACTCATTAACGCTGGCATGCAGTAGAATCAGCGCCCTGCGCCAAGCTGGAGCTGGCCTGCACGACGGCAACTAAATTATGGGTAATTTAATTAAGAGTAAATCGAAAACGGTCAGAAAAGACTTCCTTGTATGCCCAATTTGCATGTGAGACAAGAATCGGTGATCCATATTTGTAGGAAATTTCCCTAGAGACAGTTTCACTGCCGTGTTTAACAAGAATAATTTTCTTTATAGTGTTTGAAGTAATCATTTTCCTGGGATATAGTCCAGTACTTTTAGTAGGCTAATAATAGCTGGGTAGGATTAATTATTGGCCGTCCCACGTAGCTTTTTCAAAGCGACGATAAAAAGGTTTAGTATGGTCAAAGAGAAAAAACCGTGTTCGAAACTTTTCGATAAAGAAAAAAAGCGATCCAAAAGCACATGGAAGCATTTAGCAGCACATTTAGCATTTAGCATTAGGAATTTTATTGCTAATAGAACAAATACTGTTTGCGTGACACCATTGTGAAAACGTTTACACGAGCTGGCACAAAGCTAAGAGATGATAGAAAGTCCAAAACAAACCAAAAATAAAAGAAATTAAAAACAGGGGACTGCACTTTTATCCTTTCGTTTGGTAATCAGACGCTCTACCAATGCTGCGTGTCAGGTTTGGTCAAGTCAAGTAGCAATGGTTGAAGCTGGTGAGATGCAACCAGACACAGTCAAGTCGTGGTCGAAAGTTTTGGTATCAAATCCGCCAAAGCGGAGGGGCACTTTCTAAAATGAGATTATCGTCATCAGTCGATTTTATTATTTTTTTTTCGAATTTTTTGTGAGATGGGCCCCGTGCCGCCCGAGTTTCCCCACGGGACTTGCAACCCGTTTTTGCCTATAGCCGACCAACAGTCATGATGAGGTGACCAGCTCTCATGGCAGCTTCCCTCTGTGTGTCTCCAGGGAGTGCCCCCACACGGGCATCCTGTGCCAGAATGATGCTGGGCGAGAGGCTCCTTCATTTCGAGAAATTGGCGAAAAAACTTTTGGACAAGGCTGCGACGTTGGGTGATGGATAAGTGCATAACATGGATTGTTGGCAGCGTGTGTTGAGAGTCTTTTTTCGGTATGTGTCGTTTTTCCTCCTTTTCGTTTTTCACTAATCCACTCTTTTGGCCTCTGCAATATTTTGTGTCTTTTGTTGTTTTCTCATGGATCTTAGGTTTGCAACGATAAATGTTAGGGGCATTCGTGAACGGGCAAAACGTAGGATAGTTTATAATTTTTTGCGCGACTCCAAGATTGACATAGCGTTTTTGCAAGAGACTCATTCATTAGGATCTGATTATCGCATTTGGCGCTCCGAATGGGGCGGCGAGTTGTATATGCCTCATGGCACAGAAAACAGCTGCGGTACAGCGATTCTTTTTCGTAGGAATCTGTCTATATCAGTCATTTCTGAACTTGCATCCCAGGTCCGACCGATAAGGCAATTATCGGCCGATAAAACCGATAATACCGATAATTTTTGAAAACTTTAAATATTCAAGTTTTATGGCGGGAAACTTGAATTTTGGTCAGATCCCCATGCTTAAAACATGCAATTTTTTAATTTCGCATGCTAGGCTTCCATTGAAGACCAATTTGAATCAATCTGTTGGCCCAAAATCTCGGGACCGAAGACTATGTAAGTTGCAATATCCCAACTAAAAACTCCTCTTCGCAGATGTCATACATTTGAGGCAACGAATCACACCTCTAGGACCAGCCGTGTGACACTGTCAAGAAGTGGGCATAAATATCAAAACCCAGCTGGCAGGACAGGGTCTGGATGCTTGAGTGAAAGGAAGGTACGCATGAAACAGTAGAGTTCCCTTTACTTAATTTGGAATATAAACTGGATTTTGTTGCTTTATCTTACAGGCGGAGGCACATTATGTGCGCATGCACACCCTGGAAACTTGGATGAGACCCAGAACCGTCTAAAACTCATTTTGTTAGACTCTAGGTATGGGTCAATGAATGAAACATGCAAAGCAGATCCTTTCACAACTTTTTGAGGGCTCTAGTGTTCGACTGGGGCCCTGACCCTGATCCCCATCCCAAAAAACATGCATCGGGGATTCACCCTCAAACAACTTTTCCACGTCCAGATAAACGAAAATACCCACGAATTATAGTATCATCATTATGTGCAATGCTGTGAGATGACTGAGATGTTTATGCTTATAAAAAATAGCTCCGATGCAGGGCAAACTTCATGAAGTTTTTAGAACGTGTCAAGAAAAGAAGTGAACAGATAGACGGACGTAAACAGCCAGAAAGCTTTTTTCTATCCCAGCCCCGTCAGGGTTATCTCCAACCCCAGAAGACCCTGAAGGCCATCACCATTCCTGTCCCTGACTCCTCCAAATGGGGAAAGACTAACCTCATCCCCAAAATCTCACCCAAGGGTGAATGCTACGACTACAGTGATAATTTGCAGTCATAGCCCCTTTTTTGAGTCAGACTAGCCTGTGATTTATTGTGCCGCGGGGGCCAGAGAAGCACTCTTGTTTCTGAGTGTACAGTATAATAACAACACGACACGAGGCAAAGAGGTCGCCTTCATTGAGAAGCATGCAAGTAACAAGACAGGGCTAGCCCTACCTCCTTCCCATAACCTTAGCCTATGCAACACACAGACAGCCAAGTGCTTTTAGTGTAAACTGCTTTGGTGCCATTGCGGGCATCCCAGTAAGAAAAGCCATGATCGTGATTTGTCGTGATTCAGCTCCAGACTGTTCTTTGGCACTGACCTCTTCGATCGAGAATCCGTAGCTCCCTGCTCCTCGTCATAATCACTATCAACAGGCCGTATGTTCGCCCTAAACTCTTACTGATAGGGAAATTTACATTATCGGCAGCACAAATTATCGGCATCGGCCGATAACCGATAACGCAATTATCGGCCGATATTATCGGTCAACCGATACATCGTTCGGACCTGGCTTGCATCATCTGATGGGTTGTTTAATTTACTTAATGTTTCTCATATGGGAAAAAGTTTTGGCTCGCTAATGTGTACATTCCTCCCAATGGTAGTAGTAGGTGCGCTGCTATAATTCGTCCTTTTGGTGCATCGCTTACTGAGCGTATGTCAACAGACTCTTACCCCCTGATAATGGGCGGTGACTTCAATTTACACTTATCCGCTTTGGATAAAAGTCTCTTTTCGAGCACTCGACCCTTCTTCCGTACTGAAGGGTGCAAAGGAGCTGTTACTGTTAGTGCATAAACTCGAATTTGAGGATCTCTGGAGGTCTACAAAGGGGGATGAGCGAGGGTACACCAGGCATCAAGCTAATCCTATTGTTTTTTCCAGGCTTGATTTTTTCTTCACTCCGATAGAGCTCAGGGAAAGTTTTTCTGAGGTCACTCTTAAGGTTACTCCTTTTTCAGATCACTCAGCCTTGTTTTTTGATTTTGCCGTTTTTGGCCACCAGAATGCTATTAGGTCTCCCTATTGGAAATTTAATTCCTCTCTTTTGTCTGATGACGCCTATGTTTCCAAGATGAAGCAAGTCATTGACGACTTTTCCAAGTCTGAGGATCTTTTTTCTTTTGCTAGTAATAGGTGGGATTTTTTGCTTTCAGTTCTGCGCGGCGAGACGATCTCTTATGCTTCTCAAGCTAAGAAATGTCGGGATGTGAAACACAATGACTAACTAGCTGAAGTTGTCCTGCTTTCTACTATTCTTTTCGAGCTTCCTGACTATTTTCCCAAGTATGACACCAGTGTGGGTTTGGAACGGTTAGCCTTTTGTCGCGCTGAGATTCTGCGTATGGAGGAAGCTAGAGCACAGGCGGCGATGGTTCGAGCAAGGGTGAGATGGGCTGAATCTGGCGAGAAGAGTACTAGGTACAGTACTTTTTTCGACTTGAGAGGCAACGGCTCAAGGATTCGATTTTGGATTGTATCGAGGTAAATGGGGAAATGATCTCAGATAGCACTAGAGTAAAGGAGGAAATAGGAAATTTTTACTCTCAGCTTTCCGCGAGTAGGCGCGCGGAGCTTCCTCTTCACTCTGCTGATGCGGATCTTTTTTTGAAAAATCCTGTTCTCCCGCGCCTTTCTGATGAGGATCGTCTCTTGTTGGAAGGGCCTATCTCCGACAATGAACTGCTCGCGGCCGTCCTCTCCTTTCCAGCTAATAAAGCCCATGGTCTTTCGGGTTTTTCCTCTGAATTTTTCAAGAAATTCTGGCGCGAGCTGTCTCCCCTTTTTCGCCAGTGTTTTGATTATTCATATGAAGTTGGTACCCTTTCTCGCGACCAAAGGCGCTCTTGTATTCGGCTAATGCCAAAACCTGTTCCTGAAGCGGATAAATCGAAATTTCAGTCGTCTAGACGTCAACTCGCCCTTCTCAGTTGTGATTACAAAATCTTCTCTAAAGCACTAGCAATTAGGCTGACGAAGGTCTTGCCTAAATTGATTTCCGGTGAACAGATGTCCTATCTGTTCACGAGCATATAAGGACCTTATCTGATCTAATTTCTGCCTATAAGGCTGGGATGCCGCATCGAGAGAGGACCATTTAAATATTTAGGTGCCTTTTTGAATTGTGCAGATGAGACTGAAGAGTACCGTTTAAATTTTAGGAAACGCATCGAAACTTATAATGCTCTTCTCAATCGATGGAAACTGCGCGGACTGAGCATTATTGGCAGGAATTTGATAGTGAAAACCTTGTTTTTATCCAAAATCACTTATCCGCTTCAGTTTTCCCTTCCATCGTCTAAGCTATTACGGTCCTACAGGAAGTCTACTGGGCTGTTTATCTGGAATTCTCGCCCTAAGGTCAAGCGGACCTTGGTCCCCGCGCCAATTCAGGATGGTGGCCTTAGCATTATAGATATTGGTCTGCACGCGAAAAGTCTTCGGCTCGCCTGGCTGTCATGTTTTTTGTTGGATTCTGAATCTCCCGGTTGGAGGCACTTTTTCAATTGCCTTTTGTCACCTTTCCGTGGGGTGCTCCTTTTTGCCTGTGATTTTGACCCAAAGTTCCTTCCTCTTGGATTTCCACCATTCTATAGGCAGATCTTAGTCGACTGGTTTTCTCTCCCCAAACGACGAGGTCCTATCGCTTGTCATGAAGACACAGCAAAGATTATTCTGCGGAATAATAGAGATCTCCTTTTTAACAGGAATAATAGAGATCTCCTTTTTAACAGGAAACCCTTCTTCTTTAAGACTTGGGCTGATGCTGGCATTTTTACTTGGGACAGCTCTTTTCCGCTCAGGGTAACCCTCTAACATTCGAGGAAATAGGGACTAGGTATGGACTGCCTGTTAGTGAGTGGCTTCATTTTTCTCAGATTTTGTCCTCTGTTCCCCCTCAGTGGAAGCGTACACTACGCTCGTCTTCGATGGTCATTTCTGAGTTAGCTGAATTCTTCACCTCTGTTCCTAAACCAGTCCTTCGTAATCCGCATTCAAGGTCCTTTCAATCTATATCCCAGGCAAGATCGAAGACCTTTCATTCTTTTTTGGTCAAATTAGATGTTTCTGTACCTGCCTCGCAGCACTCCTGGCAGAGATCACTTGATATTCCAGAGATCCTACCTTATTTTCACTTGCTTACTCGTTTTCGTTACAACCTGCTTTAATCAGTTTTCAGTGAAGGCTCCTGCATCGCCTAATTCCAACGGGTCGCTTTTTTTTTTGAGGAAAATTAAGGAGTCATAAACATGCCAGTGGTGCGAAAATGCTGTTGACACTGTGGAACATTATTTTTTGCGTGTGTTAGTGTCCGTGAGCTGTGAGAGGAGCTGGAAGGAAGGTAACGTTCACTTGGAGTCGATGCTACATTGTCGGTTGAGACATGTTTACTTGGTTCTGTCGAATACAGTATACCCGTGAATATACTGTTGCTCTTGGCCCGCTTTTACATATATTCCTGTAAGCGTAAGGAAAACATGCCTCTTTTTTCTGGATTTATTGGGTCTTCACATAGCTGGTATAATGTTATGTTTCTGCTTGCTTATAGAGTTGGAAAGTTGGATTTGCTAAAGCGTCAATGGCAGTCGATCATGCCCCTGTTCGCCCCTCGTGCCGCACTGATTTCTGGTTAGTAGTTATTTGGCCATACTAACATTATGATTTATAATGTGTAAAAGTTGAAGTTAAAATAGGAATACAAAAAAAAGTACAATGCGATGCCACGTGAGTTTTCAGTTAAATTTTCACGCTGATGATGACGAATAGAGTGCTCGAACAGCAGATCTAGAAGGTGTGATGGAACAGCGATACTGTTAGGAGCACTGAAAATGGGAAAGACAGCGCTACTTCTGTTTTTGGGTGTCATTTCATTCGGATTCTTGTCGTTGGCAAAAGAAAATAAGCACTTTTTACTGAGAAGGTATTTGCTGTAATTTTTTCTGCTTTTCTGTTTTGAAAGTTCTTTTTTAGGTCAATCGTGAGCCGAGAACTGATTGATAAGAATGTGTGCATTCACAGATGTTTTAATGCCACTCTTATTCCTCTCAAACGCAATATCTCTGATAATCCAATGCCAGCTATATGCCAGTAAGTTTGGAACTTCCTCTGACAGCGCTGTAATAACTAGCAAAAAATCGCTCTTTTTGATCTCGTCTACTGTGTGTGGATGGTTTTATCATAGATACCAGAAATTTCGATTTGGCTGCGTCTCGAAATGCCCAGATTCTGACGCGAGGACTCTCATGATGGATAGTATGGCTGCAATGGCCAATATATGCCTCCATGCAAAGACTTCGAGTAAGC
This sequence comes from Mesodorylaimus sp. YZB2_4, assembly GCA_030248295.1. NCBI lineage: Eukaryota > Metazoa > Nematoda > Enoplea > Dorylaimida > Dorylaimidae > Mesodorylaimus > Mesodorylaimus sp. YZB2_4. Next base: position 324,606 of record JASANH010001100.1, read on the forward strand.
TCTGGTGAACATTATCGCCTGATCTAGACTCACACTTTTAGCAGTGGCCACCGACCTAGAATGCGTCTTCAACCAGACGAAAGAAGTTTATGAGATCTGCGACACTCAGTGCAAATATGATTCCATCACTGATGTGTCGCCCAAAATTGGAGCGAAGGCTGGCTCCAGTCATTTTTTATCGATTGATTTTGAAAGTGACACCGCACTGGTGACGAAATCGTTGGTCAGCGCGTGTAGGTATGTGCGAGTGCATCTATAATATAATATATGAAGGGATATAGCAGATTCCGTATGTCCTGATCTACTACAGTAGATAAAATAGAAAGGTTCATGTGGGTGGACTCAGCCAGAAGCGGTTTAGTTACCTTTATTTCGGGGATCTTGGCAAGCCCCGAGTAAAAAGACATAGAGGAACCTGTGCTCTGAAAAGAACGCAAGAAAATTTCAGAACTGCCTGACACTCGCATACCTTCCGGTGTTTTTCTTGTATGGAACTTCCTATCGTAAGGAGCCAGTGCCTGCCACTGTACTCGATCAGTAGATGGGCCGTGATTAATCTATGAGCCTAAAATAGGCCCTCTGTTGTAGTTAAACCCTCAGTGACAATTAGACTCACACAAAATATGTAGCGGTACGGTGTAGTTAAGGAAACACGGTCTTCGCCGTACAGAAAAACCTTATTGCGCATTGAAGCGGCGACAGGGCGGATTTGATTTCCCCTATCGTTAGGGCAATTCTATTATGCGTCTGCAGCCCCTCAAGAATTTCCTGTCGAGTCACATAGTCTTATGTTTCAGGCATGGTTCGTGCGACCTCTCGTGTCGTTTACCCATTATCCAAGCCCTGTGTGGAAATCAAGCAGCAACGAGCTATGCTGCTGCATACCGAGTCCAAATCGAACCTGTGCCGACTCTTTACCTAGACCTGAAAGTGATTGACGCAATCCCGGAGGAATGTCAGCATCTGTCCGCGATTTCTACTAGTAAGCCCGCAGGTGGCGAAATTGAAAAATGATTTACTGAGGAGACAGGAAGGACGTTATGTCATGCGGGACTTCTTGCCAGAACTACAACTTTTAGGCCAATCATGCGTGTTATTCTTGTGTTTTCAATCACGTCATGTGATACCATCGAACAGACACAATACACAGGCATCAACGTTAGCTGTAAGCCCACTTCAGTTGGCTTGTCTCACTGGAACAACGCTTCTATTGCCTGTGCCGCCTCCACCACCATTTGCCCCAGTGCTTTGTTGAGGGAGTCTCCGAATGCAGCAAGCTGGCAACGTGGCCTCCCGAATGTCCTTGTTACTCCACAAAAGCACAAGCACATTCACACTCAGATCAACCGTATTAAAATTGCCGCTGTACGTATTCAATCGTAAACCTTGATCAGGAAAATAGACGATTAGAGCCGTTAACAGCTTCGATGTGAGGTTGATGAACGCATGAGCGAATACCACATTTCTCAGCAGTGGTAGCACGGCCGTCTTCCTTTTCAGTTGCATCTTCTTGTCCATACTATTTTCACGTTTCAATCTCCAGATACACCATTTGACAAAAATCCACAGCACACAATACAAAAACAACACTAAACTAATTATCGGCAAATCTACATTTTGCAAGTACAAGCTTAGGTAGGGCGACGGACCACTGTAAGCACTGACACAGTCCACGATTTCATTGAAATCCCACCCAATAAATGTTAGGATCCACTTGCAGATGACACCCACATACACCACTATGCTCACACATATAATCTTGGCCTGCCTTCTGGACAGACTCTCGTAAACTAATGGGACCATAATGGCCAGCATCCTATCGATTACTAGGACAAGTAAAAGTGATAATTCTACTGTAAACGGAAAGTGGAAAAACAAGAGCAAAAAATGACACACAATCCGTTTCTGTTTAGGACTAACAAGCTCTGCAGTTTTCAATGCCCGATAAAAGCCAGTGATAATGAACTGATAAGAAGTAGAGATACGGACAAGGACTAAAGTGCAAATGACTATAAAAAACCTTGAGCGCAACTCCTTACTTCGAATTATCCCGATGGCCACTGCAATATTACCCATGACGCCTAAAAACCCGAACCCGATGTAAAAGACGATGTATTGGAACTGCGGCGCGGAACTGTTCGACATGACCAACTCGATGGGTTTAGGCTTGTCGTACCAACTCACTTCACTACTTGGCACTGATGACCCCACGTCGAGTTGGTAAGTTTATAAGCCTCTCTGAACACAAAAATCTAACATCCGTTCTCTATCGAAGCAGGAAATATTAAAGGTGTATGTCTGATGGAGATGACAAAATGGAATAGGCGATATGTCAATGTGAATCTTGATACTTGCCAGAACTTGCACTCGTACGGATTTCAATGATGCTATACTGTAGATCTGCAGTATTTATTTACTTTCTTGTGGACTTCTGTTTCTCAGCTTGTTGTACTGTAGACATAGGGCGAATCAAATACATCAGAGACGAGGCACTCTAATCATCACTGGTGCCCACCACACCCGTGATGGGCGGCTTCTCCGCTCAACCTATACTTTTTCTAATTATCTTCTCTTGCCACGACGACAAACATTATCCAGTAAACTTATTTTCGAAATGGTGCTAAATCTTCTTACTAAAGGCATCAAGCGGTTTCGAGCACTTACATGGGCCACCAGCATTTTTATCGCTGTTTTGCTAAGAACACAAGCGCTTGAAGAAGTGGTAACGTTATGATTTGAGATTGTAGAAAAAATGCCCGAATAATCGCCTGAATTTCAGCAGCCTAAGTGGGGGAGTTTCAAGAGTTTGAAAAATTGAGGCATTCACTCTGTAGAAGAGTCAAAAATTTTTTAGACGATGCAGTGTAGTTTTTTGAAATTTTGAACCACCATGAACACGGTATTGTGCAAAAGGAAGAGGACACAAGAATTTTGAAATCGCAGTTTCAGATGAAAAATTGCAGAACAGATGCCGTTCATGCTCGTTAGTACACCAAACACATGTAAGTTTTATCCAAGTATGCAATACCTTGAAATACGGTATTTCAAGCTTACTGCACACTCTATAAAAGCTGGCAAGTAGATACAAACTCTTCTCTTTAATAAAAGAAATGACGAAGGTTCAGCGATTGCACTTGATGTCCCAAACGTACTGAACCATATATGAATGTCTAGCCCCCTTAATTAATTTAACGGATACTCGTATTTCGCTGGGTGCGAAATTAACTCTTGCCAAGTGCTGCCCGAGAGAAAATACGAGTACTGACGATGAGAATGCTGCAGAGTACCAGAGTGGCTAATTAGTGCAGAATAGGTTTCAAGAGCAGAACTGACAATGAGACGAGTGCTTCGGGGACACTTCTTTTCTGTTGGAACTCACATTATTGAGCAGGCCGCATAGAGCAAGGCCATGTTTCATGCAGCACAACATATGTGAGTACACGGTTACAGTTTATTGCCTACTTTAAAGCAAAGACAAAGATGCACATAGAAATTACAGCTGGTGTCCTGCGACTACTCGAAGGCTGTCGTTGCAGCACTGTAGGGGTGGTCTGAACGGCGTGAGCGTACGAATGAAGCCACGACGACCTTCTGACGTCTGTTGCATAAAAGACATGCATGGATTAAGTTGTTCGAGGAGTTAAAGATGAACTATCGACGTGGCGTGAATCTTTTCCAGTTCTACGATCTTGGTGTCATGAGCAGCTGCATTCCATAGCAGAACAAAATGAGCTGGCCTGTAAAAACTCGGCACTAAAATCGTATTATGAATCGATTTGGCAACGTTTTTCATGCCCACCATTACTGCATGGGTCAATTTCAAAAATTGAATTTTCTCACTGACCAATGAATTGCCTATTGTAATCACTTATTTTATTGAACCTCCGCACCCGACGGAGACACGGCACACACTCACCAAGAACAAGGCAGACATCCCCCTTATATACCTCCCCAGTAGATCAATTTGCATATATCAACAGATCACCCGTATATCGCCCGAGGCATCGTAACTTGATAACCGGTAGCCGGCGTTGACTTGCTGGAACTGGATGGAAGGGAAACACTACACCCCTTAAACTATGACGAATGGTGAGCTTGATTGCTCTTCCTGCTTTTGCAACTAGCTCTTGTGGTCGTCTACCACTGGCCACGCACCTTCAGCAAGGCAAAACCTCGTCAGACTGATGCGTCAGTCTCTACTAACTGTAGGACATCATGAGACAGTTTCACGGTGTCTTCTCACAATCAGACCTGTGTTACAATCATTCGATGGGCTACATCTGCTGCTTAGAGGCACGATAGCACTGCATCTGGTTTAGCAACGCGATTTCGTGACTCGTTGTCATCGCGACATTAGTCTCGAAGACGTTTTATTTCAATGGGTAATTACCAAAGTCAGTGAGAACTGCTACTTCGAAAATATATGTTTTCCCCAGTTTTTATGGGAACGAAGGTACTGTGTAACGGCTAAGGCCTTTGCCCTTTCAGGCTTCATCTCTACAACAAATCAATCATATTGTTAGCGCTCGGAAATTCTTCTGTCAGATGTGCAAGCAGCTGTTGATGCAAGGGTCAGTTGCTGTCGATCGAATGAGTAGGTATCCTGCAACCGTCACTTATTTGACTCGATTGCAGATTTGGAGCAGTAACTAACACTCACCCAGCATCGACCGCTCCTCTGATCCGGCCGAGCTGATTCGCCGATCCAGGGCTGGATCAGTTCACGATCCTATCCGATTGGCGGATCAGCCGGGTCAGCATTTCAAATTTGCCGTGCTTTGCCTGGAAAACACGCGTGATAAACACTTTCAGCGACACAATATGAGAGCAGGGTTCCCAGCATCCCCCAAATCCTTTGAAACATTCTTTGTTCCCAATACTTCCCCTAAATCCTCTAATCCTCCTCAAATTTGGTGCGTCCTCCTCTGCACTTTGGGTTCTCTCCCATAATCATGGTCTCTGTGACATCGTGAAAATAAATTTTTGAATGGGTGCAAGAGGTCAGAGAGAAATCATTTGCAATGAGAAATATAAGAAATGGATAAGGAGCTTAACGATAGGTCAAGATCAGGTCAGGGCAATCCCGATTTGTCTATTTTTTCTTGCTCATGGGTCTTTTTCCTCTCTGAAGGAAACTTTTGAGTCATACAGTTTGGGATCGGACAGCTTTGATCATTTTGCCCATCATCTATTTGTTCAAATATCCTGTCGTCATCAACAATTCGTCTATTGCTGGATCAGATCGGATCGGATAGGGGTCGGGCCGATCCAGATTATGGATCGGATCGGGATCCGGTACTCACCTTTAGACATGCTGAGATTGAAAAACTAGGTCTCCTTTTTTCATAACAAGAAGCATGCGGTCTGATTAAGAGCCAGCAACTGGCGATATTGCTCACTGGCTAGACTACGAGACATTCATCTGCCATACCCTGTCAGCACACGCAGTAAACATCGAGAGAACTAAAAGAACTGCTGATGTGTGTCCCAGATATCACTGTCTGGTATTCTATGCACATCTACAGATTTAAGATGGATTAATGTTAGGGCCTCGTGCTTTCACTAACATAGTAGGTTTTGCCTAGCCCACCAACCCACAGGCTTGCTAAAAAACGATGTCTGCAGCTTGTGCAAAACTTCTCTTCATATTCGTTAGCCAGTTCACACTGGGCAGAGGCACCGTGTGGCAGGACAATATGTGAAGCCTATTATCCTTTCTTTTCTTTTCTTACACTCCACATTTTCAAACCCATCGCGGCCATACTGCCGTTTTCACTCCACCACTGACTTGGAGTGCCGAGGTGTGGGTCGAGATAATCGAGCAGTAGACGATGTCCTCAGGGAGACACAGCTTGTGCTCATTGTTGGCTTTAGCGTGTACAATTTCTCGGAATTAGCTCCCTCCGCTCTTGGATTAGCACTGACGCAGGTTGAGGGCGATGTGACATTGACAGAGGACACTCTCGCAGCTTCGCCTAATCTTGAACATCTTCAAAATAGAAGCATGGCACTTCGACCGTAACGTACGCCACCATCTGACCATGCCCTCATCCATATTCCAAAGAACGCCTCGATTGGGGATTTTGAGCATCAACTCAATGATTTTGGATAAAAATGCTCTACAAGCAGTTTTGTCGGTGAAAGATAAATTGCACGATTTGTCCATCTCAAATTCTCTACCAGACAAGCAGCTGTTGACAGCCATCGGACAATTTACGAGCCTGACAAATGTCGATGTCAGTGGAATTTGTGGAAATAATACACTCCCAACGGATATTTTCAAAAAATCTGCCCAAAAGCTTAAAAAGATCAAAATTTGGCGATGCAGTTTGCCAACAATTACAAAAGATATTTTTTAAAATATGAAAAATATTACAAGAATATCTTGGTGGCGTAATAATATTACAACGATCGAAAATGAGGCTTCTGATGATTTGGTTAATTTAGAAGAGTTAATCCCTTCGGTATAACAAAATCCGCTCTTTACCAGACGGATTATTCAATAAAACCACGCAACTGTATCTCGTGGATTTGCGAATTAATGAAGGAATCGAAAACTTATCGCATGAAAATTTTACTCATATACAAGGTCGCGTCATTTTGGAACTGTAGCAAAGAGAATTTCGAAGCAAAACGATTTAGCATACAGCACATGAGTGTGTGTTTCGTAATTCTGCAAGAATGAAAAAGGTACAGTGAAGGCACGTTCATAAAGTTATTGTCTGCACTGCCAGGAGTCCTATGCTTGATCTGATTCTTATACATAATTTTTATAAAACAGTATAAGATTGACTCGAAATTAAATTTTCGCTACCTTTGAACTTATACTGTTTAGCAACATGGGTACACACGGCAAATCACTGCGGCACCGCGACCCCTGTTCGAGCCAAGCGGTCAGCAAGCAGCGTTTGAGCTGGCACAAGTGCTGCTTGTAACAGTACTGGCGCTACAGTGATATCGCTGGTTCACAGCACAGTCTTTAACCCAGTAGTGTAAAGATTTCAGCCTTGTCGAAAATACAATGGATTCGAGAGAAATACTCTCATATCCGTTGAAGTCTACAGTAGGGCGCCCGGTTTTAGCATACTTATGCAAGAAGTGAGCGGGGTCATGTCGTTCTGGAAAGCTGTAATTTAGAAGAATGCAAGCAGCCCGTGGCAAAGGCATGGACCCTAACGGCTGAAAACACATTCATGGTCTGCTCCAAGTTTATATGCTCGTACACGCAGTGATTATACATCACCCTTATGCATTCAACTGCCCGCATCACCACCACCCGTCATCACTTATGGATTTCCTTTCTCATCCTGCTCACTTCACCAGCAATTTCTTTAAGTTGGTCCAGCATCCTCGGATCACAGCGATCGTTTTCTGGTATTGTTTGGCCAGCTTTTTTGTACCCTCCATTTTTTGATTTCAATCGGCGATTCGAGCCAACCGATCGAGGGAATCTCATCTTGGATCTCTCCGCGATTGGGCGCTAGAAAATTTTGAAGCCACTTGTCTACTTGTGTGCCGCAGCCCAGGCAATCCCGACAGACTTGGAATTATAATATGCCATTTTTAATGCGAAGCAAACATTGAATTTTAATGCACAGTACAAGATTTGAGGTTTCTTGTGGCTGTTTCTTAGGTCTCCTCTTCGGGTCTATAGTACTGTTGACATGATACGGCAAAAAGATATAGATATGGATATGATTTCGATATCCATAGATCAATAAAATATGCATATAGATACCGATATCTATACCCATATCTTCGAAAAGATATAGATATCTATTTTAGATATCGATGTGAGGCATTATGATCCTGGTTAGTCAATTAACAGCAGGTGACTCCCAGAAATCAGAATGAGTGGGGTAATAGGGTTATACCTAACTCAAAATCAAGACTGATTGTGAGTTACTTTACGCAGGGCACTCGAAGATAAAAGACTCAAAGCAAAATTTTTATTGTTAGCCGAATGCCTGCAAAAAACCTGATGCTGGCACCAATCTGACGATTAAAAGCCAGAATTAAGCTGCAGTTAAGCATTCATGTTTCACGAAAATACAAACAGCATCCAGGTTACCTAATCATCGTGCGATAAAAGACGGCATAGGTATAGGACAAGCCAAATGTAACTGGAAGACATGGCCTAGCAGAGAAGCGGCGCGTTGATCTTGTCACCTCCGGCACCAAGTCACCTACTAGTACCCGTTGACAATACAGTCTCACACATTTGCTGCATTCTCATGACATGAAAAATCGTCACTTAATTATTTTACTCGTCATGTGCGCGTTTTTTTTCGACCACCCACATTGCCCCAGATTTCCAGATTTCATTTCCACACCTGCCTTTAATTATCGTCAACTTGCATTTCAGAAACTGTGAACAGTGGCAATCACACTATCTTCCCCAGCGCTGCGTTTTGAATCACTGGAATCGCATCTTATGAAATCACGAGTCTGCAACGAAACAAGAATTCCTTTATAAAACCCACCAACAACTTTTACTTACCACACACGTTTCTTCGCGAATAAATTTTTCTAGTCGCTCCCAATATTCTGGCCACGCCACAAAATCCAAATGACCGCCAGCTGTGATCAGTGGCTGAATGTCCGCAGAGCCTGGACACCGTTCCCGCATGAGTAACATGTCTTCCACATTAAATGTCCCGTCGTGCTGGCCATGTACGAAGAGTGTTGGGCATTGAACATGTTGAATTCTGTCATAGTTGACAAATCGATCGCAGCAGCAGGTCGTCTCGTGATTGAAGAACAATCGCCTGAAGGCTGACTGGAAAGTGCCTTGTAAAATTACTGCCCCGAGTGGAAAGTGCGAAGCTAGTTGAATTGAGGGGGCTGTGCCCAAGGATGTTCCAATGGCGATTATCTAGAAAGCATCTAAATTGGGACCGATGCAAAGTATGATCAGTAAACAGCATTTATACGTCATACGGCAGGAAACTGCGCCTTATAAAGAGGACTTTCAAATTCAATTACCTTTTGCCACGGTATATTCAAATGTTGTGTCATAAATTCGTACACGCATTCAATATTTTCGTACATGTTCTCCTCAGTACTCGATCCATTGCTCAGACCGTATCCAGAATAGTCGTACGCGACGACATCGACCGCCAATCGATCGATTAGCTTGGCTATGTAATCGATGACTAAGCCGAGATCGTACGGCTTGGCGTGAGAGAAAAGCAAGGTCGGTCTTGGTGCATGCGGTTGGAACTGATAAGAAATGCAGGCTACTTGCGCGTTTTTTCGTTTTACTGTCGAGTATTGGAGGAAATAGCATGAAAAGCTGGAGATCAAATTAGGAATCATGGAAAGCATGCGTGGACAATGCCGGTATCGATATTGCAGAAGATGTCTGGCGTCCTGGGTTAGTAGCAGTCGATAAGTAGAATCTTCGTCCTGCACGAAGTCGTAGGTTCGATTTCTTGGACCTCTTAAACGGCGTTTGCTAGACATTGCATCAGAAAGCTGTTATCGCTAATCTCTTACCCAAAGGCCACCTTTTCGATCACGCAAGGCGGACAAGGCGGGCAGCACAGCGTCCAGCAAATTATAGAACAGCACAGGTTCGAGAACATGGCAACCGTCTGCCAGATGGAAGCTGGTGTATTCCGTCCAAAGAAGATTCGATGCCAGGCATCATCGGCTTGTTTCTTCGTTACAACGGTTTCCCAAAAAATATTATCTTCAGTTTCGGTTGCAGAAGTTATGCTACTCGAATTCAATGTGCTTTGTGTTGAGCCCATGACGAACGAGGCAAGGCGACGTACTGCGCAGGGCGTTTTTTGACGAGATGACTTGGCACATCAGTTGCAACGCACATAACGTGGGTTGCACTTTACACAATTCGGCAAATGCACTGGCCTTTTTAAATGTACAGTGCATATCAATGTAGCTTCTTCGCTCTGTAAAACTGGTGGGTTAGGGAGAAAACGATCTCCCCTGGCGGGAAAAGGGTGATGCCGATAAATGCCAAACCCACCTACGGAATGTATTTCACTATCAAAAGTACTCGCATACTGCAGGAAGTCTACCTTGTTCTCGTTTTCGATTCAACCATTTCTTTTTTGATTTTTAGAAGCTTGACTTCGCTCTTTTGCCTTCGGCAGCCAGCAGCAAAACCTTATAAGTGAATGTAATGGGCATGGACTTGGCATGTACTACGCCCTCTGGCCTATGAGTGCACTGGTTCAGGGAACCGGTCTGCCTCTCCTAAGTCAGGGCCAGCACGAGACCGAGAGCGAGCTCGAGGTCGAGTGACTGGTCTGATTGCAGGCGTCGGTAGAGAACTACTCTTGAGTTCCTGGTCTGAACTTGCTCTGTGAGCACTCCGGGCTCAGGTCCGTCAAAACCCCTTTGACGGCCAGCACGTGCGGCTGGAGACTCTTAGTCTACACGGCCTTTGTGGTGTGGGATAGTATATCATATCCAGAAGTGTCTGTGGACTGCGTGGGTTGGTTACTGCAAACTTCTAAACTTACCGTGAGTTACCTCTACAGTAAACTTTCTAAAGTAACTTGACTACTCCCTTTAACTAATAACTTGACTCGTATTTCCAATCACGAAGACGTGCAGCAAATAAGAAATATGGTACAAAAGTGGATTATACTGCATGGTAGCCCTTCCTTGTACGCGCAATAATTTTTAATTTTGTTGAAGTCGCTAACATTAAAATATGCATTGCATGTATTGCGTACAAGCAAGTTTGCGTATGCGTATATGCGTATACGTCCGACTTTGCTCTTTCATTTTCCGCGCTGATTTTCAGAATGAAGTCGTCAGTTATTTGGGAGAACTTCGGTCAAACTATGGTGTAGATTTTGGTTTTTCAAGAATTTTCCCGCCTCGTTCCCATTTTGAAATGATTTCACCAGTGGTAAGAATAGAATAATATACAGGAAAGATAAAACCCCAAAACTTTTATATTGAATACGCAAAGCACAACACACCCTCATGTTCCAAGGGAGGAGCGGCCTTGTTCGAAGAGGATCAAACAATCTGGTCCAGCAAAGAACAATAGCCAGCCTGTACCTACAAAGGTTCATCGTGAGCCAGAACAAAATTATTTTCGCCTGTCTTATGCTCCTTCGTTACACTCAGCCGCCTTTCCTCCGCTATCCTTTCCTGTTATTTCAGCAATCTCTTTCTTCTTTCCTTTCATGTTTTCTGTTGCATAAAAACCATGTTTTGCCACCAACTTACCCGAGAACCCGACTCCTCTCGTCTCATCATCATCATCATAGAAATAAGCCGCTTTATGGCTTCACAACAAACCCTTTATGTTTATGGTAACATATTCACAGTGCACATAAATGGGAAGTGCAGATAAGATACTGTATGGAACTGTACTGTATAAGCTATCACAATGGTATAGCCATGCAGCAGGTCATGTACACACCACACTCAAAAATGATCATCTTCACACTCATCTCCCGCTTCTTGGCGCCTTACATTCACAAAAATGTATTTAGTGCAGTCTATCTCAGATTCTTTCCCGTCGTCAACCAACTGCCCACCATTGTTCGACGTAGAAAATGATTCATTTCCTTTAGAAAAGTCATTTTTGTGCTCAAAAGCGTTTCCTGTTTTTAAGCACGGTCCTTGACTCCCGTTTTTATCTTTTGATATAGAAAATATCGGAGCGCCTGGTCTAGTTGATATTGACGACTCAGAAAAAAGAGAAGTATTGTCATATTCTTTAGAAATTGGTGTCAGCAGGAATCGTCGATCGCAAGTGCTGTCCCCGTCATCATCGAAGTCCGTTTCCGAAAGGACCGATGCCAATTCGACTCTAGATGCCGCCCTTCTGACACCGTCCGCTGTCTCCATATCCGTTTCAGCCACCATTAAAGGCGATAGGCGTTTGCTCCGTGTAATTATTCTCCATACTATGCATACACTGACGCACGTTATGGTTGCTATGGCTGACAGGAAAAGCGCGCTGACCGCCACTGCTTCTTTGACGCTTTCGCCAGCATATTTCATGCAAAGATTATCTAAAAGAAATCGTGAAAAATATGCACTCTAGGTGCGCCTCCTGGCATTCATAAATGTTTCACACACCATGGCCTAACATTTTAGTCGAAGAAAACCTATCCCATTTGGGCGGCCTGATGTTAATTTAGCTTTCTGACCAGAAATTTATCGAAGCATGCCATTGAACTTAGGGAAGTCCAATTCCTTTTAGCTTTAATCACATTCCATCTGATGTCAATTCGTTCATCCGCATTCTTTCTCCTCGCCTCGAACGTGTCTTCTGGTTCAAGATATTCTGAGAATCTCATCTAGGATTGGTGTAAAGGGCGGGGTTGCGCATGAGCAGGTTTTAGTTCCAGGAATGCAATTAGACAGCAATGCTTGGAGGTCCATCACAAATGCCCGCTCGCCACTTCCTCGATGCGCTCGTGATGCAGCCAAGCTTAACTAAAGAAAAAACCAGCGATATTGATTTTCTGAGAAAAATCTTACTTTGAAAACATTCATAAATGGATCGTAAGCCGCAGCTGCACGGTATACAAGACCCGTTCGGTGCCAGGACATAATCTCGAGAGAATCGACAATTTTGGCAATATTCACCCTCGTACCACGGCTTGCATAAACACACGCCATACGTGTCATCGCAAGATTCCGTACCAGCCGAATTACATAAGTGGCAGACGAGGCTGTCTGAAAAGGGCGACAATGTCAACTCCCTTGCCGAGAACATGCTTTCTTGAAACCGAATGAATCGACGACGTCCTATGATAGAAGAGCTCTCATTGCTACTGAAACAGAGCTCGGGCTCATTTTTCCACCATTCCTTTATCTATATTAGCTAAGGCTTTTCCTGACTGATACTGTGCGTAACCACCGCCTTTGTATTTGCGTCATGTAAAGGTATAATCTTTCGTGGGTTTCCCCGGTGCCCTAGTCCTTCGCCGTGTTTCAGCTCATTTATCCTGTACCTTATTTCGAACTTCTTTCAATTTTTATGACGCTGATTAATATACTGCTAGTTCGCCTTTGAAAAAGTGAAAACTGACACGTCGGGTGGCAAGCTTTACGACAGAGGAAGCAACACTCGAGAAAGTATTGAGCGAGTGTACGAAGACGACACTGCTCCGAGAACGGGCTTCTGTCGAGCAGTGTCATCTTATAGGAATTTTGATTAGATAAATGCAAAAACGACGAAAAAGCATTTTATCAACATTGCCGTAAAATATTTTCCTTGCTTAAAAGCTGCGAAGAATTTTCTTTCTGAGTGACTTTTTTCTGCTAACAAATTCAAGTTCAAAAACTTACCAAATCTCGTCATATTTCTAATGCCTGGGCGCAATAATTTCTAGTGCTGCAGACGCAATGCCAATGTCAATAGCAGCATGCAACCTAAAAGAACGGTCAATGCTTAAAATAACAAATACCGACAGGCGCAAGAATGGACGAGCTATGGGTCCGCGGAGAAGCTGGCACTAATGGGCGAGAAGAGCAGAGGCCGAGGCCGAGCTTATTCCTTGCTCTAATGTAAGAAGGAATAAAATCGGGATTGGCCTTATAAGGGATGTAGGTGAAGTTAGCAGAGTGTGAGGGGTGCAAAAGATGCCCCCATCGCGCACGTCCCCATCAGCCGTTGCTTATTGAACAAAAAAGAGACTAAAGTGTTTTAGAACTCTCTAATTTAGCCGCCAGGGGGGTCTGTTTGGTGACACAGCTCACGACCAGACATTGCAGTACGTAGAATACTAGCTGAAACATTCAGTTGCATTCTGGCTATCCTCTCATAACAAACGGCAGCCATGTGTGGAAATAAAAAAGCAGAAGTGACTTAGATTTCAGTTTAAAACTTTTCCCAAAGGTGCATGCCAATAATACAATGGATTAATAGAATTCGAGCAACCTCCTTCGACCAACGAGACCCTTAGGACGTCTAGTCAAGAAGATAAAAAGTTCATGGGGCTAGGAAAGGGGGTGCTGGCAGTTTGGAATAAGCCAAGTTGGACGAAACTGCGAGCACTTGAACCAAGAGCAGGCGGAAGCAAAATCAATATGCAATATAAGGGTTCCATGTGAGCTAAATGAAACGGACTGGACCATTGACTTTCAACGGCGACATCTTGGGTGGTAATGCGAATAGACCCAGCATAAAATAGGAATATGAACCAAATAGCAACCTTTCTAACCTATTTAAGACTCATGTCAGTCATTCCCTAACTTTCACTAAAAGTTATCAGCAGTGGGCAATCAAAATTTTTTGACTCTGCGGTAAAATATAAACGCACGAATGTATGCCCTAGTGTGGCATACATTCGTACGTTTATACGTTTCGTACTGCAAAGTGTCTACGTTAACCTAACTATAAACTGGCCTTTTACTCCCATTTTATGCGACCTTTCCTGGCGCATCCAATCCAGCACACGGATTTGCTACGTATATGCTGTGATAATCGGATGTCCGATCGCAGTGGTCGCAGTCGACCAATCAACGACAAATCTACAAGAATGACACTTTTTCGGACTCATACAGTACTGTAGCTCTCTCAAAAATACCGTAGCTTTCTATCGACAAAGTTATATGTCTTGAATGACACTTTGTATAAACTGTAGCTGCGCTGCATAACAAAATGCGGGGTAATAAAAATGAAAAATGCATTAACAGAGGGGTGTGCAGTCGATCAACTTGATTTTTCAAGGCTGCCGCTTGCTCTTGCTGTTTGCGAGCTTGGAAAGCTTTGGATGGAAGCTTTGGAAAGAGACGAGCTTGCCAAATTTATTATCAAATAAATTCACGGACTTCCAAAAAATCACAATCAGAAGCTTTTAGACCAGCCAAGCATCTGTGGCCGTGTGACACGAGCCTTTTGACGTTTGTTTGCACGTCCCTTTGCTAGAATGCGCCCTACATATACGCGTAAACGTATCCTACAGATGTCAGCATCATAAGCACAATGTATGCAGTTGCTAGAGGATGCCAACAAGTTTTTTTAACTTTACCAGCAGCCAACAGCACGAGATCCAAGTCAGAGTGATCGCAGCGCACACAAGCAACACTGGCAGCAATAGCCTCAAATCCAATTAGAACATAGTGTCGAATCCTGGACTGCGGGCTCGGTTAGTTTGGTTAGGCCTGTCAAATTGAATCCGACTTTAGCAACATGCCAATGTGCACAAAATAATCTTTAAAAACCATTGACAAATTGAGGCCTCCCGAGTATAAAGGTGTTACGTGACATTTTCTGACTTTTTGAGTTATGTTCAGATTCCTGGGTTTTCGACCACGGTCTTTACGGGCGTAAAAGGCATTTACTCGTCAGACTCACCGTTACTGAGATAACCAGAGCATAAAGGTGTTATGTGACTCAAACACTGCGAGTTTCCTGGCATAAGGGTGCTTTTAGCCCTATTACGACTGCTGAAAGGCGAAATCGCCCCCAAACAGCAAGCAATCTTTGGATCAATTTTTCTCGAAAATGGGTTTTTGTCACATAACACATTTATGCGGGAGTCCTCAATTTATGCTAAGCTCAAACAAGCGGTGCTTATATCAGTGCATTTTGAAATTCATATTCACTCATATCTCCACAGGTTTGCCAAATGGGTTAGACAAATATGAGGGCTGGCTCCCCCCGAATTTAGAACAATTGGTTGGAAACAATGTTCTACGTGCACTACTCTGACTCCGTCCCCCCCCCCCTTCCCCAGCTCCCAATGATTCCCGCTGCTGCGCGATCATTTTTTTGCATTTAAGATGCGAGCAAAATGTCCTATGGGTCTATAAGTTATTGAAAGTCGAAAAAAGAGTGTGAGCATGTCGTGTCCCTGAATAGATAATTTGCGTTGAATCTTAGGATCTCTAAAGTATTTTTTAAAGTGGATGTACGATACAACCGGGAAATAAGGTTTGACAATACGTGTAGCTGCGCCATGCCCACATGCCCACATGGCTAGCCATCCTAGCCTCCATGCAATTGCTGGTCTCAAAGTGTCTCGTGTCATAACAATCTGTTTTGGAAATAATACGACTGGTCTTTGCTTTTGTAACAAACTAGTTTGAATCAAGGCACTGCATGCCCTCATATGCAGTAGATCAGGTACGAAAAATGGGTGCTCAGTTCTTCTTTCAAATGCTCATCCTCTGACAGACATGAATCCTGAGCGGAACTTAAGCTTGAACTTGAGCCGGAACTTGAACTTGAGCTTGACTTGACTTCAGAGTACCAGAAAATATCTCCAAGCATGAAACGTGAAATACTTGTTTCAAGCAGGTTTTAATATCCGTTGCATGGCCTGTCGCATATAAAGGAAGTTGCATATCCATGCTATCCGAAATTGCAGTTGACCGAATTAGGCGGCTATGATAAGACAGCAGTTACCTTGCGCACTTACCAGGCGAATTCTCGACCAATGTATCGATTGGCTAGGCTGAGGTCTGGAGTGCCCCTTACTGTCTCCCACCTCGCCCTATTACAATCAGCATTCCTTCCACTCTTGCAGAGTGTAAAGACCTTACACTGCTCAAAGTTTGGTGCTACTGCCAGTGGTCATGCATATCCCAGGACCTCATTGATTTATGCGTTCCCACTGCTGACAACTGCTTCATTTGGCTCATTGCTACGCCGACTTCTACATTTTGATTAAAATGAACATCTACGGCTGCCTTTTGATCGTGTTTGTCTGCGTGTCAGTAGAAACGAATGCGTCAACGATCAACGCGAGCCTGGACTTGGCCATCGTCATTCACGGTCAGCTATGGACCGATGCCTTGGCGAACATGAAAACCTTGCTTGGTGATTTGAAAGGCATATTCACATTCGGTCAAAATCAAACGCGAGTGGCTCTACTGGCGAATGATGGAGGAAAGTGGACGGCGCTGACGAATTTGACTGGTTCGCCATCCGGATTTGCTATGGCGGTCGGACACTTAAGGTTTGCATCACCAACGTTGGACATGGCGGAGGCGCTGAAAATTATTCAAGACGGGATCCTTGTGCACAAAGAAAGATTCAGAGCGATTTCGGTGTTGACTTTGTCCAGTTCTGTATCAGTAGAAGCGGTGCAGCGAGGACAAGCACTACGCAAGGATGGTGTGCAGTTCTACATCATCTGCGAAATTTTCAAGAACAACGACGACCTTCTACGACTTTACGAACTCGACAGAAATCTAACAAACTTCCCTCACGCAACTGGTCTAGCGAAGACCTTTACGCTAAATCATTTGAAAGCAGTGAAACGGAGAACCGAAATGGATCAATGCGTATACAACGAATCCTGCTTTTTCTCTAGCTCTCAAAGCCAATGCAAGAAGGAATGGTGGACGCCGTCAATTCCCGATGTCTATGGCGACTGCAGAAAAGTCAAATCTCCCCCACCGATCAGTTCTGGAACGTGCGATAAGCAGGAATGCACAAAACTGTGCGACAAAGCTTGGCCTTGGCCGACTGCCTTACCTGCTTGCGATGCGAAATGCGGAGTCAGCGTGAAGCGAAAATGGAAACAATTGGAACATTGCCCTCGCGAATTCAAATGACCTACTTGTACAACTACAGCAACCACCACCACCACTACGACCAAGCCTACGACAACCACCACAGCAACCACATCGCCAACGCCATCGACTTCGACGACGACTAAACCGATTACTACTCCAACGAAAACGCCAGCAACTGCACCGGCGACTCCAGCAACCACTGGAGCGTCACCAACGACAGCATCTACAAGCACGGGTGAGACTAAGACCACAGCGCCAACAGCAGAAGCGACCACAACGGCCAGTTCCGCCACAAAGCTGACATCTCCCACAACAACGACAGCTAAGGTTACAACGATGTCAACGAAAGCCTCCGCGGACAATGACCAAACTGCCTCGACTCAGGTGAACAGTGCCGCTGTGGAAAGCTAGCAGATCGCTTTGGCCGTGGCGCTCGTGATCGCCACCATCGCTCTCATTTTTCTCGTCGTTATACTAGTAATACGATGCAGGCGAGCAGGACATGAGAAAGCTGTCGCCCCTTCGGTCACTCTCACCGACGCTTCTGCAATGAGTGCGACATCGAATTCCCTGTTTCCCTATTCGCTCAATTCGACTGCATCGATCAGGCCGACGTCGACCCATTCCGCCTCCCTGCCCTTAGCGAGCTTCATGGCCAAGAAAAAGGCGGTGAACAGCGGGAAGAGCAGCGACCACTCAACGGATCTGAAATCGTTCGATAGTAGTAAGCAGCAGAAGACGTCAGCCACTCCGACCAAAAGCGTGGGGAAAGCAGCAGAGAAGGGAGCCAATGCGGCCAAAACGAAAAAAGCTTGACGCAAGCATCTGAACCTGTGGGAACTGTAGGAGCCAAACCAAGCGAAGCACTTGTATTGCCCTCCAAAAATGACTGTGCTCGACTCGTCAGGGTCCCACAGGGTTACGTGCGTATATTTGTGGCTCATGTGCTCATGGTGCAGCAATTTTAAAAGTTTTTGCTTGCTGATTTGTTGATGTCTTTCACTGAAGCTTCAAGGTCGTGGATACTTTCCTGGAATTTTTAGTTTGCTCCTGCTCATTCTACTAAAATAGAACCTGGCACTTGAATCCAAAATGGCAAGCCCCAAAATGGCAAATCCAACCTACCCCCAAACCAAGCTCAAACGTGCGGTTGAAGTGCATCGCTGTGGATGAATTCGAGGATGGGAGACCAGTATCTCCTTGTTCGAGGAACAGGGCTTGTAAGATTTAGGTGCCCTAGTGAAAATGGTCCCTCAGCTGGGGTCGATTTTATTAAAAACTTGCAGCTCCAAAAGGGAATGGTTGGTGAGATATGAGCAGGATACACTGGTACGCAAAAAAACCTGGGCGGTGCGCAAAAAAAAATGCAGTTTGATTTCTTATTTTTTGGCATCTACTGGCAAATAGGACCAGATTAGAAATGCATTTATCAGATTCGCCATCAAACTCTGACCGAGCTGACATGTTTATTCTCTTATCAACGATTTCTAGCGATCATCAGCATTTAAAAAACGAGTAGTACCCCTTATTCTTGATAACTGCCTCGAGACGACTGGCCATACTGGCAATCAATTTTCAATCAGTTCGATCGGCACGTCACCCCAAATAATTTTTAAGCGTTCCCACAGATAATCCAAGTTTTAAAACTGAAAATAACGCAGTTTTTTCTCGCAATAAGCCCACAAATTCTCGAGCGGATTCAAATCTGGACTTTGCGGAGGCCAATCAGAAATAAAACTTATCGCTTGCTTTTTCAACCAAGTTATCGATTATTCTGGCGTGTGGCACGGAGCGCCGTCTTGCATGTAGATGCAATCGTCCTCGGGATAATCGTCGTCGAGACATGGAACCAGATAATCCCGCATGACTTCTTGATAGACCTTGCTATCGATAGTAATCCTGGCTGGAACTCGATAAATTCTACTAACCCCTTTCCCGCTAAAGCAGGCCCATACCATTACACCAGCTGGAATTTTGACTTTTTAACTGTGCAGGCCGACTAATATTCTTCACCTTTTCTTCTGATACATCTTTGTGGACTATCGGAGATAATGCAAAATCTGCTTTCGTCCGACCAAAATACCGATTTCCAAAAGGTACCTCTCAGGTCTCAGGTTGCTTTTTGGGAGTCCAAAAACCGAATTCGGAGGTGCAGTCAGATTAGCCCATGCAGCTTTATCACCTGCCAGGTAAGTTGCTTCTGATACCTCTGGAGATCTTTCTGAAGATGCGAGTGGAGCACGACTCACTCAACTGCTCAAAAATGTATCCATCGCAAGGTCAACTTTCAGAGTTAAAATGTGCTGCCTAGTGTCCTGTGGAGGCCAGGGGAGACTCTTCCACTAACCTCCCAGCCTCTCTCTCAAGGAAGAATTTTGAGTAAAGCCACCATGACAAGACCTCAGGTCGCTTAGTAAAGCATTTTCACAGAAATGTGCGTCGCACTGATAATATATTTCACTGAAAAAGTGGTTTTTTGTGTTTTAGTCTATTTTTTTCAAAAAGCATGGGTTTTTATGGGTTGGGTGAACTAGCGAATGGGTTGGGTTTGACTTTTTCAAAATGGGTTTGGGTTGGGTTCGACTTCAGAATTTTTCGGTTGGGTTTGGGTCGAACTGTGAACCCATCGTCGGACCTGGGGTTATCCAGGGGGCACTGCTAGGAGGAAGTGATTGGGTCTTGCCCCCTCCCAAGCAGGGAACGTATCTAATCATGTAATAATCGAAAACATTCCTGGATGTACTTCCGCCCAATGTCTCTTCCTTAGGACACATCTACACGGAACATAAAAGAAAATATGGAAAAAGCTGACGATGGACCTCCCAGTACAATCACATAACATACTCAATCATCACCTAAAAAAATGCCGAACAACAAAATAAAACGGATGCAATGACTGTATAACTGAAGAGCACCATCTGCAGGCATCCCATGTGCTCTTGTTAACTGCAGTAGAATTTGAAGTGAATCTAGCACGGTCGATTTAAAAGGGAGCATTTGAACGTTTACGAATATCGTACCTTTTGTGAGCTAAGGCTGCTGATAAAGTGAACTTCTTCTCTTACGTATATTTAAATCTACCAATATCATGATGGGCCCTTTTTAAAATGTACCACCGCAATCTTTTCTTCAGAAGGTTTCCCTGTTACAGAAAATGACAAAACATAAAAATCAAATTCCAAAACCATTTTCAACTCGAATAAAAGCAAATCAATGCACAGTTAGGTCATTTTGATCACATGCACTTCATTATGGTCAAGGCTAAAAAGTGTTAACAAAGTCACAAAACCAGCACATCTTCACAAAGCACTACTCATGTTTGTCGAATGAAAGTACAACAAAAAAGTGACAAAACACAAATAGCTACTGTATAAACTTGGCCGCAATCCGCGAAACTAGAAACTGACCGGACGAAATTTTACAAGAAAACAAAATAAAATAAGTAATAAAAAATGTAGTTAGCTTATTAGTTTTTAAAAAATCTAAAAACTTTATATACACATTGGTCCAGTTCAACGCTGGTCGATACTTGATCTGATCAAGACGTGCAGTGTGCATGCCAAACGATCAAGATCTACAAAGTATTCAGCAACAATTACAAAACAATACGAATTTTGCGATTATTCAAAAAAAGTGAAACTGCATGCTCATCACGATTCATACCTCAGTTTCATCCGCATCCTCTGGTCCGATCAACAAAGCTGGTCTTTGCGATAGACTCGAAAAATATGCTTGATCGTCTCTTCGACGCTGCGGAGCGGCTACAGTATGCCGATGCTGATCATTACGACTGAAGTATTGACCCTGCGGTTGGTAGCCGTAAATGTCGTCCTTGGTCACGCCTGTTTCATGGTGCGATCGACGAGTTTCGGTCATCCATGACAGCTCAGTGTCGGTGAGTGGAGGTGGACGCGCACCCGTGGGTGTGTATGGGAGACCCCCGACACCCCTTTGATACCAGGATCCTTGTTGACTGTGTCGATATTCCGATTCCAGCACGGCTTCAGGCGGCGGCGTTTCGGGACAGTCCTCGATGTCGGCTATGATACTGACACTGAGTACGAACCTGGATCGCGGTTCGTAACGACGACATAGGCCGATCAAACTTGGGTCCTTACCAGAGTCCACCAAGTCGGACACGGTATAGTAGTGAAGGAAATCGGACACATCGCCGGGAGGGACTCTCAATGAACGCCATCCACCGCCCACATCCTTCACGTAATGCTTGGCCCAATTAAAATTAATAAAACGGAAATTGACTGATCCGCGTCCACGGGTTTGATAGCCTCGTTGAGCCACTCGGGACATTTGAAATTGGGATTCCGTGTCTTGGCGTACTTTCAAAATGACTTGCTTGCACAGGGTGTTGATACGGGCAAAACTGCATATGTCCAAATGACGATCCCAATGCGCACGGCGGCACACACGGTTGCAATAATAGGTGTAGCAATGGTGACAACTGACATAACCGCGTCGACGTGCTTCATCTATTTCGCGTTGACGACTGCAGTAGCCACATTTCACCCACAATTTTTCGCGCTAAAATGCAAATATGTATGAGACAATACCTCATTAAAAATTTTAAGAACCCAGCCAAAAAACGGAAGCTTTACAGGTTGCGGTTTTGTAATTTTTAACCAAAACACACAAAAAACTTGACACTTGAGCGGGATTCGAGCCCGCGACTCTGGGATCACTAGTCGAGTTTTAACCACTAATGGTTAGCACACTGGGCGGGTGGACAGGTGACCTGTACCAATTTGTATATATTAGTGTGGGACGAAATTTCTGTCACTGCTGTGCGGAGTATCAAGAGTTCATACATAGCTCACATGCTGAAATTTGGTTTTGTATACAGTCTGCGATTTCTGTTCTAAGCTTTGTCAAGGTTTTTACAGTGCAGAGGCTAAATAAAGATAACTGGGAGGCATTAAAATATAGGCTGGAAAGAAGTTTCAACCCTGCAAACTCTCTTTCACCCCCTATTCACCTTCCTTTCGAAGCGAAGCCCATCCCTTCCTCCAGTTACCTTCAACAATTCATTTGCCAATTCTGGTTCCAGCAGACACTTGTCCATCAACTCCTGATTGGTTGTATAGATACCGGGTCCTTCCAAATTGGTGGGTGTCCGTGGTCGGGCGGGCAGCACTTGGGTGTCGTCCAATAACGAGTGACTCGATTCATCAATTGTCGACAAGGCGTTTTTGCCGCCGACGGGCACGGCCAACATGGAATCGAGGATTTCGTCCAATGTCAAATGCGAGGGCAAGCGACGGCCTTTATTGCCTGTTATAAGAGAAAATGCGTGCAAGGTCAATCGGTAATGCGGAGATGGGTACGTAATTGCCCTAATCAGGTTGATAATTGCTGGCCAAAGACGAAGCTGAGCGGTGGAAAGAATTTCCAAGTAATCTAGAGAACCATTGGAAAGGTGAACGAGGGGGGACGACAGGACAGAACCCGATCGCTAGCCCACTTCAAT
The DNA here is from genome assembly GCA_030248295.1 of Mesodorylaimus sp. YZB2_4. Lineage (NCBI taxonomy): Eukaryota > Metazoa > Nematoda > Enoplea > Dorylaimida > Dorylaimidae > Mesodorylaimus > Mesodorylaimus sp. YZB2_4. The sequence continues at coordinate 347,557 of JASANH010001100.1, forward strand.
CAAAAGCGAGTCAAAACCTCCCAAACTAGAACCTCGAAGCTTACCTGCACCAGATCCAGAATCAAACAAGGCATCACCCGCCACCTCGATCACAACACTGTCTCGCTGCCCAGGCACATTCCAATCGGCTGGTACTGCGGACACTGTCCACCCGCCAGGCATGTGCCTTGGTTGCTGATTTTGGAATGAGCTCCTTCTTTCGATTTGTGGTGGCTGTGGGGCTGGATATGATGGTGGCTGGTCTTGGTGGCGATACGGCTCGAAAGCTGTGGGTTTACTCGGTGTCTGCTTCCGTGGTAGTAGATCCGAGGAGTAAGGCGTCGAAGTATTCAAGGGCGCGTCCCTAAACGATCCATTCGAGCCTGGCGCTCCTCTTGGAGCTGGTGAAGGTTTGGTTTGTTGCGCATGGGTCGTGGATTGTGGAGCACGATGGGGGTATTTGACATCGATCACGTGACCTGGTCTCGAAGTTGGCCGCGATTCGGGTGACGATGTGGGCGAGAAGCTTATACTGGCAGTCGTGTCGTAGTCTTCGTCCTTGAGTTGGTTCGGTCGTACAGTGGCAACTGGAACTGGTAAGCCCTGAGTGGACAGACGTTTCAGCTGTTGCTCCTCCCAAGTGGCCTCGTCGTCAATATCTTGAAAGTTCAAGGCCGTTCTCGATTTCCGCATTTCCTCGATTTCGTCCTTGTATCTGTCGAAAAAGTGTTTCGGGATTTCGAACTCCGATTTTTTCTGGTTCGTTGAAGAAATGACTGTTTTTTCCAGAATCGATTTCGAGACCGATGTATAAGTAGATGATGATATGCTCATTGTAGTTGTGCTCGTCTTGGATGGCTCGGTTGGTTTTCTCGGTTCTGGGCGCATCAATTGAGGTTGAGCTTGTGTTGATTCAGCTGGTTTGGCAAGTGGTTTTGGAGAATCGTATGTTTTCCCTGGCGTAGATTGCTGGCTTCTGACTGAGTCGGTCGGCTGCTTTCTGGTCGATTCTGGTGAGCGCATACCATGGGGGCCACTAATTCGACCACCGTACACCCAAGGACTGGTGTACCTCGAAGATGGATCATCTTGTCGTTTCTGTGTTGCAGGAGTGGACGACTTCGCAAAAGAGCTATGAGTAGTCTCGACTGTCGTCCGTCCATACCCATAATGACTTTGGGTACTTTTCGGCCGCTCTGTTGGTCTCTCGGTCAAATATGCTGATAGCCGCGGTTGGGCCTGGTCTGGACTTGGAATCTTGCCACCTGGACAGTAATCAGAATTCAAGTACCAATCAGGTATTTGTAATTTTTCCGTCGACTTACGGAATCGTAATTCGTGCTCAGATAAATCTTTTTCATCCTTGTCGCCAAGTATTTTTTGTAATTGATTTTCTGGCGGTTCTAACTCTGCTCTGGCTCGTTCACTCATCAAATAATCAGCACTTTTGGCTCGGTTATGAACTGTTCGACCGCCACTACCATCGGACACTCCTCCATTGGTCACTTTCGTCCTTTTCCTGCTTTCATGTTCGATTTCACGCTGCACTTTGTCCAAATCAGTTTCCACAATGGATTTCTGTCCTCGGTTACTGTACTGAGACGTGTCGTCCACATCCGTTTCCAGCACGCCTGTGCTGTAGGCTCGTGATCTCGCGTATAAATCATCACCGTGTTTGGCAGCCGCCGCATTCAGCCGCTTTTTGTAAGATGCCCAACTTTCTTCCGCCTTCTTCACGATCGATTCGTATTCTCGATCGAATCTAGGTTTCGGTCTGACGTATGCTGGAGGAGGCAGGTCATTCACATCCAGAACGTGTAAGTGTCCACTACGCGATAAGTATTCCAAATATGGCCCTCGTGGTGGATCGGGTAAACGGACATTTTCCATTGAGACGTTGAATTTCTTTTCAAAATCTTCGATACTTCGATACAAATCCGAGGCGCTGGCTTTTGTGGTCAAATATTCTTTTTTGGCTCTGTCAATTTTTGCCTTGTATTTATTTCGTCTTGACCTCTTACTTTCTTCTTCAGCTTCAGCCTCGGCTCGTTTTTGCTCGTCTCGAAATATTTTATATTCCCACAATTCTGGCGCAACTGGAGTTGTGGCGCGAAGTGACGAAGATGGTTTTGAGTCAGCGCCTTGATTGCTGTACGATTCCATACTCTCGTCGTGTTTAGTTTGGATCACAGTGGTTTTAGATTTTTGTTGATCTTCCAACATAGCTTGTCGCAATTCTTCATTTTCTGCCAAGTTCATCGAATTTCTCCAACGTAACAGATTTTGTTGCTTTTGATTTTCCAACGAATTTTCTGGCCGACGATTCCAATTGGTAATATTCTTTTCGCTCAATGGTACCGTTGGTTTGGGCGGTGACGCTTGAGGCGCTGGTTTGTGGTCTTGTTTCGGTGGACTACGTTTCGGTGGCTCGGGTTTGACCGGTGATGGCGATCTGGCGTAATACGGATCTTCGAGTAATTTTTGTAAGTGATCAGAACTTGCGAAAAGAGTCTTCTTAGATTCCTTGCTTTCTTGGGGCGCCCTGAAATAAAAGGGATGGTAGAACGTTGTGGGATGCATAAAACCCAAAATGACTTTAATTTGGTCCCGAAATGGACTTTGTGGACTTCAGACCCGAATGACGATGTGAGGCCACCGCCATCGGGCGGTTGGGAAGGTCCAGGAACTCCTCTGCGCTGGACTGTAGATGCTCTGTCCAGTCATGGCATCTACCCTGCATGTCAGCAAGGCAATTAGTATTTAGGAATACCTAATCGCACAATCACCCTATCGAACACTGCACCTAATAACACCATTAAGCCACCCATCCTTCCAAACCGCCACAAAACAGCCACGTAGTGCTGACACTTCCGTCCTATCGTTATCATGCCATCCATAGAACAAAGTAAACACGTCTCAAGCTGACTCATGTTATCTCTATGCCCAGCTAATGTCAAATGCTAGCGGTTAATCTAAAGCCCGACCGAGATCCAAAAATGTGCATGACGTGAGCAACGCGTTTTATTAATGGAATAAAAAGCATCCCGTATTTGGAAGGCACAAAAGTATGCGTTGAATATAATTAAAAGGTACAATAAAAAAGTTATGCATGTTTAGGATGGAAGGGATATGCCCTGCATGCTTTCTATGCCACAAAGATGTATCATTTCTTGAATGCACGCATGACTTATTCCTACTCTAAACAAACTATGCGCGTACCCTCAGCATGGAAAACCGGATACTGTCCACCCGTTCGTTTCAACATGATGAAAATGCTGACGACGTCAGTCTTACGACTGTATCACATGTCTTTTTACCAAATGATATTTAAACGTTCAAGTTAACTTTTCAAGATTTATGCAAGCATTTCAAAGACTGTAAGCTTAGATTCCAGTCAAAATAGGTCGGGACATTAGCTCACCTGACAGGTGTAGTAGCAGTGGAGCGGCTTCTGGTCTCGGTGCCATTAATTTGTGGTTGCTCATAATTCTGTCGTTTCCTTTCGGGTGATCGCATACTCGTACCTCGACGTGGCGATAATTCACGATGCCTTTGCTGAAATATGCTGGCCGTTCCTCTCGGTATGACACCATAGGTCGGTGTCACTTCGACTGGCCTCGTTTGCTGCTGATGATAACTCATTTCTGTCCGGTTTTTCACTTCCAAACCAGAAACGTCATAAACGTCGTTGGAAGAGAAAAATAACAAATCAGGGTTTGATTTCGTCGTTGAGAAAAAATCTCTTTTTGTCGTTGTCACTGTTGAACTGACGACCAAGGACACTGTGCCAGTTTCATCAGCCAATAAGTTCTCATTGGATGCTTGGGCGACCTTGGAAGCGGCTGCTGTTGTCGCTCGGGCCAAGGCTATGTATGGATTCGAAGCAACGGCGTTGGCGCTAGCTTCTGCCAAAATCTTACGATGTGACTTTGAAGAGGAATAAGCCGATTGGGATCTTGGCGAATCTGGATCGTTGATGATCGCCTGTGATGTCGCACTGGCCACACAAACGGCCTCGCTCCCTTGATCGAATGAGCCACTAAACCCGAGTCTCGATGAGGCAGCCAGACTTGTAGGAGTGCTAATTAGCATGGGAGTTAATGGAGTACTCGCGGGACGATTCCTTTTGTCAACGAGTTCGCGTTCGTGGACAATTGTTTGAACGGAGTCGTTAGGATTAAATTTGAATTTAGAAACACAAATGAATTCGTCCTTGCCACCCGCCTCGACGACAGTCCTGGTACTGGCCGTACCGTTAGTGGCGGCGGGTTGGGATGTGGAATACCGGTTCTTATCGTGCAACCCTCTTTCCACGCTGAGACGACGAGGACGAGATGGAGGCTGGAATTCGGCGTCCACCTTCTCCTCGTGTGACAATAAGGCGCTTGTTGCTGTCGCTTTCGTTTTATTACTCTCCTCTCCACCCGCTCCCGTTCCTGCTCCTTCGTACCGCGCGCTCGTACCACTGACTGAAAAAGGATACAAATACACTCTAAGAAAACTACACACTATTTTTGCCCCAAAAACCTAGCCATCATTTTCAACAAGCGCGTTCGGGTCAGCCGTGCACTGGCCACTCGCAGCCCTCCAACTGTGCTAATGGTCTCCGCAGTGGATGAAACGGGTGTGTCATAAAAATCATCTGGGCCAACTTCCCACCACTAGAGACTAGATTTTGGTGAATGGGCTATTCACCATAAATGACTAACAATATCGTGGAATGCAGATGACCGAGGGCGGGAGGTCACTACGCGGTCAACCTACTGGCTTTTTACATTTTCTGCTCAGCAGGCCGTGAAAACGAGATAAACAACAGTGTCCAAATATGGTAAGGCGTCAATTCGCACAAACATCCCTGTTCATGTGTTTTGAGCGCGGCGGGTGGCCAAGAACGGATGCCAGGTACGACGAGGGCATCGATAATGCTCAAAGGAAAAGCTAAAAGATGGCCGGCTTTGGTTACTAGGCGACAAGGCCTTGCAGGTAAACAAAGCAGACGGGACCGATCAATACCAAGTATGTACAGGTTAGTCATTCCTAGCCTCCAGCCAGATGGGCGTACACATAAACTAGTAGGGACCTACAGTCACTGCGCCTGACAGTGCACAACATACCAAACCGGGCAGGAGGGATGGTGGCCAACTCGGCAAATAGGCTGTACACGAATAACAAAGTTTCCCCTCGCCAAAGGCCAGGAAAAAAGAAGCGCGTAAGGTTAGGGAATTTGAAATGTTTGGAGAGCTAGAAAAGGAAATATGCGACCATTGACGACCCGGATTGAAAAGGATTCGTGTTGGCACTAATAAAAATTGACTATCGGAAAATTCAAAAATAGAATTCCATATACTAAGAGGCGAGCACACGATGCCGCCAGAAAAACACGTCTAGAATATATCACCTGTCCAGGCAATAAACTGGGATTTCTCTCGTTACCCGTTCCATAAAATGCAAATGATGGTGGTTCGGGGGGGGGGGGCGGAAATTGCACACCTTGGCGTTTGGTCCCATTTGCCAATCATTCTCATCTTCCATTTTCGCATGACCGCACGCAGCACATCGATAATTCTCTGTTCCACGACCCCCACCCGCAAGGACGATTGAGGGAATATCTAGCTGTTCAATGAACGACTGTTTAAAAGGTGATTCACCTATTTTGCTTTCTTAGGCGCGAGGCCAAACCAGTGACTTAGCCAGCAGGTGCATTACGGATGCGGTCATTAACCTTGGGTGCCTTGTGACTCCCGTGTTAGCATTTCGGATACACCATTCCAGCAATGTACATATACCATCTAGTTTTCGATAAGATTGTGCAAAGAGACTCGAAAAATCAGCGAGTGTGTGAGGGAAATAAATTTCACCTGTTTTCCCCACTCTGGCCTCTCAGGATGATCGAAAAAAGTGACAGGATTACTTTTCGCTGCGAGCCCTTTTCCTAGACCACTTTCGTGAACGTGACAATGAAATCCATTTATAAGGTTTTTATCGCGCGTGAAAATATATGTAGAAATTTGAGGACCATCACAGGACAAGTTCACAAAGTGCATTTTTCGATTTCTGAGTTCACAGGCTAAGAATTCCAAAAATTTTGATTTGAAGACAGTTTTTTGAGCGCGTCAGAAAAACCACGAAAAATGTTCACCTGAACTTGTTTGCGGCATTCCTGCAGTTGGCACATGGCCAGAATTCTGTGCTAGTCTCCTGCGTTCTTGCCCTTTATTGATGACCAAGGTTACAATAGCCTCAAAAGACAAACCACTAGAAAAAATCGGAGAAGCAAATAAAAGTGGCTTTCTCAATTTCAGCTTTTGCAAACGTTCCGTGGCACGATTTAAAGTGTTCCTTCCTCAGACAGTCCTTTTTGATGGGAGGCCACGCGAGGTGAAACGAAACTCCCACACGGACAATGGTCGTGGCCGAGTACACAAACACGAGCACATCGGTCGAATAAGACCCCCTGAGACCCTTCTACAATGGATTCCGACAGCCGTGTCAACATGTTGTACAAACCGCCAAACAGTACCGTACACAGACAGGACAGGGCCAGAAGCGACAACAAAATGCTCACGAACCCAATCTTCTCCTGTTTGGCAACATACACAGTCCATTGGTTGAAAATTGTGTTTGCTCATCAATTTTCAATTCCTAAATTCCAATAAAGCTTCCCAGGCCAGCACGAACAGGTGAACACGAGTATTCATATAAACTCGGCCACCCTATTGACTAGCGCCAGACAGGAATGGCTGTACATAACACGCCATGGTGTTAGCTAACAGGAACCACTACACAAGCAGCCGACCAACGCGCTTGCAACCCTCGCCAGCTTCGTAGCTTAGACAGGCTTGGTTTGTGGTTTTGAAATGCTTTGGTTACGTCAACGCGACACGCACGCCTATTGCAAGCCGTGCTTGCCCATTGAGTAAACGAATTCTGAACCAGGAATTCAAGGAGTGCATAAAGTGTACTCAGGGACCTGGCTGGGTGCAGTGATGGCGGATTCAAGTGGGTTCGACTGTCAAAGTCTCAGGGTTCGGAAAACGAGTGCAAGAGAGGGAGAAAAGGTGGTTGAAGAGTAGTCTGATCAGAATTTGACATCAGTTACCTCTTTCCACAAATCAGCGGAATCAAGGAGCACAGTTCGGAACTTACCAGAATAGGCTCCATGATCATGCCCTTCGACCAGGTGGTAGCCCGTGGTCATCATTTTACCAGTGCCTGTCGTATAGTCACCGTTTACGTTAGGAGTAGATAATGCCAACGCATGCACAGCGCCCGTTGCTCCAGTGCCATTGCTGGATAATAAATCGTCGCCGACGCGGTCTCGTGTCGACGACGACGACGACAAGCCAGTATTGGCCAGCCCATTCAACGAGGGCGGCCCTAGAAAAAGCACCCTATAGTATCGAAATGCAACAGCCCACTGTATGACTATCCCCCCCCCCCCCCCCAACTGCCGATGCAATTCACAGGGAACAGGTAGATGGGCGACTGAGTGAAGCGCATTTGAATTCAAAATTTTGAAAAGTTTTGAATTTGGAAATTTTCAAATGGAGGTCAATTTTGCCCTGTCAGGTCTGGCGAAATGAGAATAGAAGAGTGAATGAAAATTGACAGTCCAATGCCTGCAGGAAGATATTGACATGGATTCTTTTGTGGTTGCGCAGTCAAGTGAAAGTGAGCACATATACTCGTACTGTACACTGGGCTGGACTGGGTTAGGGGGGGGGGGGGAATATCACTGCTGTATTTGGGGAGACCAGTGGCATTCTCATGCAAGGCCATTCTCCTTACTTTGCAAAGTGGACTTCAATAAGGCCTCCATTTTTGCAGCGTTTGTGCCATTCGGTAGGGAATTGACTCGACTGTTGAGAATGCTGGTATCTAAGCTGTCATCGTCGTTCTTATTGGCCCCGAATTCTTCCATGCCCGATCTCGGGGCATCACCGTACAACTCGCCATATCGAGCGAATCGTTGCAATGCCTTTTCCAAATCGATTTGATCCATACACGAGGAGGAAACAGTGGAAGTGTCCTCCTCGACAGGCTCGATATCTTTTAGTATTTTACTAGAAATCTGACTTTCCACCAATAGGCTTTCCTGTTTGAGTAAAGTAGTCTTTGTCGGTTCTGAACTTGTCGTAGAGGAGGAGACGGTGCGAGAAAGAAGTTCAGATTTGTCGCCTTCCTCTCCTTCGCGACGATGATATTGTTGATAGGCCAGTTGGAAACGACGTTCTCGTTTGGGTAACGACAACGAAGAAGACTGGTCTTCCGTCGTCGCCCCTAAACGGTGTTGATCCGAGTCGAGGCAAGGTTTCGACGTGTCGTCACAACTATTATTATTTTTACCTCCGCCCTCGTTTAAACTCGTTTTCACTCCGGCATCGGCATTACTAATGTTCGAAGAAGTTAGGTGAGGCGAACCAGTTTGAACCCTTTGAACATCTTTCACTTTATCGTCAATCGACGATTGTTCATCCTTCGTCTCATTGATGGCTAAAAGTGAGGAATGACCGTTTCGGTGGGCGGAAATCGATTCTTGGGCTCCTTCTGCTTGATCGTTTGTACTCGCGTCAGACGTGGACTGGGAAGTAGTAGAAATCAATTCAGTGGTTTCTTGGATAGGAGCTTCGTCGATTGGCAAATCGGTCGCGATCGATGTCCTTCCACTGCTCGTCGGGGTCGACACACTTTCCAGCTCATTATCTGAGCCTCCGTTCTCTCCCGCTCGCTCTTGCTTCGGATTTGTAGAAGAGTTGAGACGGGTTTGAATCGCTTCGACAAACACTTGATTGGTAGCTGCTGCGAGGCCGTTATTGCCAGTCAATGCTGGTAAAATGGCCAAACCAGATTCGTGACGCAGAACGTGATGTGACGACAACGAAAGGAACGAGGATAACGCTCGTTCTGCACACTCGCTAGGACCAACTGGAGCTGTGACGAAAGCACGGTCTGTTGTTGGGGTTGTGTCCTCGGCAACGACTCCCCCTGCATCCAATTGAGGCTGGGGCACGTTTTGCTCAGGTAAACATGGCTTTCGTTTTCTTTCTTCCTTTCCACACATTTCATTTTCTTGCTCGGCTATCACGTTGCTGCTTGCCGAGACGTGATCGATTTTCTTCTCCCACCTTGACAGCGTGAAGCCTGTTTGAGCATCGTGAAACGAGCAGGTAGGCGTGGAAGGGTATGGATCGCCATCCACGTATCCTTCCTCGCCACCATAATCATTGACCGTTTCGGTACTCGATGAACAAGCAGTAATTGTGGGTGCTAAGCGATAATGCTCACTGTCATTCTTGCATGGCGCAGTTGATGATCGACTCCAACGTTGAGAATCTTCGAGTTTCGATTTTGCACAAATCTGATCATCTTCCGGGAAATGCGAGCCACCGTTACTGCTCAACGAAGTCAAATCATCCGTTTCAGACACTTCTGTGATTGTGTCCAGATCGCGGACAATGTCTGTGGGTTGACGAGATGATAATAAAACTTCCGCCTCAGCTAATTCTTCCAATAGCAAACTGGTCGATTTTGATACTTCGTCTGTGACTGAGCTAATAAAACCAGCTGGCAAATCGGAGCCGAGGAAGTCCTCCATGGCTTCCTCATCATTGTCGTCATGAAACTGAGTGGACATTCCGAAATTAGTGCTCTCTTCGTCCATATTAGGGTAGAGAAGAGGGAATGGTCCGCTAGTCGAGCCTACAATCTGCTGATCGCGGGGAGGAGGGGGTGGGGAAACGAGTGGTCTACGAAGACTGCTGACTCCGTAAGTTTGGCTGGAAGTGGTGGTCTTATGAGAACCTATAAGTTCAGCGGGGTCTGGATTATCGCATTGGTGAGGGGCCTGGGCGGAGTGGGTGCCCAAGATCATCCTAATTGTAGAATCGTCGTGGCCGTATTCGTCCTCGACGAGCCATTGAGGGGGATGGGAGCGCCGGAAATTTGGTTCCATTGTGACAGTTGAAATTGCTCGTGTGGTAAAATCCTGCGCAGTGTCCTCGTCGGCGGTCGACGGCCACTCGACGAAAACATTATTGTGAGTAGAGTTACGGCAGCAAGACGACTCGTTACTGTTCCGTGGTGCCTCTTGTTCAAGTTCAATCGGTGAGGCCGGCGCCGACGAATACACTAACAATGGCCGAATTCTAGACGCGTCCTCCGACTCGCTCACTGAGGGCGAAAGTTGATCATCGTTTTTTGATTCGGCTGAGTTCAGACTTCGTTTCGGCGCCAATCGTTCATCGAACGGTCTCCGGTTTTTGCGTTGCTTACGAGCACGTCGGTGACTCGATTTCGATACTGGTTTGGGCGAGGTCGATGAAGACGCACTGGCGCCAGACTTGGATCGAAACCATCGCCAGTGCTCGCTCGACGAATCGCTTGACGAGTCTTGGCTGGTGCTTAACTGACTTCGAGGTCGATGCTCATCGTCACTGTCGTCATGGCTTTTGGAGGCATCCGTCAACGATACGATTTCAGCTTGCTCGCTTCCACTCTCAGGGTACCAAGCTAATAAACGCCAGGCTAAGAGCAAAGTTAGCAAAGTACTGAATACGGCGGCTAGAAAGGATTCAAAAGGTGAATCGTTTTTATAAGGAACGACGGCTAACTGCGTCGTATGGTCTGGTCTGCTCTCAGTTTCCTCGAAAGCGGCGACGAAAGCAGCTTCGCGAGACGCGGTGGCTCGGTCGGCGCTATTCGGTCTGTCTTGTTGCTTACGAGCCGAACTGTTTGCCTTTTCCCGTCCACAGTCCTCGTCTGTATCCTTGCCTCCTTCAAAGCCACCGATGCGCCAAAAATGAGCCGACGTCCAACGCGAGGCCATGGCCCAGACATAAATAGGAACGGATATGAATTCAGTGTAAATACATTTCCGTATTTGGGCGAGAATCGGGCCCGTAATTGCTATAAATCCAACAAAAAATGATCCAACTACCCAATTCTATTCCACATTCGTCTCCTCGGAGTGCAACCTTTCTTCGATGTCTGCATCTCGTAGAAGATTCGGAGACTCCAAAAATGGACTCAACCCAACGCGATTGACTTCCAAAGTGCAAGAAAAACTCGTGAATTGCAAAGAATATAAACCCGAAATAGAGTTCAAAAAATAGAATCTCAATCAAATATGTTGAAATTATGATGATTTGGTGGATAACAGCAGTCTAGCCGACTTGATCCGACGCGTCTGAAGACTGTGAGGGAAGGTCGTGGGAATGTAGTAGACCGTACTCGCAATTGAGTTCACCTTGTCTTGATGATTTGCTCCAAATTTTATGCGCGAATCAAAGTGCACTGGTGTCATGCACTAATGTACAGTGACAAGTAGAATGGGAGCGAGCAGTACGGGTTTCCATTTCTGTCAATATGTGGTAGCAGTAAAGGAAATAGTAGGTGGCCAGAAAGGGCACGAGAGGGCGAGGTCAACGCTAAAGGTGGCAACCTTGTTGGCTAGCAATGATCGACATGGAACGTTGTTGTCCTCCGCAAACGTGTAACACAACCGCCTTCAACAACACTTTCTTCACTAAAGCGATTTTTCTTTGTAAGACTAGTTTTTATTTCGATCCGCTGCCGCCTAATGACAAAATGGCCGAACATGGGTTCAAGGTTAAAATAATATTGGTTGTACAATTGCCTTTTGTGAACACAAAATTCATAGTTGTGCTTGGTGAATAAGAAGTCTGAAAAGAAGGCGGATTTAAGTACTTGGTGCTTAAATGGATGAATTGTTTAGCACAGTTTGCGTGGAAAAGAATATTAGGTGGTTTGCTTGGCTAGAAAAACCCTTTTGCTGACAAGTGAGTAAAAGCAGAAAAGGTTTTGTTACAATGCTACCTTGACCTTGAGACAATCAGGGCCAAAGGATTTAATTTTTTTTAGGTCCCTGATAGCACGCAAAAAAAATTTTTTTAACCGCAAGAAAGGAAGACACAATTGACTGAAGGTCATTCGATGACTGAAATACCATGGACCCACATCCGTGGAAGACAAGGAAGGTTTGTGCCCTGTCTGCTCATAGGCACCACCCACGCCTCCTATTCAGCAAATCTACTATGACAACTTTTCCTTGAATCAGGCTAGGTACTACTCGAAAGAATGTGAAGAATCACTGCGGCTAGTTTGCTAAAGCGGGGCTTGGTCATCAAATACTAACGATAAAGCCAGCCAAGTATCCAGATTTGAATCATAGATGAGTTGACTAAACGGGCTAGCCACAACGAAAAAGAGCGAAACGTGTTTCGCCCTTGTTTGCACGGTTTAGAAGGATAATACAAGCCTAGCCAGGGTGACAGTGTGCGTGACGTTTTCTCGACGGATTGTATGGTACTAGGCTTGAGAGAGAACCAGAAGTGTTATGAAAGCTACAACTGCGTCATAGGATAAAAAATTGTCTACCTGGGGTCGGCCCTGTAGTCCTGTATGACCGTCTAATCGCATGTCCAACGGTGTTCGTACCTGAATTGCACAAAATGCAATCACTCGACGGGAGTTCGCTTCGATTAGTCTTACCACCTATAGTTTGGCACAACCACATCTACACATATGGACAACGCAAACTGGCTGCCCACGGCGGCTCTGTCATAGCCGGGCGTTTAGCTTGTGTATCTTCCGCTATACGATTGGCGATAGCAGCTGTGTAGCCTGGCGACTAACGAAACCTGGGTACACCATCGAATAACACACTCGCCTTCAAGACGCCTTGGCGAATAGCGCCGTGTGTAATGCTGCTCCGACAAGGTTATCACTGCCACGGTATTGATTGGAAGATATCAAACCCATCATAGAGGCAGTGCCTGACTGTAAACACAAAATGCTGCTGTTTTGGTTTTTTACCACCTAATGTAAGCTGAGTTGAGACAGCTGAGCTCTATGACTATATATGGAGCAGTTGGTTGGAAAAAGTCGAAGGTCTTGTCTAGTATGGTCATCAATCAAAGGATGTTTAGCTCATCTGGAGGAAACAGGGGCTGCTGTGCTGTGATCCATGTGATTGCTGACGCTGTGAATTTTTCGCTGAAGAGCACCTGATTCTTGGAGAACGTGGCTAGAGCAGGTTGACCAGTGGGAAGGAGCTAAGGGGTATTAAAACGGGCCCCTGGATTAAGTGGAGAACCTCTTGCTTTCGCTTGCTCGATTCGACTCCAGCCAACTTCTAAATTCTTGGGAGTCCGTTTGAATGTCCAGCCTATTTTGCAGGCATGTGGTGTGAGAGAGCGCCAACCAGGGACTTAGATTTGATCTCAAGAGGTCTCTTCCGTCGTTGTTCCCTTTGGTTGATACTGAAAGAGTCCAGGAAGCGGCTTGAGGCCAGGCTCTTGGTTTGTTTGCGGATAAGATCTAGGAGTGTTGAGATATTATCGCGCATTGCTGTGGGTAAAGGATCCCCTGGTGTTGACTTTGGTCTTTACTACATACTATCGACTTAGGAACTGGTCGCCAGCGTGGGACTGAGTACATTTGACCACTAGCAAGACTAGTGCAATTGCAGCCCTGCCACGGCATAAACTCCAAGGGTTTTGTTTAGGAGTCGGGATGTTACTGACTGAGGATGAACTTTTATACGAAGTTTAGGGCTGCAGAAGACTTTTGACTGCTCGCTTGTAAGATCAACCTGGAACATCGGTCACGTGAACGCAGGATAGTTTCCTACGTCAGAATATTAAGAAGGATAGCCATTTTATTTATTGATTAGGTATTGTTGAGTACAATAACTACAATTACTCCAACAATTAATCAACTCGCATAAATTTAACTAAGGCTGGTCATAAGGTTGAATCTTGCGGCTCACACTGGCCATATGCCTCTCCGCATGGCTGAATTTGATAGACCTTGATTCTAGAGCGAGGATTCTCTGAAGATCTTTCTGGAAGTGAATGGAAATGTTGGTTGCAAAAATTCCTCAAAACCTGCAACAAACTTGCTGACATTTACTTTGAAAATTGGCCCCCTCAAATATTTCCCTCATCTACCCCATTTTTAACCTTTACTGTTTCTGGGAGACTTTGGAATAAAGCACGGCACGCAAAGAGTGAAGAGATACAAAAAAAGATTTGATAGAGCGACAGGCTGTACTTGTTTTTGTTTTTTTTTAAATTTTTGTGAGTCGGGCCCCGCGCCGCCTCAATTCCCCACGGGACTTCCAACCCGTTTTGCCTCTAGCCGGCCAGCAGTCATGATATGATAAGAAGGCCGTGAGGTGACCACCAGCTCTCCCGGTAGCTTCCCTCTGCGTGTCTGCACCAGGAGCGCCTCCACGCGAGGGCATCCTGGACAGGACACCGACTTCCTCGAACGATGGCGGGTGGGCTTTGAACCCTGTCAGTGTTGGACAGCCGAGACTGTCTCCTCCTTTAGCTTCCGTCTCTCCACTCGGAGCACCTCGACGGTACCGGGTGAGTCAACCACGGCCTGGCGTGCAAGGTCAGCGAGGGTTTAGGGTTCGCAAACCGACCTCCATTACCGGGGATCGAACCCGGGACGAGTCCAGTCACTCGCTCCCAAGCCATGCGGAGAGACGAATGTCGAACCGCTGCACCACCGCGGCCGCTCGACAGGCCGTACTTATTTGAACCCACTCAAGTAAAAGTTTTGAAGTTCCCATTTATTGTCCCACTCGGCCACCCTTTCTGTGTGTCATCAGCTAACGTTAATTGCACTCCAAACGAAGAAACATCAGTCTCAGGGCTGGTGTGACATTCATGTTCAGTTAGTGTGTTCATCTGGATCATCTACAACCTACTGGAATATCCTAGAAGATCTACGGGATAACATTAAAGATGTGCTTTCCCAACTGCTCATTAAAATTATCTCAAGGCGCACGAGATTCTAATAATTCCGAACATGCGGGCCGAGTTAATTTAGAAACAATTACTGTGCCTGTTCAGGTGCTCGGTAATCTCATAACTCGAGTTTCAATCACTACTCTCCCACATATGGCCTTTAGAAAAATGAGCAAAATAATTTGTCATTAAAATTTTTCGAAGGCTTCATCTATTTAATTTTAGGCGTGCACTGCCTGCTGCTTGTGCCGTTATCAGGTACGCACTCATCATTTCTTGCCCCCCCCCCCCCAAATCAGTGGCGACTATTCCAACTGGTGTCTGCTAAGCATAGCTGTTTATTTCTCGGAATGACGCATGGGACGAGTTTAATCATTGAAGCCATCTGTTTTGCGGCTCCTTGATACGACGGCAACTCGATTGGATGACCTTTTCTTCGTCAACCTCCTACTCTTCTTGGCGAGCTGGGCGAGATGGCTCATTATGAAGATGCTGAGTCTTCATAAGGGCGTTCATAAAAAACCTCGTATAATCGATTTTCTGATAAAATTGGTTACATTTGGCTGGATATTCTCAACTTCGTTTCACCTGCGCGCAGTCATTGATATGTTGAGGAAAGGAAAGACTCCTTCCCTTTTGCGTCAATATCTTCAGTAGTCAAACATTCCGTTCCGTCCCCTGTCATTTGCCACTCATCTACCGATCATGAACAACACGTCGTGCCCCGTTGCTCACGCTGTCATCAACGTTGCCGGATTCCAAAGTTTAGTTTTGCTACAAGTTATCATATCAATTGGAGCGATGGTCTCAAATTCTCTGTTCCTAGCTATTATCTGGCGAGTTGGTGTATTTCACGTCAATTTGAAGTTACTTTTGGCCAACTTCAATTTAGTTCTCTTGGCATACAGCGCTGGTTTTCTGTACAAGTCCATGTCCACATTGGCCACAGTTTGGGAAGGCGACGTGTGCACTTTTGGTGCCATAGCCTACGATTGTAAGCTCAGCGAGTTAGTGGTGGCGGTACCCAATGCTGGCGTCAACTACGCGTCACTGATCGTCTGTTTGGAGCGGGTGTATTGTACTATACGTTACAAACGATACGATAAGAGTGGTCAAATAAAGCCGTGGGTATCGATAATATTAATCATACTTTGCTACAGCGCATTGTTCGGGCATCAGTTAGGTTTCTTGTTCAATGTGGTCTTGCGCGATCGCAGGGTGGCATATTGCGAGAATATGTTGTCGCTGACACCCGAAACGGCTGTCAGCGGTATCACAATTAGCTTTACGACTGAGATTTTAGCAGTTCTCTTATCATTGATCGTATATCTTTACAATAAGTATCAACTTCAAAAAGCTTTTTTGAATAGAAACAATGAAAATCTTGGTTCAAGATTTCAACTGGATCAAAATGTCAAAATTAATCGATTATTAACACCAGCTATTTTTCTGGAAGCTATTTGCTATATCCCCACATTTACTTTCCTCATTCTCCTCGCAAAAGGCACGACTATGAAGCCCGAAATAAAAGTATTTTGGATCAATGTCACATATAATTTCAAGTTATTTTTTGCATTTCTTCAACCGATTTTGGGTTTCATATTGAATCCTGCATTGAAAAAATCATTGAAGGAAGTATTTCCGAAATCGGCTGCTTGTTTCGCCTTGAACACGGCCAAAGTGGCGCCAGCAATTGTTGGACTCGAGCAGAATATGAATCCTGCACTCGTCGCTTGTACCCATTTTGATCAAGCGGCCAAACTGTGGTCAGTAGTTCCACCCAGTAGGAGCCCACTGTGAGTTGCGCTGGTCCATGGACTAGTATGTCTTACGTGTGCATACTGTCAGTTTAGCATTATCCAAATCCTGCGTCAACATCACACATCTTTTCAAACGCGGCTTTGCACCTAATCTGCTCAGCTTATCCATTTTTTATCATTCGATGATTCTCGATGGCGCTTTTCGAAAGGAGTTTCAGGATAAGACACAAAATGTCAGTGATGATAGCGAAATGTGAGCTGGTGAGGCATGGAGACGCGTGGTGCCCATCTTGGTGAGGCTCAAGATTCCTCCATACGCACCTGTCGCCTAGGAAACCACGAGCTTATTTCCTGGAACGTGTCTTAGGAATTGGGACAGTCGGATTCATTACAGCTCGAGGCTTTGGTTCTAGTGGTGCACGTGACGACAAATTTTGCTTTTCAAAACAGGAAGAGAACTCATTATAAGAGTCTGCTAGCGTGATCTAGATTGAGGTAGATGTCTTTAAATAGCTAGCTTGACTTCTGACCTGCGTCACTCGTGGCATATCCTTCAATTGTGTACATGTCATCAATGAAATCATTACTCGCTTGTGACGTCAGACACCCTTTGCTTCTTAGGGAAATCCTTTGATATATCATTCTCACCTTTGCCTAACTGTGGCCCGCCGGGCATGTTTACCAGAGAAAATGGAAATTCTTTTTCCACTGCACATACTGAGCATGTGTCAATCCATCACCTGGCTAACGAGAATCAGTGAGATGGAAAACAGAATTAATTGGTCACCTGCCTCGTAACCTCAGCAGATTACGCTTTCCTGGGTTCTATTATCTATATTGTGTCCACTGGATCGCCACCCTGTATTATACAGTACTGTATAGTTGAAGGAAATTCAAGAAAGCAGTTTCTATGATCATGTCATTATCTATGTGCAAATTTATCACGATCACCGAGCGAAGGTATGCGCACTCGATCGAGTGAAGGGACACACATAACGAAATAATCTGCCTTTTTGGAGTCGAACACGCCACTAAATGCGCAGTGGCGTGAGAGGCAGTCTTCTAATCCAGCTGGCCACGGATCACACAGAAACGCGAGCTATGAAATTCGAACTCGCGCATGTGCCGACAGTGATGCAAAACTGGCTGCTACGGATCTGAATACCGGAATGACTTGTGATAATGTTAGGATATGAGATAGCAGACTAGTTATACTAGAGGCGGGGGTTAAATACCATATCAAGGCTCATGATATTGTGCTAGTATAATTGTAGACAATAAAAACGCTACAAGTGTGCGAGTCGGGATCTGCAACACGGGACTGGGAATATGGCAATGACAGCTAACTCGAATATGCTAATGACGGACCAGTCAATCCACATGTTGATGCTGTTACTGAAATCCGTCCACAGGTCGCTAAGCTGCAAGAAAATTGAGCTGGATGTGAGGTCATTAAGGAAAGGATAAAGGAGTGATGCTCACTTTGAACTTCATGGTCTCCACTATCATCGTATATGACATGGTTCTGAAATAAATTTGTACAATTGACAAATTACGGCTGCAATCATTTCTTGGTTAGCATAGCAAGGGATAAGTCTGTCAATTTCAGCTGGCATACTTTGAATGATGGATACATCCCACCGAATCACTAAAGTAGAGGCAGACCTGGAACACCAAAACACGTTGTATGACTTTCGACCAGTTTACAGACCTCGACAACGCAATATTTGAATTTCCCGCTGCCCGCTTATGACAGTGTTACATAAATGGAAAGTCCCATGCTTCAAAACTTGCTGTGCGCGCGTGTAAGAGTGACAACGATCTGAGGCAATTAATTTTTTGTTTTTTTTTGTGCAACCAAGTAAGTAGCTCGGGAAAAATATCTATCAATAAAAAAACAATTTCTTAGATTTCAAAGCGCGCCAAGGCTCTTTTTATTTATGTAAAACTGTCATAAGCGGCTCATAGCTAGAGATTCAAACTTTGCGTTGTACAAGGCTTGTGAAATGGTCTACACAATCGGTTGCTTACTTTCTGAGGTGTTAATTTGCCAAGTGTGAACGTCCTAGGGTAGCTCGTATCATGGCAAGCCCATGGACAATTACAAGGTAAACTCGCATTGTCCAACATTGAAGAAAACTCGACTGCAAAATCGTCGGCACACTTTCCTAGAAGATGAAGGACTCGTGTGCTGGCGGCAGCAGTTTAAAAAAATTTTGGTGCAACTCTGGGGATGCTAGAGGTGATTTGATGGCACCATTGGTGCGGGTTCGAGTCCTGCTCAGAGCTAAAATTTTTTATTTCGAAACACCAGTACATCCGCCTTACGTTAGATGCACAGGACACATACTAAATTCAGGAAGGCTGGAACAGGTTCGTGCATATTGCTTGTAGCCAGCATTGCTGGCGGTCGGGAGATCGATACTTCCCCTGGCTAAGTGACGTCAACATCTTTGGTTGATGTTTCTAGGGCAGGTTTAGTAGCGAGACTTGTCTTCCTCCAGTCGGAGTTTTTTGCCCAGAGACTTCGGTCTCTTCTATCTCCCGCCGCCTGTGCACTGGTTACATACTGTACGTCTTCTGGGCCATGCAAACATAGTTGCTGTACTGACATGAGATTCTCTCAGCCACAACAGAGACAGACTTACGTTCCTTTAAATCGCACAGCCTGGCGCCAGTAGGATAGAAATATTTGGGATCGGCGCAATGACATTTCTCCATGACCAGATCTTGATAACATGATCGTAGGCACCCCTAAAGAATTGATCATAACAATATGAAAAGTACTTCCTTGGTTAGCCCATACCCTACCTCCTGCGAGTACTTGTTCGGGTAATAGTAACCTCTTGTGGTGCTGACCATTCCGCATGGTTTTCCTCCACTGTCGGGATCCAAGTGTTGAACCTCTTGCTGAATTAAAGGCGTGTTGCGTTATCTCCATTCATATCAGCGATGACTTACATAAACTATATCGAACGAGGACACATCCTGGAACTGCGGAGCTGGCCTTTTGAGCTCCAATAATGGGATCGTCGGGGTGGTGAATGAACACATGGATACCAACCGTGTCCCTAGTGGATAAATACTCATTCTGTGACAGCTTCAGAAGCAGTCGCAGACCTAGAACGGGTGCGCTGTGGTTCTTGGTCTGCATTAAAATTCACACTGCTCATACCATTACTTACACCTGGTCTGAACACGTAGTAAGGGTTAGTACTATTGTCCCCGTTGAATAAGTAGCGATTGCCCATGACTACGTCGTTCCACATCAAGAAGTCTCTTCTAACAACACGTCATATTGCTTTAGGAGGATGAGCCCATTTTAACTTACTTTATATCACATTTCTCGCCCTGGAATGTGCATCTCGCCACTGTTTCGTCCATCTGATATCCGATATGGATTCGCCGTTTTTCATTGATTGTTCCGACGACATATAAAACTGCTTCCGACACTGTGGTTTGTACTGCCAAAGGTTCGTTCGCCATATCCTATAGAAATTTGGATGCAAAGTTCAGCTGATGTGAATGTGCCTAGCAATTTACATTTAGTTCGAATGGTTTTAGAGTGGTTGTGGTAACTGTAGTAGCAGCTGTGGTTGCGGGTGGAGCTTGTGTTACAACCTTTGGTGAAGGCACTGTGCTATTAGTATTAGCTGGGCCACACAGCTCGCTGCTTTCCACTGGCTTATTCTCTGGTTTCAAGGGTACTGTCCAAGTGGTGCTACAACTTCCTGCTTCGGATGTTTTGATGATGTCATCATCAGTTTGAGGAGCGAAATAAGAATATCTGTTGGTGTTTTGGCCATTGCAGCATACCAAGCTGTCGTGCGGGGAATTGCATTTGATCGATGTACCTGAAAAATGTCTGCTGTGTGTGTAGATTACTGTGCAGTTGTCACCACTAAAACGTACTTGCTTCATTGGCCATATAATGCGCTTTGAGCATTGGTAAAATCCATGCTACCATATCTTGATTCGTCAAATCGTAAGCCAAAGTGGCCTTCCCATCCGAGGTGGAATCGGAGCAAAACTTTTGCGCCCTTGCATAATTTATTGTACAAGTGTGTGCACAATTGGGGACATAGTAACATCCGTCGTTATGGAGCAGGTACCCAGCATTGCTGTTGGAGGTTAGCTTAGGACAAGGTTGTGTGCCTGCTTCTGCTGGATCTAAAAAGAAACATGTCAAGCAGATATTCTCGTCAAGCAGTAAGGGCCTTCGTACGGCCTGCGTACCTGCTCGACACAATGGAATCAGTTCTGTCTCAGGGTCAATACACACTATGCGATAGGACTGTGTGGCGCATTGCGATATAGCGCCATCAGTGCCAGTGCAATCGAGCTTTGTCGCACACGGGTCTGCAGCAGGGTCAAGGTAAAGGATATCAATGGCTATGCTTGAATTGCAGGAGCACGCTGATCGATCGAATTGTATGTTTGAATCCATGGCTCCTTTGGTCACGTCCCAGACTGGTATGTTTATGGCAGATCTAAGGTAACCATTGATCCAGTATCGCCCACTCCAGTTGATATCGCCTGAATAGTCAAGTGGTTTGGCAATGTCACAAAATAGTTACAGGCGGCTTGTTCTGATCATGAGAGTAGCGCATTGTGGATGAGATGCAATCATATTTCTGTCTAGAGTCATGGATACATGATGTTCCTCTACCGATGATGATGCTTTGCATAAAGCCAGCCAGGTAAAACCGGCAAACAAAGGTTATGTGAAACTGGTCACAGCGGCTCTCATCTGAACGCTTCTTGTTGAAGAACCTGCACAATGGAGGCATCCTGAGTTGGACACTTCTCCTCAGGCGGGTGGGATCTGAGCCCTGCTGTGGTTTGACAGCTCAGACTTTCCTCTCTCAATTGCTTTCTCCATCTCCAGCCCCTCAAGGATACTCAGTAAGTTCCCCACCGTCTGATGTGCAGGTCAGCGAGGGTACGCGGTTTACAAACGGACCTCCATCGAGGAGAGCCCGATAGATGGCCATTATGAAACTATAATGGCTGTCTCAAGATCCGTCACTATACAGCGGGAGGAGGATCTGCCGAGGTACCATATCTTACGAGCAGCCAAAAAGGGCTGAGACGTTAAGCCAACAGGCCGGCCGGTGGAGCTCACTGTGTACCACGTTGGGACATACTTCAGCACAGTGTATTGCTCATACTTCTCTTCACTCTGGCCGCCGTCCGACCAACCGATTGTGTTGTCCCAGTCTCGGCTTGGCTAGCTTGAGTGATTTCAGATGCACTCACAACCTGGCTGCCTTCGTCTGCTGTTCCACGAGCTGATGGACTGGCTAATTGACTCTGCGAGGATGGCCTGGCTTCAGCCGCCGTTTCATTTTTGGCTGGGGTTTTTTGTCCAGTTTGGTGGTAGGCATCGAGCTAAAAAGGATTGATCATGCCATATTCGCCTTCAGGGTGCTAAAATCAACGGAACTCAGGCTTACCAAAGCTTGAAGCTGCGGGAGCCTGTAGACAGCAGATTTCTTGTAATTGTTCTTATTGCAAAGAGTTATGGACGGGAATCGAAGAGAAGACTCCTTGGCTATCTGCAAAGTTTCGGATATTAAGTTCCGGCAAATTGGGGAGGATCCGAAATCGGGGCCACGATGCAGTACGGCAGAAAAGGTTTTGCACAAACACCCTGAACGCACTGACGGGCTCACCTCAGGTGGTTTTAGTTGAAGTTTAGGGTGTAAAGAATCCCAAGAAATTTCCAGCAAGATCTAGAAACACCCGATCTGTGATATCGGTTGACCTCCTTCTCAGATCATCATGAAGATGGGCCTGGTAAGATCATCTCGACTTTTTGTGCGCGAGGAAATTTTCAGAGATATCAATTCTAAAATGGCCTCGGGGCTTAACTTGACCCGATCTGATTTCGGTCTGAGCGGTCTTGAGCACTTCTGCAAGTTTTTTCATGACATACCTGCGTACTTTATTTTTGGGCTTTTTGTGCAGTACTGTACATCAAAGCCTTTGCGAACGGTTCGTCATTTACTCGTGTGAACCAAAAGACGCATAGTTGCACATGCACATAGCATCTTTATTTGACCATACTTTCTTACCTGCACACTCAGAAATGTTTGTTTGGACTGCAGTTTAATAATAAGATTAAATGTGGAGAAAACGGGATAAATGCAAGACAAAATCAGAAACACAATCCACATCACTCGAAGGAACAATCTTTCGGCTTGGACAGCATGTGAGACGGCAGATATACTGCACTCATCGTCAGCAGCTACCTTTTCAGCCGTGCTCGTCATCTTCGACCTGCCCAGTTGCTCATTCCAGACTAGGCCTCAAGTCACATTCTCCTAACAGTACGTCTTATTTCGGTTGCGAGCAAGCGTGACAGAACAAAAAATTCATGCCTTCCGAATTTTAAAATGCGCTTGAACCTGCTAATTGTTGGTAGATTTTTAGAAAGTGCCCTCCAGTTCAAGCTGACAAGGCTGGTTATTTCTTATTTATAACTGTCACGGGCTCCCGTAAAGGTCGCTTGTGCTACAATGTGCTTCAGTAAAATTCACTGGTGGGCTGGAAAAAGAATGCAGCATAATTCATATGGGGACAGGGCTAGCAGTATATTGCATGTACTTGTTTAAAAGTTCAATATCTAGACAGTGCCAAAGCCTTTTCCCATCATTCTTATTCATATCGTTATCAAAAGTGCCCAGGCGATCGCGATAGTGAAGATTTTTTGGCGCTCGACTACCCGGCTCAGCTCTGGTTCGACCCCCAGTGACGGAGGCCGATTTGTAAACCATAAACCATCGCTGACCTCGCGCGCATGGTCGTGGGTACCGGCGCGTCGAGGTGCTCGAAGAAGAGATAACTTCAGACGCCAAACGAGTAGCACTCTCGGCTTGGACTTTGGCGTCAGCCTTGACTAATCCCGAAGACATAGTGCGGGGGACTGCCACGTGGCTGATCACCATGTGACCTCATGACTAATTCTGACTTGTTCTCGATTTTCATCGATACTAACCTAACGTTTAGTGTCACGCCTGTTTCGCCATGTTTATTAGCTTAGTAAACTGTTGCCTTCGTTGTTCGTTCCAGGTCAGGTCCGATGCGTTGCACTGTTGGCAGGTCTACTGTAGACCTCTTATAAGCTGGCGCTATGCCAAACTGACGTGAGTTCCGCTCAACTGACCATGTGTGAAATCTAAGGTGTTAAAGAAAAGTTTTTTGGCAGTACTTTTGGTTGTTCTGCGCAGAAGCATACTTTACATGTTCCGGACTCGTTCGAAATCCTATAAGCCCCTCACTTGTACACCCATAGATGATTTACGGTAGGAGTGGTTGTCGCGTCATCGCGAACTGTTAGCTTGGTGTCGCCACAGTGGTTAGGCTTCGCCGGATGTGCCTATTTCTGAGGATGCATATCTTAGGAGCAGCCAAGAACGGGTAAGACGTCAAGCCGACAGAGCTGACGGCACTGGCCCCGATGACTATAGCAAGGCGTTGAGTCAGGACCAATGGAAGCAGCGCTTGTCGCAGGCAAGGCAACATGTACCCAAGCTTTTTTATGAGTGATTTGTGACGCTGGGTCTGTGCCTCAAGGGACCCGACAAAATGTTATGGTGTAGCTCGCTTACGTTTGCGCATAATGTGGTGCTGTTCTTCACGACGTGGGGGGTGTGTGTGACCAACTTGAGCTAGATTTGAGTCATCATAGCGCAAGCAGGCGCAGTCAATAATAGTTGCCTTTATTGATCCCTGTCCAGTCAAATATCACCATTCCTCGCAGAAGACACAAAAAAAAAAGACGCTGGGCCTCATATCCAACCTTTTGAAAATTCTGCTATTATCTGCTGACCTTTCCGTCTCCCAGAGATCCGAAAAAGTTCTCTTTCTGTCCCTTTGCCTCTCTTTCATTCATCTTCGAGCTAGCAGCAACTCACTCATTGACGATAAGTCAATTAAGGTTCAACCATACTGTGAGTTTTAGCAATCTGTGCTTCTTATCATCGCCTAGCTATCATGTTCGGCGTACTGCGGTGTTGACCCGAGCGCAACAGCGTGTGTAGCTGCATGCATGCTAAGTCGGACACCTCTCGTGCCAGAACCAAGAAGATCATGCAAACTCCAGACGCTTATTGCGGAGTCCACACCCGTCAAGTCGTGGGGTGAAGGCACGTCTTTGCTTTTCGCACAAATAACTGCACTGCATCGACGTCTGGCGGGGACTTTCTTGTACTGTGTACTATGCCTGTTGCCATAAAGATCACCTTCAGTCGGCTGAGGTAAGTCAAAGCTGAAGCTTTTCACACTCATAATAACTCAGGTGCCTGCAGATTAACAGCAAACATTTAAAGTATAAAAAGAAGACCAAAGCTGGAGAAAGTATATGTCACATAAAAGGAGCGACCACAAGCCAACACACATACAGTAGTGCCGACTTGTCCTGCGGGTACCTATGGCTGGTGCTCGAGGCGAAGAAGCCAGTTTGCGTCAACAACAGAATGGCTACAATATTAATAAGCAATTCTGGAACATTTGTAGGCCAAGGCAAGGCTTCTATTGCCCATTTCAGTCGTTTGTAACTGAAGCATTAGGAATGCTTCATATCTAGTTGCTAAGGGGTTCCTGCTATTTCATCTATTTCTTTGTTTTATCTCCCTTCATTTCACTGTTATTTGGTCTAGTCATGAATCTACTTTACGGATCTACTATCATGGATATATATTAGTAAATCCATGACAGTAGATCCACGGGTCTAATCGTACGAATGGTCAGGACCAGCTGGTAGGTGGCACACCGATGACGTAGCAATTCACGTCGTGCTCGCTATCTTGGGTGACTTTGGCAAATGATAGCGTACCCCTACGATATTGGTGGCTGATTACATCGCTTAGTTCGTTAGTTTTATATTTGTCGCTGGTTGCCGCTTGGGTTAAGCATATCAGTTACCCACTTCACTTCTGTAGGCCATAGGGTCGGTCCGCGTGGTCGTCTGAGTACAAAATGTAATTTTATTATTTGGGTCTTAGACATCCCTCCCACCTCCAACCTTTCGCTACTCCTCCACCTCCAACATTTTATTTGAGCCTCCAATAATTGCATTTTTTAACGTGCCAACTAATCAAGATAAGAGAAGTGAATGGTCTCGTTCTCCAAGGATTATCTGCTCGTATATTACTTGCCGAAGATGGATAGTAGAAGGAAATGCTCACAGACCCCACTTTTCTCATTGCTGCTAATTGCTTGTGTTCACGGAAAAGAAAAAGGCCCTTCATAAAGTCTCTTAGTGATAAGGACGATGACCTTTTGGTTCTATTCACGTAGTCTGTAATCACGCACCTATCGTTCGGTTCATTTAGTTTTCCTTTGAGTTCTTGCGTGGGCTAGTCGAAGTGTGACCTCCATCAATGACCATACCTCCGCCTATTTTACTTTCCACCAGGTCTGTCTCCACTCCTGGACAAACGTACGAATCGACTCCCCATTTTAGCCAGCCCTCCAAACAAGAAGGAACTACAGTAGAAAAAAACCATGCGATTTTTTTTTGGCAACCTAATTTGAGAATCTCGAGTTGAAAATGTGCAGCTGCTGCCCTTTTGTCAGTTAGTTACGAAAATCGAATGAAGAATATCCATGTCATTTTCTCTCGAGAATAGTCTATATTTGTGTCCTTGCTTCTAGGCCGTGTCCCGTGGTTTAGAAAAGGAAATTTCGACAAAAACTGGAAACTGGCTTTTGCAGCTTATCGATTAGTTTTCTTCGGTTTCTATTGTCGAAGAGCAGGGGGCTCTTGAAAAAGCGGGGCCTTTGCGCATATTGACTGACATTGAGGGGAGTACAAAAAAATAAGAAGCTGGGGAATGGCTTCTTTGCAGCAGGCTTTATGCCAAAGTGATTTGGTGTTCATTAAAGACTTTCGTCCAGTCAGTATGGAGATATTGGCAGCAACGGCCGGCAACGACTTTTTTTCCGGGGTATTTTGTAGTGATAATAGGACGAAATTCGGGTCCCTAAAGAATATTAGTGCAAACAAAAGAAATCACGACTCAATGTTAATCATAAACACTGAATATGGTGTTGGTATTGTCGAATTGATCGTGTCCATTTTTGGTACTCCATCCAATTTACTGGTACTTTATTTAGCTTGTTGTCTATTATCAAGAAATCGACGGAAATATTATTGTCAATGGTTAGTTTTGACCATGACAGCTTTCGATTTACTGTTTTGCTTAGTTCATGGTCCAATGATGTTCTCTCAATTAATTTTAAAAAGTCCATTTTCGATTAGTATATGCACTTTTATGCATTTTTGCACCCACGCTTCATCGACTGGCTCAAGTTTGAGTTTATTATTACTAAATTTAGATAAATTTATTCATTTATATAAACCTTTACATTATCCATCATTGGTCACTAAACGACGTACAATAGTGGCCTCCATATTCGTATGTTTTTTATCATTTTCTTGGGCCTCATTCCTCATGTTCGGACCATTTACGACCAAAAGTGTGTCTCGAAGTGGACAATGCCACGTTCGATTTATTGTTAACGAAGTGTACATATTTCTGGCAGTTATGTTCTTTATTTTACCAACAATAGCATCGTTAGCAATCAGTATATTCACAGGTTCGGTGGTAATTAGAAGTCGTAGGAGTTGCTTATTAGCCAAACGATGTGAAGGAGAAGATTGTCATAGTAGTGCCAGTGAAGGGGATGTGATTGTGGTAAAACGAAATTATCCGACTGTACAAACCCAAGAAAAATCAGTGGGTGGTGATCAAGCAAGTTCAAAAAGAAAATCATATTTATCTCATTTTAAAATTATTGGATTCGTATTTACGACAACTGTGTGGAGTTCGCTGACGTGTTTGCCCTATCGGATAGGCTATTTATGGTACATCACTCGGACAACACCACTGGCCCCCATCGAGCATTTACGTATGTTCACTCTATTCGCATTAATGATATTGAACGCAGCTGGAAATCCCTTCGTCACCATTATTACTCAGCATCAGTACACGGAGGGGGCTCGTAGATTGGCTCAACGAATGAGGCGAGGATGCAAGTCCAATGCCAGAGAGAACGGGTCTGCTTCGGGAAGCAAACTCTGCCCGTCACATAACAATAATAGTCGATTGAATGGATCCCCACTGAAATCTAACAAAGCCAAAGAAACTGTTTTTGAAATGAGCCCATTTTTAGGAGCACCTATTGCGAGCACTTAGAAGCCTTACTTTGTCATCTGTAGTGACTGAAATAACGATATACAAATGCACGAGTGATATAAAGAAGTTCTCTTGCCAGTGCTTAGACATGATAACAGCGCAGGATCTTACATTTGCACGGGATTTTATGTGCTAATGGCGGGTGAGATTATAAGAAAATATAACCAATTTGGATTTTGAAAATGCTGCACTTGCTGTGGGACGCAGCAATACTGTAGCTGCTACAGGTTACAGCGGCCGCGGTGGTGCAGCGGTTCGGCATTCGTCTCTTCGTATTGCTTGGGAGCGAGTGGCTAGACTCGTCCCGGGCTCGACCCCGGTGATGGAGGTCGGTTTGCGACCCGGGACCGTCGAAGTGCTCGGAGTGGAGAGACGGGAGCCAAAGGAGTAGACAGTCTCGGCTGTCGAACTGGGCTTTGATAACAGGTCTGCTCCCCGCGGTAATTTCTCCAATGTAGAGCTATCCCGCCTACACAATGCTAATTTTCGAAAATTTAAAATTCGCGCGAGTTTTGCGGAGCAATGACCATCTTACACTGACCACTGGTTATTGTCATAATCACTCTCTCATTATGGAGTCTGTAAGATCCGACTTCGGATTTATGTATATACAAAGAAGCTCTAAAAACCCATCAGGGACCATCTTTTGCAACTTTTAAAATGCGCATATATTGATGAAAGATAAATGATGGAGGAAGTAAAATTGTGAACCAGACGTTTTGCCAATCGACATTATATCATGGACCATTTTCCTCCCACGTGTCAGCACAGTCACATCCCGTATTTGAGTAGCGTGAGAATCGGATCGTGATGCTATTACTGTTCAACAAACGAGGCGCGTGATCCAAATCTACTTGAGCTTTTAGTCGACCCTCCTCTGCAAGAATCCAAGTATAATTACAGACACGAAGCGCGTGATGCTAAACTAGAAACTCGGTGAAAACTGTGGGGGTGACTCGATGAACGCTGTTAATTTTCGCTTATTTTTAACCTAAAATATCTGTCTCCGAATAATAAAATTGCGTCGAGTACCTTTGCCTAACTTCGCGTATGCACGCACATGTCCCTGCGGCCTTGCGTGAGAGCGTGCATGCACTTGTGTAGTGCGCAAAAAATCTTGGCGCGGTCGCCGTGCAGCTCTCCAAAATTCTCCTAGGCAAGCCCAGCCGAATTTATGGTACCGTACTTGCCAAAAATGAGATCAGTATGTTTGGACTGTGCCTGGTAAATTCAAACATGAAAGACACTGGCTTTGGCTGCCCGAACTGTAGCTTACCGAATCAGCAAGCGTCTAGGCTCTGTATAGCGGAAAAGGGATCCATACTGGCGTGCCAAACCATCTAAGTATGTAGGCTGCTGAAGTGGGTGTTTGGCCGGTGGAGAAGGTAGTGTATCTGGTTGCCCCGACTGGCCGCCGCATACAGCGTATTAATTGCCTTCGTTGGCCCACCGACGAGGCTTAGACCCGTCGGGTTAATGTCTCAGGAGGATTTTTGAGTCCATCTGCTTTCCGCGGTATCTCCTCCAATAGAGGGCTATTCCGCCTATTACAGTACACTGCTCACGGTCACATACAGTACACTGCAGCCAAGCAGATATGCGGTACAGTAAAATTGAACTAGGAGTACATACTGCACATGTTTATCAGTAGAGAATCTTATTTTCGTAGAGTTGAACTGCTGATAAGGATCACGAAGACGATACGGAGTAAATTTGTTTGTTTCAACTCTGTGAAAATGAGACAGGCTAATGAAGAAAAATGACCCATTTTTGCCCAACCGCTCGCGAAACTAATGAACCAAACTAATGAAAAATTGCCCCTAATGATCACGTTCTCTAATGGCAATACTGTATGTTGTGTGAACAATCGCCAGGAATACTGTGAGAAGTATTTTTGAATTTGTTATGCTCGACACCGGGGCATTGCACTGTCTACGTGCCACTGGGCCTCCTTGTCAAACAGCGAAGCCTTTTGTAGCATCTTTTACGTAAACTCTTTCTATCTAATATCGACATGCTGATCAGCATCAGCGCTCTTACCTCTGATCGTGAGTCTAACGCGCAATGCCATTATCTTAATGAGCAGTGGTTCCAATTCCGCTCATGGCACGTAGAAAGGGTACTAGGAACCTGAATTTTACTATCTGTTTCCGTTGGCGTTGGAGCTGGCAGCCGCTTATATCGCCGTTCACAATCTTCCCAAACCTTACGTCAAAAAGTATGTTGTCAGCTCTACAGCGCGCTATCCAAGTGCGCTTCCAGCTCTGGTTCGTGCTAAGGGAGATAATAAGGCGGGGGGGGGGTGTCGTAACCTTAGTGACTAGTAAGTATGATCTCCGACATGCCTGCATTAATTCATACTGCACATCGGCAGAACAGGACCTGACGCATGTGCAATAACAGTCCAAGCGTACAATCTACAATATTTCGGAAGCAGTACAGGCTTATCAAACCAAGCTTTCTAAGCCCATAATGCACAAAAACTAGTTTTCTTGTCCACAGGGAGCGACCATTGCTTTTCTAAATTTCGAAAATACGTTTCTTGGTCCTTCAGAGCTGATCGTGAGCTTCTCCCTCTCGCTTGTTCACCGCCATATCCAGCTGGCGATACTTGAGCTTTATTGAATACCAAGAAAAGCAATTTTTCATAAACTTTTTTGAGGCCTTTTTTCAAATGAGGATTCTCGTAGAAGCTTAGCAACGGTTGTAGACAACAAAATGCTAATTTCCATATATAGGAAAAATGGACAAGGATGACTTTCGTGGCCAATTGAATTTCATAGCCTCTAACAATCAAGACTAGGAATAACATGATTGGTATGTAGCAAACTGCCTCGAAGATCATTGACGGTGCGACGATACGATTCAGTTGAACATTCTGATCCATTTGAAAACGAGCTGATAAAGTCATTTTTGAACGATTCAAGAAAGCTGAATTCAGCTGGTGCTTATTATATAACCAAACGATCAAGCTGATAACCACGATGGCAGCTTCAGTCATCATTTGTGGCAAGAGAGTACTCGTGGCTGCTGATGTGGTGACTGACAGGGCATTCTCGCACACCGCGGTTACCTTAGTGTAGGATGTATTGACCCAATTGGACAGTTGATTCGTGGTAACTATGATCCATGTGACCAGGATAAGCAACATGGCTAACCAGGGTACGGCCTTGTTATTATCATATTTCTTGTACCTGATGGTGCAGTAGACTCGTTCCAAACACAGGGCGAATGAAGCGTAGGAGAGGGCATTGTTGGGAAAAGCGACTGGGAATTCACCCAATTTACAATCGTATAGTTTCATAGCCAGTGTACACTCATGGGCTGATCGCACAGTGATCAGCATGGACACGGATTTTGATAATAATCCAGCCGAGTAAGCGAATAAAATCACGTTCATATGACCCAGTAATAATCGTAGATTGCTGTGAAATACGCGAGTGCGACAAAGAATAATGACCATCAAGGCATTGGGTATGAGTGCCAATATGGATAATACGCATTCTATGGCTAGCATGGCTTGAAATCCATCCACGTTGGTGACGTTGGTTGTGGCAGGACACAGGGTGCTTTCGTTAGGCACCTTCATCGTAGTGTCTGCACAACTGCACTGACCGTATCACTTCGATGGTCGAACACACGGAGGCAAAGGCTAAAAGAAACATGATACCGCGGACATGTAAGGGAATAGTTCAAATACGGAAAACGAATCGACTTTCACTAGTAATTGCTAGAATGTGTACACAGCTCGTGTCCAATAACTACGAGCTTTAACCAGCAACGTCGCGAAAAAGGAGCATTTTTGTCATATCAGATCTATCTTAACGAGCCTAGGCCTAGCGCATCGCTGATGCAAATCAGTCGGTATATAATAATTTTAAGCTAGGGTATTGAAGAACGGGTAATCAGACTAGCGGAATCCCGAAGGATCGAGAAAAGGCGAGGACTAAAACCTGATGGATAACGCGAGCGAGGAGTGGGCGAGCTTGTACGATGCATGTGGGCAGGCTGAGAATACAACACAGGTTGATGAGGGAATAGCATACGAGTAGAATGCGACTGTCATTTGATTAATAAAAGGACTGCACACGTTAATACCAGCGCTGTCCCAAGAGATACTCGCACGGGTGACAATAATAATGGCTTCATAGGCATAAGATCAGCCCATATAGATTTTGCTCTTTCTTTCCTGTACTCATCCGATTAGCGAAGCCCTTTTCGCTGGTCGCAGCAGTCAAAGCGCCATACCACGATGTTATGACACATGCAATAGCTAAGAAAGGCAGGTACAGGGCGGGGGAGGAAAAAAAAGGGAGACAAGGAGCAACACCCCCCTTTCCCCCCCCCTGATAAGCAAGGCAACATGGCAGCTTCTGCAGCTGTGGCTCCTCGTTCCTGGACTCTCGCTCTAGGCTTTTGTACATGCGTTTCCCAAAGGCAGGTCAGTTTTGAAGCACTGTTTGGCACCCGGGCTTTAAATTTGCAGTATTTTGGCTTCATTTCCATCAGATTGATAGTGCTCAGGTCACCCACAGCCTGCAGTGCAATGACAGAGATGTACAGATGTAATCAGCGCACCTAGGCGGTGAAAGATATGAGGCCCGAGTCTATGAGACAAAAACAAAGCAGACTGAAGAAAAACCGACGTCTGATGACTCCTCGCCAAAACAGTACGGATCTGCCGACAGCGCACGAGTACTCTACAGGAAGGATTTTAAAACGATCCATCTAGCATCACTGCGGCTGACACTGGGTTGATCCTGCATCTACCCCAAGAAATAGCGCATCGATAAGCCATACCACGATGTTATGACACATGCAATAGCTAAGAAAGGCAGGTACAGGGCAGGTGTAGGTAATATAAAGGGAGTTTGACAAGGAGCTAACACCCTCATTTTATCCCACTCACTTGTGCCCAAACCCTGCGTAAAACTGCCATTTGAAGTATGGGTATGAGTGCCAGTTGCCGCATAAATGACACGGAGCAAAGTGGGTTCGTGGTTGCCTTGATGGCCGCTGATACTCTCCTCCAGGCGAGGCTGAAACACGTCGGGTTGATGTCTTTGGCTCCTACGACTACGAGACCTGGCTGCAAGGTTTTTAAAAAACCGTCCGCTAGATTTTCTTTTCGAAATTCCCCCCTCATTTTCTTTGTCATCATTAGCTAAAGTGCGCATTAGTTATGAGGCCCACACACCAATATGGAGGCCTAATAGGGACGCACAAATTATAGCCCCTCATTTTCAGGTCCTCCTCAGTCAGACTCCCTTGAAATCCTAAGCCCCGGCATAACGCGACAGTTTTATTGTAGCCTTTTTAAAGAGGCAAATTTGGGGGGGGGGGGGGCACAAGTTTTTTACATACCTATAGGCTCTGTCAGTTGAAACAGCGAACCAGCGACCATTTCATTCCCTGTCGCTAAAAAATTTTAGGCACTATTCAACCATGCGCCTTCACTGGATCACGCTCGTCTGTCAATCGATCCTCCCAAGGAACAAGCACAAATACCTATACTGCAGAAACGGAAACCTTCAAGGTGATGTTTCAAACATGTTGAAGACTTAGCTGCCTGCCCACCCGGGGTTTTTGGATGATGAATAAGCTTTCTCAGTCATTCTCTCCAGCAATATACTGTAGACCCAGAAGTCTCAAATCGCTTACGTATCTGCGCACTATCACCAACGTAGGTAGACGGGGGGGGGAGAGAAATGGGAGGTCGCAAGCACAGACACACACACAGGCATACAGTACAGTAACTTATCCCTC
The DNA here is from genome assembly GCA_030248295.1 of Mesodorylaimus sp. YZB2_4. Taxonomy (NCBI): domain Eukaryota; kingdom Metazoa; phylum Nematoda; class Enoplea; order Dorylaimida; family Dorylaimidae; genus Mesodorylaimus; species Mesodorylaimus sp. YZB2_4. Next base: position 381,046 of record JASANH010001100.1, read on the forward strand.
ATATGGGGCTAGTATAAGAGCACGAAACTGCAAGAGGAAACGGGAGCTCTATCCTCTCACTGACGCAATTCCAAAAACACGCAAATAAAGTGCATTGTCCTTTTCATAATCAATATTTCACTATTCACTGGGCAGGTGAGACTGGTCCAAATGTACGTCAAGCACTATCCTCTTTCCTTTTGTGGATATTTTCCAACTAGCCTTTCTCTCACCCGCCCATTTGATTAAAATAACAAAAATTCAAAACACTTTAAGAAAAATGAAAAACGATACCTCGACAGTAGACTGAAAAACAAAGTGGGTGTTTGCTCGCAATATCATCTCGTTCCTAAACCAATATTAAAACATCATTTCCAACACAAGAGACCATTTCCGTTTTTCAAATTCTTTAGCCGCACCAGGCTTTTTTCGCTTTTATACTTACCAGAACACTGGCAAAAGCCAACACGGTGAGGTGGTGATGAGCGAGGGGCGGAATAGGAACAATTCCCTTCTCCTGATAGTGCCTTGCAAGGTAATTAGGACATTCTGACGCTGATTAGCAGTGGGCGAAGACTAGTCCCATTATCAGCTTATCGCTTTGCACTTTGCCAGAACAGACTATTTCACCCGCCAGTTATTTGCAAGTTACTTTCAGGACGACACACCTGTTTTCAGATTGCATTAAGGGGCTGTGGCAAGCATGAGATGCGAGAACGGTGCGAAGGCGATAGGATTCGATCTTGACGAGAGATATCACGAGCAAGAAAATGTAATATGCAAAATGGAAAAGGACGCATGGGAGTCTAGTAGTTCGGAGAGAATATTGACATGCGATGGGTGCAAGGAATTGTTACAAAGCATAGGCAAAAAAAGGTTGCCAAATTACAAGGTCCGCAATGATGCTTTCCGAATTGACAGGAATGCCAGACTAGACTAGGCATTCCCCTCGTATTCATCTGCACCCGCTTCTTCGTCATTGAGATAACTCCCCTCGTCTCCTGAACCTTCTCCGCCTTCATACGGCCCAACCATGCCATCATCGTCGTAGTTCATTTGCTCTTCATCCGCGTCCACCTCTCCTTCTCCAAGATCGCCATATTCATCAGATGGGGCTGATTTCTTTGGGGGTGGTTCAACAAACTCTTCCTCTTGCACCTGGACCTGTTGACCTTTCGATGCTCGCTTGGTCTTTGGCGGCTGCTGCTGGCGATAGGCTGAAAATAAGAATAGATGGTTGAAGGAAAGGTCGGAAAGGAAAAGAAAATAGTGGCGGCAATGGCGCTGTACTTTCATTTTCAGGAAACTAAAATACTTTCTTGGAGACAATGAGTGCCATAGGAGGGAGAACGTCAAGAAACAGGACATAGCGAGCAGCATCACTCAAGGTCACGATAGCAAGTGGGAGGACCAAAAAAGCTTCATCCTTGACAGGGCGCTCATGATTCCGCTATTCTCTGCCTGCTTCTACCTTATTCGACGATTCGTAAGCCCTGGCCCTGGAAGCTTTGACTAATATAACAGACCCTTGTAGCGTTCGTTCGGGATCACTTTTTTTGGACCACGACCGGGATCAAGACTCGCGAAATCCAAACCAGGATCGTGATCTTTAAAGAGTGCTTTTTTTACTTTTTAGTCGCTGTACATAACTTACAACCCAAAGTAGCCTGCAAATATAGAGCCAAAAGCTGTATTTCCTTGGATAATTTTTAGCGCAGTATTTATCATTGCATTCAAAATTAAGCAAGCAAAAAAGAGGAGAATCAGTCCCAATTAGCAAGCAAATCCTTTCTTCCTCGTTATCAGTTCAGTCATCCGCCAAATTTTCTTCAGCCTCCCCTTTTGGAACAATCCGTTCGTCTCCCCTTCCCCTTTTGCACACATCTCCACAACATTCAATCCCGAATATTTTTATCGGGATCGGGATCAGGTTGAAAGGGGCGATCCCGAAATAACGCTAGACCCCTGACAACCGAATTAGGCCTAGGCAATGCCTGCCGACTCAATTCCGCCTTCGCTTACTCCTAGATCTTTCATATTAGGGTGTGCGTGACAAAAAGGCCCGTCAACATTTATATCAATTCAATGAAAAGAGGAAAGTGATAAGTTCAAGGCTGATGTTTCTGAAAAATTAGGAAACCACCAACAACATTTTTTGAGATTTTCGAGCCAGGGAGGGGATCAGTGGCGCTAACCTCCCATTGGATATATGACTAGAGGAGGAAAAAATGATCAAACTTACCTGCTAGTGCAGCTTTCAGCGGTTCGACAAAACTATCGAATTCCATGTCTTTCATTGCTTCAACGACATCCATGGCAGCTAGCGTCCTTCGTTTCGATTTCAAGGCATAATTATTTGCGCTAAAAATGATCAAGCACTGTACAGTTTCCCTTGTCGCCCTGAAGTTGCGAAATCTTGAAGCTACAAAAAACAGGCTGCTCAAAAGTTGCATCTATCCGTACAGCCAGCAGAATGCTTATTCGACCTATTTCAGGAGCAGCGTACATTTTAGGAGAAAAAAAACACAACAATTCAACTATCGAACAAATTTCGTGTACGGCGCTCAAGCCCGCATCTCGATACTATTATCAGAATGTAGGCCATATTGCTAGCCTACTGACTGCAATGACACGAATTAAAATTTTCCATATTTCAAGAAAGGGTTGTATAACTACAGCAGCTGAGCATTGCGGCAGATATTTTATATGGGTAGGCCCCTTCTAGGTGACTGCCAAGATTGCACTTAGCGACAGTTTATTTCCTTGTCTAAGTTGATAAAAAATTATGCATTTTTGGAAATCAATATCTCACTTAATCCGAGTGACCTTTTCTGCGACACACAGTTCACTACATGCCCTTCGAAAAGTAAATTTTCAAACGTGTCTATCTGTTGCGGAGGAAAACGAGGATTTTTACGACCGTTGGCGTCGACGTACGGATGGAGTACCGTCAAACAAAACAAAAAAATTTACTCACGTTGCCGTCGCGTATAAAACGAAAACACTTGCCGCCCGCGCCATCGCAACTCGAGCTTCTTTCGATACGTTCACACCAGCAGGTAACTAAAAAAATAAAACAGCTGCACATAATCGACTCATAACGTTAAAATTACTTATTAGAAACATCTTACGGCATCTTTGATGATCCGAGTAACAACGGATAATGGTAAATTCAAATCTTCCGTTTTCTCGGCCATTTGACAATGAAATAGAACTCAATTGAATGGTTTTTGTAAAAAAACACCTTGCTTTACGGTTTTGCTTGTCACAATTTGAGGAGGTGCGTAAAAAAACACAAAACTGACTCCCCAAACCCGATTCCCGCTACGAGCAGACAATTTTTGCGTGGTTGGCGGGAAAGTATCCAAAGAAACAGGTACTAATATTAAGCGGCAAGTTCAAACTTTGTGGGTAAGTGCTAGTTTTTTGGTTTCGTGCATAAGTGTCTAAAAAAATACAGAAAAACATATACAACCTAAAAACACCAGAACAAAAACAACATAAAGACTATTAATATCGGAGTCTTTTCTACTTGCACTGTGAAAAGAAAAGAAATATCTTGTCGCTGGTCACACATGACTGATGTTTGCTCGCACAAAAGAGTCGGCAGTCAAGCACAATGCGTTTCATCAACTCTATCAAGTATTATTATTATTCTTAATTTATTTAAAAAACTATCAAGTATTTTATCAAGTTAAGACCAGACAATTATTCGTTGACTTTATCACGTACACTCACCCGATTGCCATATGTCTGCGCTACAGTGCTGTACATCGTTTGTGGCTGTACTTCACTTGAGGGAGCATAGTTTGTGGTACACTACTGGATGCAATACAATGTACGGTTAGTGTAATAATCAATCTGCCGCATAAGTCAGAGGCAGATAGACACAATTTGTCGGAGGATGATTCCTACTGAACAGAAGGAAACCTGTTGCATAAACCAACTTTTACACATCCTGCGTAGTTCTGTTATTGCCACCCTGTCTAAGTGGCTGAAATCCTTTTTCACATACAGTACAGTATCTGCTATGTTAAGGCGTGCGAGCGAAAGCCGCGTCACAGTTACTGTATGCAGCGTCCTGCCTGTTGTTCCAGACACCACGTGTTTGTTCTCATTTTAGCAATCTTGACGAGCCTTTTTTTTTAGCTCTTTAGCAAGACAGAACTGATCATGTGCAACTGCCTTGCCTTGATTTTGATAGGGCATACAGTAAGTAACTACATATTTATTTGCTGAACCAAGTCTGTGTGTGATCTGCTGTAATTCAATCCAATGCAAACGCTGACTATTCTTTCGCAACTAATTGTTTATTCTCTCTCAAAATATAATATTACAAACCGATCCTGCTTCAGGACACTTACAACTGAAAATTCAGTTCGAAAATACTGCCCTCGCGAAAACCGAGTATTCAAAAATATTGTACAGATAACGTTAGAACTCTCTATCTCAAACATTTGTCACCCCATATCCATTCGAGAATTTTGTTTTGGCTATTGGATCAGCACTAATTGGCGTTGATGGACTCGGCGAAGCTGGTGGAATAAAAATAGTGGCCCTCCGAATTGTTTTTAACCATCGATTTTGAGAAAATTCTGCCACCGCGTTATCGTCATCTCGTTGTCGTTTTTTGGTCGTCCATTTCGTTCGAACCAAATATTCTCGCCTTTTTAATCTTGTCATAACATCACTTGGAACATCGCTTATGGCGAAATCGCATAAGAATAAAAGAATATAAAATAATATTAAAAAAGTAGTGAATGTTGCTACGCGTAAGCAAAATATTTTCCACCACGTAGGGCTGTAGCCATAAGGCGGCCTATCGCGACGAAAATCCAAATAATAACAATGCGTGTGAGTGTCGTTGAAGAGATGGGAATCGATAGTGTCATTGTGCAAAATATTCACTTGAGTTTGATGATGATCGTGATGAACACTGCGGATGAATCGGGCGTGAGAATCGAGTGAGTCGGCCATTGGATGCTCTTTGAGGTAGTCGTGCAATTCGGCCCAATCAGTCACTGCCATCTTGGACAGACTGAATGCCTTGTATCCCACGATGGTCATATTGTATGTGGACACAGCGTACTTGTAGTACAGACGAGGAACAATTTCGCTTGTGAATGCGATCAAGGCTGCGTTGCAGATGACAGCCACTTTTAGAATGATTTCCATGAATCTGAAACATAAAAAAATGACATGAGAAACTGCGGATTTCAGGTGCTCTTTGCGTCATGAGATCATCATGAGTGATTGCAGACGGATAAAGATTAGTGTGATTTCTTGGATTGTCATTGGCGTGCTCGATCTGTGGGGAAGGTTGTATGTGTAACCAGCGCACTCAGGCGGCGTGAGATGTGAGAGACCGAAGTCTCTGGGAAAAAAGAACTCCGACTGGAGGAAGGCAAATGTCGCGACTATATTTGCCGTTGAAACATTAACGGAAGTGGTTGGCGCCTCCCAGCCAGGGGAGAGTATTGATGTCCCGACCGCCAGTAATGCTGGTTACAGTACATAGGCTTGGCCTTATACGGTAATGGGGCAGTGTAGGATTGCCATAGTTGGCCGGCCAATATCCCCTCTCCAGGCGAGGCAGAAACCCCTCGAGTTGATGTCTGTGGCTCCTCCGCCTATGAGGCGTGCCAAGAGGGTTTTTGAGACCATTCGCTCCCCATGGTCTCTCCTGATGTACGACCGTTAACTCTGCTGCAGAATCAACAGCCATGCCATTTGTAGGTATACAGCCATTATTTGAGGCTGCCGCCAAAATATACAGTGCGGAACTTTAAGGGGGGGGCGGGCAAAAAAGTAATTCTCCAACTGTCTCATCTAGACTTACTTATTCCATATTTGTAGTCCAGGTACTCTCATCGGCGTGGGTCTTCGATGCGAAGCCAAGAAATTAATGCCATCCACTCTTATTTCCGCGACATTATTTAATAAGCAGACGAGCGGAATGAGAGGAAATGCTGGTACGAAAAAGGCCACGAAAGAGAACTGAATCATCATTTCCATATATTCTTCAGCAACACCATCCAATTTTAATTCATTAAGATGATAGTCTTTCAACCACTGCGGCCATATTTGACTTTCCTCGTTGCCTTTCTCATTCAATGTCCACCAATTATAGAACTTTCTGAATGCAGATTTGGTGAAAGTCTTAAGAGCAGGATATGCGATCTCAGCGATGTTTCCGATGACCAAACGAGCCAGGAGTAAAACAGCCACCAATTCCACAACCTCTGACATGCATCTAAAAAGTCAGAGGAGTCATCTTTAATTCTCAACAAAAAGTACTCCCCAGCCTCCGTAATTTAATGCTCACCCATCAGAAATTATGAGAAAAACAAAACATTTTGTCATGAGTGGGATCGAACCCGAGCTTTTTCAATTACTTGTCTATCAACACGATGCGCATATACTAATCCCGCTCAAAGTGCATGGTTTTGGGTGAATCATGATTGCTCAATGAACCTCTTCCGGTAGCCTTACCCATTCGGTTCGCAAATTTCACTATGGAAAGTCAAGTCTTTTGGTGTGACACCTTTGCCACGGAACCATGCCGCGTATGCGATTGGTAACAAGTCGACGAGCTCCTCGAAAATGAATAGCTTCCATAGAAGACTAGAAAGAAATTGCTCAGTCGTCTTGGGACATTCCAGTTCTGTAAGACGTTCGGCGATATTGTCGTAGATCCATTCGAAAATTGCAACCATGCAGAAGATTAGGCCATGCACTGTCCAACGTGACCATTCCACATTGCTACTGGAGAAAGGTTCGCCGAGCTTCCTGCGAAAGAATTTGAGACATTTTGTCGATCAGAGCGGAGGGTGATAAAGAGGACCATCCAACGTCACTTTTTCACACATCTGTCGTGAGAGCCATAAAAAGGTTTGTCCCTGCCACCTCTATCCCCCTCTGTTTTCACAGCTTGTTGCGAAATGCTACAGCGGCTTGTATTCATAATATTGCAGGCTGTATGTGTTGAGACACCAGATGCCTTCAGCTTTCTTCGACTCTCAAAATTTGAATTTAGCGCCTTACGATTAGGCTACTTATGGCAACGGGAACACAATGGCAGGAGCAACGTCAAATGTTGCAGCGCAAAAATAGAGGCGTGCGCCGTTCCCGCAAATGCGGGAGTGTCCATGGGACCCGCGGGAGTTTTGCGGGATGGGAGTCATTATTCGTGCGGCGGGCGGTAGTGGGCGGGAAGGGGCAGACTCCAAAAATAGAGGGCGGCAGCGGTAGTGAAGCAACAAGGGTGCGGGAGCGTTGTGGGTCCCGCCAAAAAAGTTCAACTCCCGCCACATTTGTGCTATTGTCTGCTGTGCTATTTGACAGCCAGCAAGCTGCAGTCTCAAATAAATCCGAATAATGTTGATGATCTTTTATTTTTCAGAAGTTTCCGATTTATTGCGAAATGTCTTGATTTTGTGACAGGTTGGTTTTTATGCCTTGGATTTCTTGTGGGTTTAATCTACTCGGCAGGTGTTGCGCTTAGAGAGAGAGAACCTTTGATTTTAATAGCTTTTTCTCTGCGGACGGGCGGGAGTGGGAGTGACTTTTCGTCTCATGAGCGGGGCATGTTTTTCTATAGTGCTGGCGGGAATGGGCGGGAATGTCTTACAGGAAGAGCCGCGGGCGGGAAGCAGGAGTGATTTTGGTGAGCCGAGCGCTAAAGGGGAGCATACGACGCTCAGGCAGGCGTGGGCGGGCGCGGGACAAAAAAACAGCTCCCGCCATGCCCCTACGTAAAAAATTGGGAAGCCAGACTGATGGGATGGATGTTATAGACATTGGCCACTTCAGTTTTGAAACCAGCCAATTCCAAAATATTTTGAAAAAAACAAAAGGTTTTCCCAGGCCTCAACAAAATCTTCCCCTCTCCTTCACTTGACTCCTGAATGCTGCAGGGCCCAATCAACATCACATTAGGATGGCACGCTTCGCCCATCATCGGGGAAACACCTACCTGTAAGCCCCATATAATGCTATCCGACTGACGATCAAACCCATCAAGGAGCCACCAGCCGCGATGAGAAGCAAGGTAGCCACTGCAATTGAGGCAGCCATGCGAATGATACGAGTGTGTCTGGGCACATATGACTCCGGTTCCATAGTGATCGGGTTTGATCGCTTTGTAGCCGCTGCTTTCTCCTCGTAAGCTGCTCGAATGGCCACGTGAGATTGAAGACTACCAGCTGAAAAGATCAGTTGTATTCATTGCTAACCAGCGCAAGGTGACTTGCTTACCTTCCTCTCTCGTCTCGTACGTGTCCCAGTCCACGGCTAACCTGGCTTCCCTTCTTTTCCAAAACTTCACAAATAAAGCACACCAAACCAGCGTAGCACAAGACACCATCACTGTGGCCTCGTTGTCCAATCGGAACTGCCATCGGGACAGTTCGCAATCGTGGGACATGTAGACAGGGGCGCAATTGGGTGGATTGCATATGGGACACATGAATAAGGACCCAGTCTCGCCCGGATGCGGACTGCAAATACGATCAACTTCCGGCTTCTGGCTTGTCTCGGTTGAGATAAGGCCATAGATAAAGGCCAATAGACCGAAAACGGATGGAAAAATGAGCATTTTCGTATAGAAGTCCTAAAAATAAAGAGTCCTTCACCGGAGGTAGCTAATTCGTACGTTAGACTCTAAACGAACCATAAAAGCAAAATAAAACCCAAATTTCTCCCCAAAATAATTTCGTATTCGATTGAGCGGTTGTGGTTTGAATGTGGACGCCCATCCTGCCCATTCTACGTGTAGACGTTGGCGTTCTGATAAGTGAGCCTTGGATCCGTGAGTGTAAGGGTGCATAGAGCCGTAAGACCCATCGTGAAGAGGAAATGCTGCATCGAAGAGACCACGTTCCAGCATGGTATCGATCCCGTGACGACGATCATGCTTTCGGTCGTTACGACATTCCTGAAAGGAAGTGAAGGTCTGACTCGTGGATGTTCGGGATCCATATCGAAGACACGTTGGTGTGCTATCTACCTTTACCATTATGTCGTGCCGACTGCTTTGTCCACGGCGTCACTAAGAGACAATGGTTCATGGGTCACGCTCCCTTGAGCACTAGGATACAACGAAACGATCTTTGGCCATTTGTCGCCTCGTCCCTCTCGACTACTTCCTTCCAAAAATCCGTCTACTTGCCTGATAAACAGACTGGTAGGTCCTGCAGATTAACTACATCGAAACGGGAAGAAGTGAAGGATAGGCGACAAATGGCACAAACTGGTCCCCTTTCCAAGATCATACGAGTACCATTTCCAAGGAAACCATGGAAAATCGTTCAGACAAGCAGTCCAACTCGTTAAGTGCGAGAGTATTGGAAAATGTTATATAATTTTGGAATTTGCACCCAGACAATTGAAAGAAGGGCATGAATACCTTTTGGGTATTTATGGTTTTCTATTTCTACTCCGTGTGAATTAAACCACGATGGAAGGCCTAGACAGATCTTGAAAATTGCTGCACATCACTGGCTGACCGTCTGCACAGATCTACGCATGCAAAAGTCGTCCCAGGGCATCGCGGAGGCGGAAAGCAGAAAACTAAACACCATTTTCCCTCAGAAATACAGATTTGATTAGGAAATAAAAAATTATGGGCTAAGGGCAGTGGCTCCAAAAAAACCAAGCATACCTGTAAAATATGTTTGACAATCTCTGTACGATGTCTCCATTGAAAAAACGTATCGGGATGATCGATTTTAAACATATGCAAGTGTTGTCGATCGAAAGTCCAAGTCAATCTTCTACCGCCGAACGAAGGTGGATCATCTGCGTCATCATTTTCTCCCCCCTCATTATCGTCAGTGTATTTAGAATTGGAGAAAAAACTCCACCAACTCCTCTTAGTTTTTGAATTTTCTTCTTCGTCCTCATCCAATGCAGTATCTTCCATGATCAATGGCATGCGCATTCGTAATCGCTCAGCTTCTCTGCACAGCACGGCCCACGGAACGTGTATTTTAATAAAAACTAGGACATTGCCGCTGTGATCTTGATGTCGATAATATTCCAAAGCTAATTCGGCTTTCCTTAATTGATCGATATAAAACTGTCTGTGCAAGGCAGCTTCCTTAGCTGGGGATGCCGTCACCATATATTCGTCGTGAGGTTCTGTATAGACTAGCACATAATCGACTCGTCTTATTCCATCCAAAAAATAAGAAAGTTTTGATGAATCTGGTTTGCCTTCACCCGAACTATGGATACTGTAATCGGCATAGTCGAATTCGGGTAGTGGTCGATGAATTGTGCTAGTCGGTGCTGCGGGAAACATAGGAGTTTTACCGATAGAAAATGGATCATCATCCTGGCTGCTACGATTCGGATTCGAGTCTTGACCCAATTGAATCTGATTTACATCAGCTGTCGACTTGGCTCGTCGAAATTGGATACGTTTATCATCGTCACTCTGCCACGGCATTGCCGCCTTGGTAAAATGCTGGAAATGATAAGATAATGATTTAGAAACGGATGCGTGAGGTTGATTAAGTATCATTTTCTCGTTGTGAGAAGGGTAAGAAATGGGTTGGGTTTGTAAACCTGACAAGATGCTCTTCACACGATTGAAGTTTCAAGAAAGCAGTGAGAAATGGCTCATCAATTATGCCCGTACAAGGTGCAGCCTGGATTCAGAAAGTACATAACAGTGGAAGGGGGAAGGATATTAGGTGCACCACCTACTCACAACGCACCCGCCTTCTGACTCGGCTACGTAAGCTGCCATAGGACTGTGCACTTCGAGCTCGCTTAGAAAGAGCTCTTCGAAGGGATGGAGTTATGACAGCACCATAGTCCACGGGGTCGAATTGAAGAAAATCGAAGTTTAGGCGGATCGAAAATGGTAAAGAGCAACTTTTATGCTCCCACGATTCGCTATTGTTTCACTCTGACATCGTTGCATGACAACGGCCCTATGGCTCATCAAAAAAGCGCGACCGCGCGAAATCAATGGCCAGCCCTGACATTTTAGGTCGTGAATTGGTCAGGCCAGTGGTCGTGACTGGTCAGGCATAAAGCTAATAAGAATGTTAGACAGGAAATGGAGGCATTGCATTTCTAAAGTGGTTTTCTAAAGAAACCATGGAGCATGAGGTAGTTTGATGTTACGGTTGACTGCGAATTAATACCAAGGGGACAATTTGATGCAGAATGTGGTAGCAGTTGTTGTTGGGGGGGGGGGGGGGGGCTTGTTAGAAAATAGGAGCAAGCTCGAAAGCCTTTTGAAGCATTGGCATGTATGCAAGGTGAGAAGTGAAAGGCGTTCTGTTTTTATACGCATAATGAACTGATACATAGTCCTATCCCGCTCATCGCGTGTATTCCCTCCCTTCCCCCCCCCCCCCCCCCCATGCGTCGACGTAGGTATATGTTTTTCCCTCGTTTAGTTGCCCTTGTAGTAAGATAAAATTTGGATATAATCCACTCAAAGTTTTTTCTTGTTAGTGTGAGTTGCCTTCACCAGCAGTTTTTGCGACGATAGTCGATGGGCATTCTGTTATGATGCTTCAAATCGAGAATAGGGTACAGAAGGGAGCTGTAGTCATGTACTGCTGGACACGGCCAATGTTCGCAGCAATTTAGAGACCTAGTACGTTGGATAGAGATCAACGGCAGATTTAGAGCCATAAAGAAGTCAGTCAAATAGAGAATAAACTTATCGCTAAAGGGGCGTCCATGTTGCACCTCGGCTGCCGAGCAAGCCGAGCATCAGCTGAGGTGTCCTTCACATCAGGTCAGCTCAGCCAGCTCAGCTTTGCGGCTGACTGAGTTTGGCTAACTCAGCTGGACTAGCTCAGCTAGCTGACGCAAGCTGAGGCAACCGAGGTGTGCAATGTGAAGAAACCACAGCACAGCTGGCGGCTCGGTTGCATGTTGACTTGGAAGGAAAGTGGATGCCATGATGTGTTATATCTTGGATCCTCGAATAGGTAATTTACCGCCTCTGGCGTACTCGATATAATAATTTTCTAGGAGTTGTTTGGGTGTTTATGGCATATTATTAAAAAGTATAGCATAGATGGGCACTACACCGGCACCGTTGAGCACAGATACTAATACTTCGTTTTTATGATATCTATGCCTTGTCAGTTGCACCAAATACTGTATTCTAAAACGCATATTGTCCACTGTATCTTAAGTTTGCAATAGAAGCATAGCAAAACTGGTTTCTTCAATGAAGGTGCATATCTTCTTGCTTTTGCTTCTCGAAATTCAAGAAAATTCCCAAGATCCCTCGCTAGCTCAGCACGGAAAAATCGTGGGTCTTGTAATGTACATAGCTACTGTTGAAGACCAAAGAAGTGGTTCATACAGTTTTTGTGACCGCTTATTACTTCATCTTCATTTCAAGAATCCTTATCAATTAGTTGCCCATGTTATGGTAATGGTTAGCGTAATCGTAATGGTGCAGCAGCGGAGTCAAATGTGGACCCTTACTTTCAGGATGGTCATATTCGGATATCTCTTATGCACCTCGGAATAAATACATCCGTTCTGTTTTATAATTTATTATTTGCAAGTTTCGGCAGCTGCAACGACTCTTTATCCCACTTGAGTTTATTGAACAGTTGGTTTGAAAGCACAAAATATGGATATGATGAGTGCAGTTTTGGTCAACCATCATTTGACAAAGAGGATGACCAAATTGTGATTCAAAACTATTGAATTCCTTGAATTGCAAACAAAGCATTCTCCCATCTCTGTCCTTATTTGTTCATCTGAACACTTCTAGCAAACAAGCATCCCTCCATTGCCTCTTCTCTAACTAGCAACAAGCATGTTTTTAATTAGAGGCATCTGTTATTGCTTACTCTTTGAAGAATCAGATCGAGGGTGCAGGAGCGCCTAAATAAACCTATTTTCACAAAGGCCTAATAAATCTTTGCTGTTCACCTGACCACACCTCGGTGGCCACTGGTGATCATACACCAACCCTTTGCGCCAATCATAAATAGCCTTGCAGTGACAGCTAAGTCAGTCCTTCAACTACCTTCAAAACTTTTGGTCATCGTGCTTTTTGTACCGCCAGTACTTTGAGACCAGATGGAAAAGTTGACTCTGTTTGTATTGCTCTTCCTAACTTCCCTATCTCTGTGCCAGTGTGGGATCACCAGTCGCAACTGTCACGATTCGATCACCGCTTACCATGAGTGCGCCAACAAAGCTCATGAATATGCTCAAAAACGAGCCTTGAACTCGGGCGATGCTAAAGGCAAAGTGGAAGCGTGTTTCACCAAGTAAGGCTTAGGTTTCAGTTTCCGGTGGTCTCTGGGACGTGACTCCATTGAGGAGGCAGACGAGTAAAAACCCTGGCTCTACTTCTGAATGACAGAGTTAATGGAATTCCAGTTTGTTTTTCGTGCCTCAAGAAGCCTCAAGTTTTGGGCTGTAGGGACCATAATTTTTTTAGACTTCCTGAAACTTCCAGAGACTTTTGGTGGTTTTGCTTCTGAGATCCATGAATTTTTGACGCTCTTATTAGAAACGGTGCAAATAACGGTATTTTTCACCGTGTACTGTAACTGTCCTTATGCACGATAATTTGAATTTGTAGGAACGGATGCAAAAAGCCAGTACCACCTTCCTCTCGCCAACGCAATCCAGCCGACGTGAATCCTGAGTTCCAACAGCTTGATCAATGTAGACAAGATATTGCTGAAAAATATGCGACTTTGCTTCAAGCTTGTGTTCAAAAAGTGGTCGATGATTTTGAGCTGCCGTTTTTCGAGGTTAGGAAAAATGTAACCAGTGGGAACACATCCGCTGAGTCGTCTATGGAAGAGGACTTGTCTGAGGAAGCGGTTCTGGACCTTTTCGATGAGGCGTGCGGACCCAAGGGCAACAAAGAGGCTGTGAAAAAGTGCGTGGTAGAAGTGGGCAATGCAACAAGACCTGCACGCAAGGAAATGAAAGACATATTCGATGAGCGATGCAAGGCAATCGCCCAGTGCAAGAAAAGGTAAGTAGCAGATGACCTCAATCGTCTAGCGGGAAAGGCTTGCTTGACGGACAAAGGTAATCGCGTACTTTGTTTTATGGAGGGGGCATTCCTTTTTTATCCCTATCAGAGGTTTTTCCCCAGCACCATGGTAAAACTGCACTCCCTCACCCAAACATGACCATCTTCATCATCATTTTTGATCATATTTAGGTAGGAATCGACGCAAAAGTTAGTGCCATGCGAGTGCATAACGTCTCACCGATTTTATATCCTTGTCTCTAATGAGACCGCTTGCATTGTTTCCGTCACACAATGCACCTGGGCAGGCTACCAAAGGGCCTGCTTGAAAGGCTGGATTTGCTTCGCGCACTACGGCGAGCTTTGCTGGCCATCTCTCCAAAAGGCATGCTCTCCACAGTATACCTCTGACGGGATTTCAAACTTGTATCTCTCACCAATGAACCTTAACACAGAGCTGTATGAGTGCTATAAATTGACCTCTCAACGAACACGTGCTGGCGAGCAGATACTCATCCGGGTGATGCTTCTGCTAACCGAGACAAGGATGAATGGTTTTGAAAACGGTGCTGCCGCGGTGTCTTTCCAATGAGCACCCATACCCTTTAAAACTCATCCTCAATCCAACGTTCAACCGAAGACGAGTCTGTTAATTTCCAGTTTCTCTCTCCCTCGTGGAAGATGGCCCCGCCCCACAGTACACATTCCACTTTCAGGTTAGACAAATGCGAGCCGGTGCTCAGATCAATCGATAAATCGATTTGTAACTGCAATAACGAAGTTTCGCACAAGGAATACGATCGAATGTGGCGAGAAGTACCAAGCTGTGCCAAGCTACCTGTCAAACCAAATTCCAGTGGCGCTTACTTTACTATCGATTGCGTAAACGCTCCCAGAGATATTTGCGATGACGGATTTGATGCCTTCTATCGCTCCCTACCTAAATTTTAAGGTTACTAGGTCTTTGACATTTAAAATCATGTTGCCTACGATGAAACTAAATAAAAATTTAAAAATCGTTAACTCGCGCTGCTTTCGCGGGAACTATGTACAGTATCTCTACCATGGTTTGTTGACTCATCCCTTCAGAGTTAGTTTGGACCAACTGTCACCCCCTTCCAAGACGGGGAATACTGAGACAGTGCTTACAGGTCAGTTCTCTTCAATAGAACGGTTTCGAGCCTATTGAAATCCATTGTTAAGAAAACATTCAGGAGGGTGGTATGTGAGTTCGACAGGGTCGAATTCGTGAATTTGTGATTTCTTATTGGGGCCCAAGCAAAAATTTACAAAAAAATCATCATGCCCCTCATTCTTTTCTTAGTGGAGGGAGGGATAGATAACATTCTTACTTGGCAACTGCCCATACCCCAACTATTCCAACAAATTGTCACCATAATAGTATGTCTGATTACCAACATTCTAATGGTGAGTGTTCTTGCTTGGCATCCAAAAATTACTGAAATATGGTACTTTTTGACTTCCACGATTATATTCGCTTTTATCTACGAATACGGGCTCGTTGTCTTGATTAGATGTTATCGTTATCTTCGCGACAAAGCCGCTTCCAAAGCACAAACGGCCCAAGGCATTTTTGTGTTATCTACTGGAGCGAACGGCGAGATAATTATGGCAGCTAACAATGAAGCCGCCATGGAAAGTCGAATGTATTCCGATCTGCCACCTGACTACGCCCTAGCTGTTTCCATGATGACACTCGAAGACTCCAACAAGCTTACCAATGCTGCTCCCATCACTGAAACTACCATTTCGGAAGAGCCAGAAATCAAATCCGAAACAGGGCCTAATTTGTCGAGCTTACGTCACGCAAATGAAAACGGATGCGAACAGGAAAGGAAGGAGGATGGGCACGCGGATGAAGAAAATGCACCACCGCCCACGTACGAAGAAGCTCGTCAATTACAACACGCACGAAATTCGACAAACTGAACGATGAACTGATGATTGGCCAAAACCTGTTTCAGAAAATCGGGTGTACTTGGGCACTGCACCATATAAGCTGTTCTCTTCGCGATGATCGCTTGATTTCGAGCGAACGAGGTGAACGTGTATCGAATACTCACACATTGTAACCTGCGTCTTTTTGTGCTGAAAAATTTGTGTAAAATTATCATGGACGAGTATATTTTTGAACACGGGTTAGAAAAAACGAAATATACAACTAACTCCTACGATATAGATATAAATTAGGCATATAAAATTGTATGACTAGATATCGCTCTGGTCACCTTATCAAACTCATCAGATTCGATTCTTCAACCATGATGATGCGGGATTCTTTCGTTCCATTCGATTGTTGGCGGCCATACACGGGCAAGTGCGATTCGGCGGGCGATACGATATTGCTGCGAGGAATGGCAAGAATAATGGGCGTTTTGCTCGCGATCCAGGTTTTCAATTTCGTACCGAATTTGCTGCAAGCGAGCGCGCTCAAACCAATGATGACCAGTTCTAGCACGTTGGTGTAGTAGTTGACTTGCATCAGGATGATGACGAGATACCAGCTGTCGCTGCCGGGGTAGTAGCTGACGGGATACATATCGCCGTAGCGAGTGTACCACAAACCGAGATTGATGACGCGAGTGCCTGCACCGAGGACCACGAGGGAGAAGAACCACACAAACAGAGGAATCGAACTGATGAGATACAACACGTAAAAGTCGAGGAAGGAGTTGAATTCTTTCTTGTCCCTCTTGAAGCCGAGCACGACGCGATAGACGTTGAAGATCAGACAAAACAGGACGCCGATGGTGACAAATATGGGCCACAAACTCACGCAATGGCATTTGCTGTTGTCGAACTTGACTCCTTTCGAAGCCAATTCTTCGGCAGCCAATTCGCAGCGAGCGATATCGCGCATGATCGGAGATAGACGAGTCTTCGGGGGCAGATACCAGGCGCTGATCAAACGCTCGTCGCTGACGTCGTAGTTGGGCGATGGCGTCTTGCAGGCGTAGTTGACGATGCCCAGTTGCATAGCGAACGGCCACACGTCGGTGATGTTGCTCGCATTGTCGCCACTGGTGACATCGACAGGAGGTTTGCGCGTGTAGATTTGACCGGAGAAAATACTCGTTAAAATAAAGATCGAATTGATCGAAACGATGAGATAGAAGATCTTGAAAAACCAAAGACGCATTCTTGATGGCTGCTCGAGTAAAACAAAAATTTCAAGAGGGGGTGCGAAAAGCAGATGAAAAGAAGCACCGGACCGTACTGAACAGCGTACAGAAAACGAATGACGATGCGTCTTACTGCCTGACGTGTTCGACTGCACTTTACACTACTTTGAATTGACCAATCACGTGCATCCTAAACCGCGTCGGATGGCCGGACTAGCAAGTCAGTGAGCACGTGATCGTTTCCGTTTTTCTTTTTGATCCCAGGCCGTATTTGTAAAGCGGTTTCTCGCAGCTTCCAGGTACCGGTTCCAGGTAGGTGACCGTTTTAAAATGATGTGGAAAAATGGCTTTGGCGGAGAGTATGCAAGAGAGTACATTCGTAGAGGAAGGTAAGGACTTTTATGGCATTTTTTCGAACTATTTCTTACCATCAGACATAATGATTTAATAAACGGAAGCAAGTACGGCAGAGCTCTTCAAATTTATAAGAAACATGAAACTGCGCCTGAGTACAATTACTTTTATAGAGTCTATCTTTGCCTGCAGTAGTTTCTGGGGTACTAACGATAAGGTTGATCATGCTTCAGCGTCTGGCAGTATTTTGGCAAATAATATTCCGCGTAATCGATCACAAATATCATAAAGAATTGAGATCTAGAGAGTCTCTACTTGTCGCGTGCTGTCAAATATGCGGTGGTGCCATAAAAGAACAGGCATATCAAATAGAATATCTGAAAAAATTGAATATGCGGTCCAGTGTAAACGAGTAGTGTCATGGCCAGGACAGTTGCAATTCAATAACTCATGCGGAAAATGATCTTCTCCCTACCCTCTAATACGAGCAAGGTAACATCGGCAACTTACAGATGCGACAGCCCAACTCAAATCTTGAATCGCTACGCCGTCTTTATTTAGGCTAGCTATCCAACCAAATGCATACCACGCTTCTGAGCAGAAGTTTATGAGGCACAGCGCAACTCCACTTCAGGATACAGCGAGTCCCTGAAACAGTTTATTTTATGCTTGCTTCTAAACAAGAAATACAATAAAAAAACTCACGAACGTCCTGATTGTATCTACTCTAGCTGCCTCTAACGACAATGCGACGATGGTTACGATGAGTAGCAGGATTGAGGATAGGAACACAAAGTACTGTCCCCCGATACTGACAGGAAGATGGGTCCAGAGGTCAATACTTAACGAAAATCGCGAAACACATTGACCAGCTGAGCATCCACCACTGCCTGCAGCCACCAGGGCGGTAGCGATTAGGATGAACACCTGGTACACAATATAACCTTCATGAACAGTGAAAAGTTAAGAGGCGAAAACTTACAGCGATGACAGCGTAAAATATAAGACGCAATGAACTTTTGGACATGACAGAATGATTGGCACGAGGAAAGACTGCTTAGAAATTACTGAAGGGTCGTGAGTGACGCCCAAACTTGAAAATGAGATTTATATACAATACTTGACGAGAACAGTCATAACGCATTTTAGTGCAGATTATCACAGCTTGATTGTGTCATGCACATAAGTCGCGCAGAGTATCATTGGGCGAGTTTATCAAATCTCCTCGTTGGCGTAATATTTGGGCGCAGCGCATGGAAAGCATATTTGAAGAGTAAATTTGGTATAGTTCTCTGTGCTCCATAGTGCGCTTGAACTGCCCTGTTGACGCTGTAATCAATATGATGACAAACAAATAAGACTAGCAGGCGACGACCAGACGTTTCATGAGGCTTATGACGACATTGCTAGAATGTGGGAGTTTAGAAGGTTGGGCAAGAGAGTAACCACTGTCAGGCCTAACGCTGTATTGGATTTGATATATTGTTATAGGAGTGGATTGGATTGAAATCGGGCACTCCGTGAGGATGAAACTGCCAGCCAGCTCGTGGCCTAGCGGGTTAGGCGTCTGCCTCTCACGCTGAGTGCGCACTTACAGGGGAGGGTTCGACTCCCGCCTCGGTACAAAATGATTGTCAATTATGTGTTCCTTAGCCCTTGAGTGCGCCTTATGGTGCTTGGCTATGGATAAAGTATGACATGACATGACATATAAATTATTTTTAATAACGAAAAAGTAAATATCTTGCAAGTATTAAATTCAATACCATTTGAAAGAAAGCCGCGTCTCCAATCACCGCAACCCTACAGTTTATATGTACTATATATATTTTGCGTGAGTCTGCATTACTCGAGTCGAGTGAAGCTTTTCCATCACCTGAAAAACCCAGGTCTGTCAAACCTGACATGGGCTGAAGCACCTCTTTCTGGTGGCGTTCCCCGCTACTGCAAAACCTCTACGAGTCTTTCTAGCAATCCGACCCTCCAGAATCTTGCTTGAGACTGTAACATTTCCAATTTCTAATTTCGTCAAATTTTCAGGTTTGAAAGTGGGAATTAAATCATCTAGAATGCATCTCCGATCGTTTTTTTTCCATTTTGCGTAGAGATGGGAAGCTCATGCTCATACTGTCCTTTTGCATATAACTCCAACTGAATGCCCACCCAGATTGCCCCTGCCACGACACTCCACTGTGGATCCATCTGGTTACCACTTGGAACCCTGTTTTCCACGCCTTCAATGTGGATCCATGCATCTTCCATATGGTTTCCAGATCTTTCATCCATTTGCCACATGGACTCACTGTGAAATAGTTTGGCTTCCACATGGACTGGCATAGATACTGTGTCTGGAATCCACGCTGCATTTTTCGTGGGCACCATGTATTGATGTTCGTGGTTCCATGTATGGACACCTACATTGATTTGGTCGACAGCAAGTAATAAAAATGACAACCGAGATTGGCAAGATTTAATCATGCTCACAAGGCATGGCAATTAACGAGTTTGTGTGATCTTTTCTTTGTTTTTAAGGTCTTACTTCTTAAAGGAGCTTGTATCAATAAATAAAGCCAGTCTAGGCAGTAGTCTAGTATCGGAAGCTTTAGGAAACATTAGAAAGACCTTTTGGATCCAAATGGAAATGTGTGCTTTCCTCCACACTATCCATGTGGAAGAACTCGATTTCCAAGGTATAGCCACATGGAAGTTGGCTTTCCACGATGGATTCCATGTGGAAGTTTGTGTGGATCCATGTGGGACCGTATGTTTTTGACATCGAATCCATGTGGCTCCCACAATAAAAACTGGCTTTTTAGGGATCTGGGAACTCAAACCCCTTCCCCCCCCCTGTTCCCCACAAAATTGTTTCCTAGGGGCAGTATTGGGCGCCTGCACTGCGGCAGCAGTTCACCATGCTATGACTTGATCTATGAACTGTCATAAACTATGTCTTGGATTCTGTTACGATGTTTTATATGGAGAGGAGTGTGAAGAAGGGTGAAGAGGCTGAGCTCACACAAAACGTTCCATGGGTGTTCGCCGAGGCCGCAGGAAGATAAAAGCATTCATTATTATCCTCGATATAAAATGTGGTTTACATTTCAATCCCCTCAACTATTTTTATCCTGAAATGATTTCCCTTTGTAATAATTGAGCATCGTTGGAATAAGGCTGTTGTAACCAGCTGCCTTTCCTGTTTGACCTCATCAAAAACAGCTGAGCGCACACGTAGTGAAGGGAACATAAGCAAGAAATGACATACTCATACTCGTCGAGCGAAGCTAAATAATCAGTGACTGAAATAGAAGGATTAGGCGTGTACTGGGCAGTGACTTGAAGCCCTACGTCTATGGGCGGAAATTTACAATCATTACGGATCACCTGTCATTAACTAGTCTACATTTTCAAGAATAAGTCACATGACAGCCGCTTCGCAAGATGGCTAGCCCATCTCTCAGTTCTCCACTTGAGATCAGGTATCGCCCCGGTAAGAAACACTCAAATGTGGACGCCCTGTTGCGCGCTAATTTGAACCAGGGGGCCGCTGCATAAAACTAAGCCAACTCCAACTCGTATACGCCAACTACATACCCATGTGTATATGAGTAAGACAACTCCAACTCATTACGTCAACTCGCCGAATGCGTCTTGATTTGTTGTGGTGTCTGCTAGAAGTCCCAAAAATGATGTGGTGAATGTATCAGTCGACTTCTTGATGTTGTCCGAGAGGGTCCGTTCGTGAGTTTTGAGCATGAGCCCGCCAAAATGCGGTATGAATATCCAAAAAAATAACGCGAGAAACGCCCAAAAGAAGAAAGCGGGCACTGTGGAGAAGGACACGCCAGCCCAGCATCTATTGCCGGAGACGCAAAAGATTGTCATCGCTCATTTGGTCAAGGAGCATAAAGTAACACTGTACAGTAAGTTTTCCTAGGCCGAAGGAATCACCGTCGATAGCAAGAGGAATGCGTGGGAAGAGATCATCATCATATGCAAAGACAAATATAAATTTAATGCTGGTGAGTTTCACTTTAGTGTGAAATTACATCTTCACCTTTTGCTAAGTGTTAGAGAAAAGGCTTGAGGGAAGGGCTTGAAGTGTCAGTGTCAGTAGGGTATTGCGGGAGAGAAAGAGATTGCAACTAGAGAGACAGTGTAAAGTGAAAAGTACAAGCAGTGGATAGAGAGATTATGGGTATCATACTGTACAGAATAGGGATGGGGCAGTTCTTGATTAAATGATCTGCAACATGAGTTTTCCCCATTTTAGTTGGACCAGGAAAAGGGCTTGAACCCACCAGAATTGCATAGGCCAGGAGGGCGCGGAATGTTTGCGATTTGCATAATGCCTGCTGCAGTTTCAGCATTATTTCGTTTTCGTTGCGTTCTGTACCGCAAACAGGCATGGAAGTCGGTTTTCTTTTCGTGCTTGTCCTGGTCTTCGGTGCAACAGAACTGACTCCCTCAGCCATCCTTCCTTTCTTAGCAGGTGGTTCAACACTGTCAATACGAGTAGCTTTTCGCTTTGAAGCACGCGGCTTGGATGCTGCTTTTGGTTTTCTTTTTTGTTTCGGTGGTTTCTTAGAGCCACCCATCTCTTCTTGCACCATGCCAGGATGCAAGGCTACTTTCATGCTCGGACTCCAAGGCCGATCAATCACTTTTTTTCAGTATCCTCTTTATCACTTGGAGCTGAGGCGAATCAGGCATGTACTCAGATCGCAAGCGATTAATTTCCTTCAGGCACTTTGTGTTTGCGCAGGCGAAGCTCGGGTCGAAATTCATCAGGTGTAGACCCGCCAAAGTCGTGACCTTAATAAGGCCACGTAGGTCATGCCAGCACCAGCTTCACCATTTGCTTTAAAGATGTGGTTGCCCCATTAACCATCACGTGCGCATATCGTGCCAGTCATCCGAGTACTCCGCTGCACTGAAAGTAAGGAAACAGCATAGCGGACCCAGTTCACGAACCATGGTCCTAAAATCGATGCGCTGCTGCTCCCAGTACTCGGCGGTGCCTCGGATTTTTCGAAAGGCAGAGGACCAGTTGGCTTCCAGCTCCTGCTCCCCATCGGCCACTCGCCTTACAAACTCCCCCACGGTAACATCGTTGTATTTCGGAGGGTTTGGCTTATTGAGTTTGCAATGGCGCGAAGTTGGTACTTGTGCAACAACTAAAACAGGTACTGATGGTCATGCCTGAACTTAGGATTCTTGTTGTACATCCGACTTTTAACGAAGTCTGTATTTGACAGTTTCGAGTCTCGCTTTTCCTCTTCGCCATTCCTGTCATTCGGGTACACGTGAGGGAAGCACATTAAGTCAAGTTTTTCTTCCCTGAGGTCAATTCGCTCGGACTCCTCGCTTTCCATCTGATACAGCTCCAAACTAGTGCCCTCTTGACGCTTTTTATACAGTGGGTGCACAGTATGCGACTCCATAATTCTGGTTTCCTCTTCCTTTCCAATCTTTCGTACCACGGGTTGCCTAGCAAAGCCCTCGCATTCTTGAATCACCTCCCCGTCGCACTCGCCATCCGTCATTTCCAGACCATTGATCGTTAGTGGCTCCTATCCGTCATCCAGGTTTTTATACTCTGGATTGATCTTCTTTAACTTTTCGTTGGCCTTTTTGATTTTCGCGACCTCAACCAATGCTTTCGATACCATTTTATTTTTAGTACGCACACCATAGACCACGATGAATGAATTGGGATCAGGCATGCTTTTTGGATCAGGCGATGTGCGGAGAGTCTCGTCGATAGGAAGTGGATAGTGCACAACCTGGCCTTTGCGTCCTTTCACTCCGCACCACGCTGGTAACGTGGAATGAACAGTACCCAGACGATAAATGACCTGGAAGCATTTTGCATTTTGTATGACGTGCTTTTCGAAATCATTCAGGTCTGCAAGCTCGCCAGACGTCTCTGCTACTTCCAACTTATTGAATACCGACTCTGGTGAATGTTTCCTGCCTTCAGTCAAGCCAGAGAAACACCGACGGCACACATAGGCCTTGCCAGTGTCTGTGGTCTCCGCTTTTAGAATTCCATAAAATTGCAGCCACAGATCATAGCACTGTTTTTCTGAACCTTCCCTCTTTTGGCTAGTGCCAGTGTACACTTTCACAGTACTCGTTTTCTCGTCTAAAACGAAGCTTACATTCCGCACTTGGGTCTTATAATGCATGATTCGACACGAGGCACAAACACAGATTGGCTTTTGGAGAATGCCTTTTAAAAATTCGATAGCATAACGAAGCGACTTCAGTTTTATTTTTGCGCTTTCCTCCGTTTCATCTACCGTCACCGCCTCGGGTGAGATGTCGACTTCTGAGCCAGACCAGAGCAACGCAATTTTCCAAGTTTTTAACATTCCCTTTTATCAGTGCAGTATCGATTTCGTGCAATGCCTTGTCCAGTTTTTGGACTTCATAGACAGCATTCAGCAACGCACGTATGGACGCATAATGCACTGACATTTGACGCAGGAACAGCACATCACTATCGCAGTTATCGGGCAAGCATGTTATCGAATGGCCAAGTTTGTCCATGCTAGGCACTGTGCTCTCTGTCATGACATCTTCAGGTCCGATCGTATCCGCGATTTTAGGATGCCTCAGATGCTTGCCTTTATCAATTCCTGTAGCCAAGTAGCTCCTGAAATTTTCCTCTTCGACAATGCGTTTGCGCACTGTATTTGTAACAAACGAATCAATGCATCATTCGGCAGAATGCAAGTACCCAAATCATTGCATGGCCATGATGCATCATCGTATCCTTCATCAGGTCCCCTGCAATATATTGTCCCATTGCCGCAAACTTTGCATGCAGCATCGTAAAAATAAGGCTCTCGAACTTTGCAGTGTGATGCATTCCCGCACATATCTTCAAGTGTTGCCTCGTGCCTGCCGTTTTGGCCTTTTACAATAATTTTTCAGATACTTTTTGCAACGCTAGAATGCCCTTTTTAAACGCATGGCGCATACATATCGAGCATTAACGCATGTGACAACCAGCAAAAGGGCATCATAAAGGCACTGACAAGGGAACATCGCCAACCGTTAAGTCGAACTTTGAGAAACCAAAAATTTTAGTAAGTTCCTGGGTACAAAAGAAAGCTATGTGCAAAATATTAGAGGCGTCTGGCCAACTGGTCAGCAGTGGTCAGCGCTCAAAGTCTTGAATTATTGTGTGTTAACGAAGCTGAGCGTTGAAAAAAACACGCAAAGTTCTTTCCAAACTAGATTTTTGGGTTCGGAGTTTCAAGTTAAAGCTTCCAACACTTGGGTTTGTGGTTTCATGCTGAGAAAACCCGAAAAATCCGGCAGAATTCGAAAATTTCACTGTACTCTTCGTGCTGACCAGAACTGACCAGTTGGCCAGACGTCTCCAATATTTTGTACAGAGCTTTCTTTTGCAACCAGGAACATGCCACAATTTTTGGTTTTCCAAAATTCGACTTAACGGTTGGCGATGTTCCCTTGTGAGCCAAAGCTTTTCTTTCTTTCTAGCGTAGATTTTTTGCGGGAGTTCTTGCTAACATACCCTCAGCAGCACTGATTCCAGCCCTGAGCATTGCAATACTTTGGTTTCGTAAAGTACCTTTTATCGATAAGCAAATCGATACGACCTCGTTGTTGCTGTAACCTGAGTTCGGTTTCAATGCTTTCCTTGTATTTACGCAGCCGATATGCTCTTTTTTTATAATTTCCTTTGTACCAAAAGTGGTATTTTAAATGAATTCCGGACGTTCACTTTTTGCGAAAAGCATTTTTCTCAGCAGCTACTTTGACTTCGTTTTTCAACTTCCATCGCCTTTGAGCCAAAGCTTTTTTGTCGGCACTGCTTAGCTGCCATAGCTTTTCCTTAATTTGGCCATCGCGGGATATTTTTGTTACCATGCTTTCCTGGAGTGCTTTACGCTCGCCGCATTAGCCTCCTCATACTTTTCACGGGATTGATGCAATTTGCTAGCATCGGCCTCCTTATATTTTTCCAGACTAGCAGTGGCCTTGTCAGGATGCCTCATACGCTATTCCTGGCAAGCAATTTTATTGCCTTCCCGTTTTCTCCGATGCCGTTCTGGCATAATAAAATTTCTTACCTTCTGCTTAAAAATGCCACGCCACAATATTTCGCACCGACTCCACTAGAAACAACAAACAAAAAGTCTTTGAAATT
This sequence comes from Mesodorylaimus sp. YZB2_4, assembly GCA_030248295.1. Taxonomy (NCBI): domain Eukaryota; kingdom Metazoa; phylum Nematoda; class Enoplea; order Dorylaimida; family Dorylaimidae; genus Mesodorylaimus; species Mesodorylaimus sp. YZB2_4. Next base: position 406,691 of record JASANH010001100.1, read on the forward strand.
TTGGTCCCACCGATTACGTCTTCCTTTCGCTCTAAAAGTCCAAACCCGACGCCACTTTTTTTCAATTTTTAATTGGATTACTGACGCACACATACGCTCACTATGTAAACAACTATGTACACTTCCTTAGCGCGAAGTTCGAAATTTCGAAGTCAAATATGCCTTTTGGAATAATTGCTACTGCGAGGGCCCGCATTGTCTCGCGACCCTCTATGTGTAAACTTCTAGGGAAAAGTAGTCATAAGTTTTGCATCTTAGTATTTTCGCACCATAAAAAGATGAAATCCTACCGGGTATACCATAACTAGACATCTTAGTGAGAGCCTGGTTTTAGCCAATCAATGGCGCTGCACTCAACCCGCTGATGTTTCTAAACTCCGCCCCGAAAGTAGAAAACAGAAACACAAAAGCCATTTACATTTGATAATTGATATCTGAAAAATAATTGAACCTAGACAGTTGGCTTTTTCAAAGCATTGCAAGATAGGTCAGATCTGCAACCTTGTCAATTTTTATCGAAATACGTCAAGTACCTGTCGAGCGACGGATAAAAAGGCCAAAATAGTGAATATTTTCAGTAATAACTAATCAGAAATGAAAGCTTCAAAAAAATGACCGTCAGAGGGCATAGTCGAGAAGTTTCAGCTTTCAGAAAAACTAACATTTACAACTGGACGACCTCTGGTTGCTGATCAAGGCACATGTTGTCCCCTCCTCCTCGTCTTCTCCCCCTGAACAAGAAATTAGCATTGTGCGTCTGGTTGGCTGGTCTAACAATAAGCAGGCACGCTGATGGAACCAAATCATTCTCTCTAGTTAGGATCAGGCCAGTCTGTCTTTTTTGTCCGGGCGATCTTGCAGGACACACGCATTCTGTTTTATTAGACTGACCTAGTTTTATTTGACGAGTGCGTGGCGTGATCCTTTTCCAGGGTTCTTGGAGCAGTTAGGGATCAGGGATCTCTATTGAGCGGTGATTCGTATTTGTCGACAGTAAAAAGATGTCTCGTCAATCACGTGGCGGCAACCGACTCATTCCGTATCGTCAAGACCAAAGTTTTGGTAAGCATGTGGTGAGGTTCTCCACATGTTCGGCCGACAGAAGCACCTATTAAACCCTTAGGCTAGCCTGCAGCTAAATCAACCTTATCACACTGCAGCGGAGATGATCCTCTTTGCTCATAACCTGCTCGACGAAGAGTAGTCGTCGATCTTGCATCAATAGCAAAGGATTATGGAGTGTTGTCAGAGAGATCACTTTTGATTCGACTATTATGCAGTTGATGATTTATCACATAATGCAATGATACAGTAAAAAAAAACAAAGCATGATTTATCACATAATCGCAGGATGATTTATCACAAACAGTATAACCATGCGGTGACAAGAACAGAAAAACTTAAGGCACAATATGCTCACCTTAACTAAATTACGGGTGCTGCAAGAATGCTCGCGCAAATATTGATAATTACTTGAATTGGAGATATTTAAAAATGCGTTTTACAATTGGATCCTCTTCGTTTTTTAACCTTCGGAGAATTTATCCGGGCTCTAATTGGGTATTGTTGGCGTTTGTGAAATGAGGCTGCACCTAGTGGGTCCTGTTCTTACCACATCGAAACGGGGGTGAAGTGGGAAATTAGACAAGAGCGAAATACTCACGATCAGTCGGGAATCGAACACTCGCTGGTACTCGCAAGCGCGCACTGGGTATGACAGGCAGACTCCTCACATTCGGCCATGGGTGGGGGTTACTGAACTTTAACGAAATCTTATCTGATAGCCTTGTTAAAACAACTTCTTGCGGCGGTAACGACTCGTTGTCGCAGTCGTGAACTCAAGATCAAGTAGATTATAAGGTTCTGTAGATGATTCCATATCCATCCGAGGTGCGTTACCAAATATGCCGCGATTGCTGAACTATCTAATGCGTCGATAGTAAAGTAGCAGATGACACCTATCGTATGGAGAGTGCCAGTGATGGCGCACTGCGCAAATAGCTTGATCTCGTGGCCTGGTGGGTTAGGCGTCTGCCACTCACGCCAGGTGCGCACTTACGGGCGAGTGTTCGAATCGCGGGCTGGTAAATCATTTCGTGTAAAATAAGTCCCTTCACCCTCGAGTGCGCATAAGCGTTAGGTGATGTGGTAAAACATGAACATGAACATGAATATCTCCCTTTTCAGCATGCTGTAAGGGGGGAATGAAGACCAAGTTATGCAAATGAGAGTGACCTCGTCTGATGTTAGGCCTGTTCGGTATCATTCGGTGATTTCTGTGTTTGGAACTGGTCTCCCCTTGTCTGATATGTGCTGTTTGTTTGTTTTGTGCCGGTGCACTATTGCCTTTGGGTCGATGCTCGTTGATACTAATCAGTGTTATGCCTGTGCGTACTCGGTGCGGTTGAGCAGTAAACCTTTTCTATAAGACACGTGGTCTTATATTGGTTCCCATTGCCGTTCTCCAACCCGTGTGAGCCGTGCACCCTATCCACTGATTTTCCACCTCACTCCCGCCCGATACTAGCCAGGCTTTGCAAGCCACTCATCGATTTCGCCGAATACTCTGCCCGAAATGGCCGATCAGCCGCCAAATGCTGATCAGGTCACCAACGAGATTCCCGTCGAAGAGTCTACTGTTCAGATCACGGCCGTCGATCCGCCCCCTGATGAGCGCGACCGATTACCCCCTGCAGCTCGACGACAGCTCATCTCGGTTGAACAGGCCAAACAACTTCGTCAAGAAGTGTCGGAATCGTACGAACGTGCAGTTGCAGCTGTCGTGGAGGCAGACAGTGCCAGGCGTCATGCCGAATCAATACGAAGTGCAATTGAGCGGCAAGAGCAGCAATGGGCCGAAGAACGAACGAAAGTCGCGCAAGATCGCCCACGATCCGCCATGCTCGAATCCCAGCTCCAAGCACTGCAGGCTGAACTCGCCAAGCTGAAAGCCGAGCAGAGTAAGCAACCTGATGTCCGTCCCTCTGCTCAGGGTGGTCACCAACCCAGTACTGGAGTCATCCCGGTGTGCCCCGCCTATGCCCGCTCCAATCCAGATCCCCGTGCCAATGATCCGCCACAGCCCCAAGAACGGTTCGATCCACTTGACGTCCCCCCCGTCAAGATCGTAACCAGTGACTGGTTCTCGTGGTCACAGTTCGAATGGTACGACAGCCTTCGTTTTTGGCGGGGCATGCTTCGTTCGCTGGTCCCTCAAGCACCCCCCTGAACCCGGCAATGAAGATGACGTTGACGCACTTCGCCAAGCAGTGTCATCCGCGGCCCTCGCCCGAGCTTAGTCCGATTTGGATCATACGTTTGGCCCAGAAACCGATTTGATGCAATTTTGGTTCGATAAGATCACGACCACATATAACACAGGTGGGGTTTTTGTCGATTTTTTTCGCAACAATTCCTCTCGATATTAGGTATCTACATCCGGTCACGAAGCAGCCGCTCGTGTATGACGCTCGAGCGCGAATGTGGGGTCGTCCAACGAACACCCAGCAGCAATCCGAACCGGTGTCCAATTCAGGTGTCGCTCCTAATCAGCCCACTTCATCCGCGGGTACTGGCTTGCAGCCCCAACAACGCCACGTTCAGTTTACTGATCCACCAGTACAAGGTCAGATAATCGTCCCGCCCCCTCCACCGGCCGACGACCTGTCTCAAGTTCCCCGCGAGACACTGATCGAATGGTGTGAGGCGCAAGATAACGAGCTGTCATTGGCGTCCATTGAAATCACCGATATGCAGAGGAAGGACAAGGAGCAAACCGCAATGATCCAACGACTTCAGCGGGAGAACGAACAGCTGCGTCGGAATCCTCCTCAACCAGCTGATCCACCAAAGCCGACGCCAGTGCAGGTTACTCCGTCAGTTCCAAGGGTTCCTTCCAGTCCACCACCCGGTCTACAAGCGCTAATCAAGGAAACCATGCAAGCCACGATCGTCCCAGTGCTCAGCGAGTTAGCCAAGGCGATATCCTCTTCCGTCACCAACTTAGCTGTGCCAGCTACAGCCGCACAACCTGGTAACAATATCGATCAATCAACCGAAAGTATCGATCTTGCAACGTACGAGCGTCGACGGGCCCACAATGCTAACGCACCCCCATTCGGTCAGCTGCAGCACGCTCAGCAAAATGCGTTGGCTGGCTCACGAATCCAAGTAGCTTTGGACAAAGGAAAGGCACCACAGCTTAACATCAAACCGTATACTGGATCACCCGATTCCCCACCACTCGACGAATGGCTTCTAGACTATCAACTGCGCATGAAGATGTTCCAAGCTCAGTCCGACCACGAATTGATCACCGTCCTACCCTTCTATTTGGGAGACAATGCGAGCCGATGGATGCGCCGCTATCTTGACAAATATCCTGATCGCAGGGTGATCAAGTGGCCCCAACTCGTGAAAGATATGTGCGCTCATTTTTAACTGCAAGACGAACCGTATTTATTGGCTGCTTTTCGAGAGACGAAATTGCTTCCAAACGAAAAATTCTCTGAATATGCCGACCGATTGGAGCAAGCAGCACAAAAGGCATTCCCTACGGCGAATCAAGACCAGCTGCGATGGTTACTGATCGAACAATTCCAGGGTAATATGCCGGCACCGCTAGCTGCATTAATCCAAGACCTTTATGTCGACAACACGCAACGACCAACGTTTGAAGAGGTCAAACTTCTGGCAATAAAATGGCAGCTTCGCAATTCAACTGCGCCAAAACCATCTAACTGGAACTCGCCATCGTCTGCATCAACAGCTTCAATGCCAACAACATCAGCCTCAGTCAAATTGGCATCAGTGACACAAAATTACGGTCAACAGTCGAACCAGTTTCGAACGAACAATCAATCCTGTCAGTCACAGCATGTTCGACCACCAAGAGGAATTGGCGATCGTGTGTATCGGTGCCCGATCATTCGCTATCAATACGATACCAGAATGTCGATTCCTCCACCCGCCGATGTAGCAACAAGAAAATGCTCCGATTGTCATGCTGTATGACATGTTCCAGCTCAATGCCCTAGTCGTCCGCCCTGCACAACGCCTGGATGTGGACGCACGCCTGGTCATGGTCCATTTCGATGTCCATTTTTGTACGCTCAAGATGTCGCCGCTGTTCAAAATGGCAATCCATGCATACAACAGCAAGCTCCCTCAACTTCCGCTTTATTTTACAATCATGTCGTTGATCAATCACCAAATCAAGGTAATGTTTTTCCTTTCCATGCTGGTACTTTTCCACCTTTCCAGAAACAGCCATCGCCTGAATCGTTATCGGCATCGATGGTCGACAAGTTCAAGTCACAATCGATACTGGCGCTCAAGTTTCAGTCATGTCCAGCAAGACGTACAATGATATCCATCCATATTGGAACGGTCAGTGCATGCAACCAAGTTCACTCCTGATCACACGACTGGACAACAGTGTCGTTCAAATTTTGGGCATCCAATATGTTTACCTCACGTTCGGTACAACAACAATTTTGCATCCTGTCGCCATTTTGAATGACCCTGCGGGTACCATCACCATGCTCATTGGTCAAGACATTGGTTCGGTGTACAAGCATACGCTATGCGAATCGAGTCAAACTGTCACATACAACAATGGATCACTCGCTGGAGTCAAGATTCCATTTGTCAGCCAATCCAGTCAAATCGACAATTCCGAGCCTCAAATTTTGATGCCAATCGTCTCCTCTTTAATCGACTACGAATCAGCTCAGATCAGTCGTTTGGTATGCGCTCAATTTCGTTCAAATCCTACCCCCGGCGTCTAAAGTGGCGGGGTAGTCAAGAAATCTGCCTCGACTATTACGCGTCATGCAAATCGCATTTTCGTGCAGTCTGCGGCTGTCGCTCCTAAAGCCAGCCCCTGTCCGAAACAACCTCAATCGGTAGTATTGACGACGAAATACGACAATTCGAGACTTCGAAGCAGTTCTGACCACGTTCCGGACACTACTCCAAAGAAAGCGAAAAGACGAAAGAAAGCAAAATCATGCAATAGATCAATATCTCGTGATCAAATACGCGAAATCGACATCAAGTCAATCGATACGAGCGATATCCCATCAACTACAGCGCCTGTGGCAACGCGATCAAGCTTTCCCAAACCACGATTCAAATCCAACTTTCAAACTACCAATTCGATTCAATCCTGGCCAAGACCCGAATCCGTTATCTCAATCAACGCCATTCCGACTATCCCATTGCATTCTCGCCATGGCGTGGCGTAACTCCACCTCATCGATTCTCTGCAACCTCATCTCATTCAACTCATTCTCAGCTTCGTATTATGGTTCTACTTTCGCATTGCACTGGTATGTACTGTGTGGCTCTGCAAATCGCGTCCCCTCTTTTTTCATTTCATAAGTGTTTTTCTCGAATTTTCTAGAAATCGTTTTCTCATGTATTTTTCTTCCGACCGCGCCGTGGTGCTCACCTCACCAACTTACGCATTCCATTTGTTTAATTCCGTTTTTTGCCAATATGTCGCATTATACGTTTGTGTTTACAGTTTGCACTCTGCACCGAGCATCACCCACTTTCCCCACCTTTTCTTTGTCATTTTTGCTAGTGATGACTTTTTCTAGTGCTTTATTGGCGAGTGTGCCTCATGCTCTGCTTTACTGTTGGCGTCAGGATAGTAATGCTCAGGGCAATGAATATGCACATGTCCGATGTTAGGTTCCTGAAGCTGGAACTCCTGCTGGATCACCCTCGGATCTATGGCAGTGCACGACCAAGCCATTGGGTGTGAAACTGGGTTGTTGGTGGATGGGCCCTGGGTCCTGATTTTCGGAAATTAGTCCTTCTTTGTGTCATGTGTTTATTTCATATTACCGATTGATTTTTGCACTTTGGTAGGATGCGTTGTGTTCCGTCTATTTTTGGGTGAGACCCTGTGCCACGGTTCCCACAGATCCATCACCCCGGACAGTGGAAGTCCGTCTCCATCGGCGAGGTAGTAATGTAAGGGGATATCCATCGTCTCCATTGTCTTATAGAAGAGGAGTTATTACTTAACCGCACCGAGTACACGCAGGCATGAACACTGATTAGAGAGCGAGCATCTACCCAAGGGCAAAAGTGCACCGGCACAAAACAAACAAACAACACACATCAGACAAAGGGAGACCAGTTCCAAACACAGCAATTACCGAATGATACCGAACAGGCCTAACATCCAACGAGGTCACTCTCATTTGCATAACTTGGTCTTCATTCCCTCCTTACAATGCCACTGGTCTCGATGCTGTCACTTGATTTCGAGTCCGACGAACATATTGTAAAGCAACGACATGCAATTCGTGAGATGCCAGATATAATAAGATTCTGACGTGTGAAATATGTCGAAACCATATGAGACCTAGCCAAGTGGATGTACCTGCTGAATGATGCCAACACAACGGATAGAGCAGCCGCTGTTAGAAACGACATTGCCTGATGTGCGCTTGAATAAGAATATAATAGTACTGGCCATGTAAGGACGAGTCCGCTGTATATGGCCAAGCCAACAAGAATGGTCATGTCGCATAAAGCAAGATTTATCATGTAGATTTAGGTCGGATTTCTCATCTCCTTGTCGCTGGCTATAAAATAGGCCACTAGGGCATTTTCGATGATCCCAAATACGCCCATCGATATGCAGACAACACCAACAACTGTTCTTTTAGCCATAACTTAGCTACTAGCAATGCAAAGTCAGACAGTCAGATACTAGCAGCAGAGCCAGGTAGTCATTGTCAGGAGACATACAGTATTTTTAAGTCTACAACGAGGCGTTGCTAGGTTTTTCCAGGTAGCGAAATTATTTCATAGGAAGCCATATTAAAGGATGGCATTTGATTCATGTTCGCAGTGCAAAATCGAATGCAAATAATTTAGATGATGAGCTATGAGGTCACGCAGGCATGTCTCCTGTTGAGCCTCCTTGTGCGTGCCTCAGTCTGGTCATTATGCGGCCACATATCCGCGTGGTGCGTATATTTTGGAACGTATAGTGTAGGTGCCCTATCTGAATGACTAAATCACCTGTCCCAGGTATTTCTCCGTGGCTGTACGGGCTGCTTGAGTAGAGAAGGACCAGTAAAGATTTTTCAAAGCTTAAAAATCTCAGCGGCCAACCAGGTATTGAGCTGATCGTGTATACATCACTCAGACGTTCACTCGTAACATGACACACCGCAATTTCTTTCAGCGAGCCTTCCCATTGCACTGTGTTAGCTGTTGGCTGCGTGGTGCTGTAAATCTTAGACACGACGTGTGAAAGAATGTGACATGTTACATTTTACAAAAGCATATTCTAAGAAGAGTTATGGACAGCGTGTAACATATAACTAGCCGTTTTGTCCGTTTTCTGACTCACATTCACCATTAAAAATACCAGTCCAATATGCCTCCTATATGTAGCATCTACTGAACTCCGAAATTGAGACCTGCTCTGCACAGGCGAGCAAGTATCGAAGCACTCTCATTTACAACGTTCCTTTTCCCACATAGATGACTGGACTCTTGCATCCTAATCCCCGTGTCAATGTAGATCTATAAAACTACTGTCTTCTTTCTCTTCCTCCGGTGCGGATAATGGGGCTTGGCGTCCGTTTTGATGTTCTGAGGTGCGGAATGAGGATTCGTCCATCACGCCTCGCTCACTTGAAGATCGCCGTTGATCATCAGGGGATCCAGGAATTTCGTCTTGATCAGGATCTAGAATGATGAAAGTGAGTTCTTGAACAAAAGAAGTCTCGCAATTCTTCACCTGCTGGAGCAGGAGAGTCGGGACTGTGTTTTTTGGCGTACGACTTGCGTTTTTTGCAACAAAGGCTTGTGACTATGGCTACGATGAAAATACTGGCTATGATTCCGACTGGTAGCGCATAGCTTGGTCTGAAATAAGACAGTTCCTTTTGTTATCAGCGAAAAATTCAAATGTACCAATGTGCATCGATCAATAAAGTTACGGCATTTTGTGTTTACTTACATTCCAGCTGGTTTCTGCGTAGTGGGTGGAAGAATGGGAGAAGGTGACCATGGGGGTGGCTGGTAGTTCTCGCAAAACTGACCGCTGTAATATTGCTTGCATACGCACCGGCCATTGACCAACGAGCCTCCAGTTCCGCACGAACAAAAAGGAATGTCGCGAAATCTAGCGTGATTCACATTTTCTCTGCACTCTCGACGTTCAGAACCATATGAACGACAATAAACATTTCCTGTCAGCTTACAAGCGAATTCATCGCAGAAGAAGCCGGCCCTCGATGCATT